>VWZX01006860.1:528302-635938 GCA_013399015.1 Galbula dea | reverse complement strand
CCATGGATGGCACAGGCAGGAGAAAGCTGAGGGATCACCAGGGTTAAACCTCTTCTTCACTAGCTGGTGCCCAAGGAGGACTCTGTCTGTTCTACCTTCAATCCTGATCTGTGCATCCAGAATCCAGCTCCTGAATCCATTTCCCATTTGCCACTGAGTCCAGCCTGGGACTTCCCTAATTCCTTCCACATCATCAGTGGTGACAGTGATGGAATTGCCATCAGGGGGCTGAGTTTTCTATTGCTTTTGTATGGATTTCATTTTATTGGTATTATTTTCATTAAAACTGGTTTAGTTTCTTTTTCTAGTCTCTAGCTCTCTCTCTTTTATTCTCTTTAATAGAGAGGATCTGTCACTTCCCTAGAGGCCAGCTCAGACCTAACCTTTGACAACACTGCTGAGGAAACTGCCCTGACTCTCATTTTCAGGCAGCCTAGCTATCAGCAGGGCACATGTTGTTAGCTTGTCTCCATGTGAGGGTTCCTGAATATTGGAGAGTCTGGCTAGTCACATAGTGCCTGTGGTAGCTAGAGATTTGGATTGATATCCTTTTCCTAGCACTGCTGTCTGTGGGCCTTGGCTGTGTTTTGTGTTGGTTCCCTTGGGATGGATTTTTCTCAGAGGATGAATGCATTACAGATGGGCTGTGGCATGACAGAAGGCTTAAAAATGCAGACAAAGTAGCTGGTGGAAGTAAATTCAGCTTTGGGCTGAAATGTGATTTGTAAAACTTAGGGTTTTCTCTCCAGAGAAAAATCATTTCACTTTGAAGGATTGTAATTATCACTCCCAGCCCAACCAGTTTCCCATTCCAGAGACTGTTCTGGGCAGTGAGTGAAGGCCAAGAGCCAGCTGGGACCTTTCACCCCTCTCTTTCCCAGTGTTCCCTTGTCATCTAGGAGGGTCCCTTCAATCTGACATGATTTCCTGGTGAATTATCTCATCATTACCAATCATCCTATTTGCTAGATGAAGCTGCCTCAGGAATAGCCCCCCATGGACTATTTCCCCATCTCTGTCTCTTCCATGTATCTTCTCTTAATGACAAGCACTCCATTTGTAGCTCACTTGCACATCAGCCTGATGGTTGCCAAGTACAAACTGATTGCCAGCTCAGCGTCACATCATCCTCTTCCCCACCAGATGAGAAAGCTGTACTGCTTTCCCCAGGACATTTTGGGTTGCTTTTCTTTCTTCTGATGGTAGACATTTAGGCCAGTCTTAAATGTTGACAGGTCATGGTTCTGGGCTGGTGTGGTAGATCCTGAGTGGCCAGTGTCTCTGTTTGGCTAATTCTTTGCACCTCTGCATCATGCTACCAAAATCTGACTTATAATCACAGGCTACACATTTTAGCAGATGCCATGTCCAGGCACTGCTGGATGAGAACCTGGCCATGAGCTGGCAATGTGTGCTCCCAGACCAGGAGCCAACCATGTCTTGGGCTGCATCCCCAGAGCATGGCCAGCAGGGCAGGGAGGGGATTGTGTTTCTGCTCTGCTCTGGGGAGACCTCAGCTGCAGTGCTGGGGCCAGCTCTGGAGTCCTCAGCACTGCACAGACATGGGCTTGGTGGAGCAGGGCCAGAGGAGGCCACAGAGATGGTCAGAGGGTTGGAACTGCCCTGCTGTGAGAGTTGAGGTTGTTCAGCTTGGAGAAGAGAAGTCTCCAGGGAGACCTTCTTGCAGGACCATTCCAGGTCAGGTTATTTGGGGCTCTGAGCAACCTGATCTAGTTGCAGATGTTCCTGCTGGCTGCAGGGGGGTTGGACTAGATGACCTTGAAAGGTCCCTTCCAGCCCAAAACATTCTATGATTCTATGTCCTCCTGAAGCCTTGCTGCTGTTATTGTTTGGCTTGCACTGACAGGGTTGAACTCTCTCATCTCTAACAGCAAATGTATGCTGCATCCAAACAACTTCTTAAGAATGGTTTTTAAGTGTGATATCCCTTCAACACCTTCCTGTTTGATGGCTAGGCAGGAACCAAACCTCAAGGAGCATGGCAACAATTAAACTGGGTGGAGAACCAAGGGGCAGGGCTGTGGTCCCTTCCTAAACAGAGCCAGACACATTGGCATAGCTGTTGAAAAGCTCATCAATGGCATGGTTGGAGTTGAGCTCACAAGAAGGCTTCTGAGATTAGGCTTAGCAACAGGAGCCACCACTTGTCAGGGAACAGCCCCTTGCTGAACATGCTCTTACTGATGTGAGGAGCTAAGAGGACATGAGGAGCTACAGGCTGGCATGTGCTTGATTTAATTTAACTAGTTACACAGCAGCATGGGCTCAGCTTTCTGCTTTACAGCTGATGCCAGGATTCATCTTGAAGAGAGATTGGGCCTTGATAATGTAAAGAACAAAGAAAAATCCTATTTCAGACTCAGAGGCTGAAAAAAATACCTGTATCCTTGCCCTGGGATCTCTAGCAGCACTGAAGGGGATGGAGGCACATCCACATCATGTCTGTGAGTGTGCAGACTCTCTAATTAACTCTTTGGAGGGTCCCTGAGAGACACACAAAATCCCCCCACAATAATGGAACTTAGTCAGTATTTAATTGGACACTAATAATTAAAACATACCTTCTTTCAGCCCCAACCTACTGAGCTCACATTCACTGCCACCTTAATTACCTAGTCAGGCTGATGGCTTCATTGCCATGGTCCTTGCATTGTGAAAGGGAACTGTGAGGGGGTGAGACATGCCAATGTTGTAGAGCTCATGGGGTGCATCAAGAAGAATGTGGCCAGCAGGTTGAGGGAGGTTCTTCTCCACCACTGTTCTGCCCTAGTGAGGCCACATCTGGAGCCCTGGGTCCAGTTCTGGTCTCCCCTGTTGAAGAAGGACACAGAACTTCTGGAGAGGGCACAGAAAAGGGCTACAAAAATGATTAGGGGACTTAAACAACTCTCTGATGGGGAGAGGCTGAGGGAGCTGGGGCTTGTTAGCCTGGAGAAGAGCAGACTGAGGGGAGATCTGATCAATGTTCATCAATACTTCATGGGTGGGGGGCAGGAGGCTGGGGCCAGGCTTTTCTGAGTGGTGTCCAGTGCCAGGACAAGAGGGAACAGGCACAGTCTGGAACATGGGAAGTTCCAGCTAAACATAAGGAGAAACTTCTGTCCTTTGAGGGTGGTGGAGCCCTGGCCCAGGCTGCCCAGAGAGGGTGTGGAGTCCCCATCTCTGGAGACACTCAAAACCCTACTGGATGCCATCCTGTGCAACCTGCTCTAGATGAACCTGCTCTTTCTGAAGTAGAAGCCAAAGAGGGAGATTTTTTTGCCTAGGTCTTGCTATGAACATTTGAAGGAGGACTGAAACATTCAGAGGGAGGGAAAACAAAGACTCAAGCTGTGAAAAATCAGTGCCTGGAGGTTCTTGTACAATCAGTGAGAGCTGGACTAGCCTTGTGGCTGTTTGTCTGAGAGAGCTGGAAGAGTGCTTTATTATGATTATTATTATTTGTATGATTATTATCAATGTCCCACTTGAATCTCATATCATTTTTAGCTGGAGGAAACCCAAGAAAATGTGTTGATCTGCTAGTCCCTTGTCCCAAGAGTGAACCCAGGGATCAATAACAAGAGAATTCATTGCACCCTAGCAAACAGAGCTCTTTAATCTGACCAACCCTGAGGGATTCTTCACCCCACCACCACCATTTCTACCAATGTTATCTTAGTGTAAAGGTTACAAGAGCTTTTAAACTGCCAGAATTATTGCCTGGAATGACACAGACAAGTTTACAGCCTAGGAAAAAGAAGTGCCATGTGCTCAACAGCTCAAAGGCTCTGCCCAACCTGCTGTCTCTCCAGAAGCTGATTTTTATGGGTTTTCCTGCAACCCCACAGAGAGTTTGATCTCTCACTGTTTTGCCATAGCCCTGCTGTAATATTTGGGGCTGGGCTAGGCAGAGAATTAACTCCTTCCACCCAGGAGATCCTCTGACCCTTCTTAGAAGCTTTTTTAGGATACTCTCATTCAGTCTGCTCTGTGTTGTATGATGTGATGCTGGTTTTCCTTCTCTGTTCCAAGCCAGGAGCTGTGCAAAGTGGCTCTGGGATGGCAGATTGAGAGCTGGCATTGGAGATGTACTTAAAGGAGGCTTAGGAAGAAAGATGGGGATAAACTCTTCAGCAGGGCCTGTAGGGATAGGACAAGGAGAAGTGCTTCTGAACTAAAAGAGGGAGATTTAGACTAGACAGAAGGGAGAAATTTACACTGAGGGTGGTGAAACCATGACACAGGTTGCCCAGAGAGGTGGTAGATGTTCCATCCCTGGGACCATTCCAGGTCAGGTTATCTGGGACTCTGAGCAACCTGATCTGGTTGGAGATGTCCCTGCACATTGCAGGGAGGATTAGACTGGATGAGCTTTAAAAACCTCTTCCAGCCTAAGCTATTCTCTCATTCTATGACTCTATGGTGGGGTTTTTTCATCTAATTTCTCCTTGAGAGTTTGCAGCCTCTATCCCCAATCCACCAGGAAACAAGCCTTGCTATTGCCCTGAATCACCACTGTGCTCTTGGGTGGCCACCAGAGAGAAACAGGGAATTGTCACAGAACTGGCATGTTCCAGCTCTGTTTCCCCTGTTTTTTTCTTTCCTTGGCAGGCCTTTTCTAATCTGCAAGTGTCCAGACAGCTGCCACTTTGCCCCAGTGCATGCACTCTTCCTGATTTCTCAGTGGGTGAAGCCTTCTCCTGTTCCTGTCCTGGTTTTCTGCATTTTTACCTTAAAAATCAGCTCAGGTTGACCAGCTGCCAAGCTCCATGTGGATTTCCTGCTCTGGGTATGTAATGCACTCAGGGCCAACTTTGCAGAGAGGCATCTTGGAAGCCACCTAAGTGAATTTGAGGGAGAAGTAGGGAGGAATCTACTTTGCAATTTCTTCCCCTTCTTTCCTTCCTTCCCCTTTTCATTTGCCCTTGACTCCCTCAGCTCCTTCGTCACCAGTTTGCTGTCTGGCCAAGGCATGCTGCCAGGAATCCCTTGCCAGCCTTGAATAATAAATACCAGCTAAGTGATGGACTAATGCCAGCATGAACTGCTCAGAAATATTCCCTCTAGGTCTCAGATCAATAACACTTAGCTCTTGTTCTGTGATTGAAGACAGGCAAAAAACCCCCTCGTCATCTCCCCAGGAGCACAGGAGGAGCCTGCAATGAAACCTACTTACCCCTCCTCAAGTCCCCAAGCATTCAGATGTGCTTTAAAGAGCAGACCTCAGGTGTGTGTTTTCTGCCTAGAAATACTTAGCTGGGACATGATATGTTGGCCAGAAGATAGCTGATGATACCAGCAGCTGGGTTGTGGAGGGATCTCTGCTGGAGGAAGTCTTGAAGTAGGAGACTTATCTCCATCAACATGAGCAGAGCATCAGACTGGCAGTGATGCAGGTGATGAGCATCTGAGATGCAGCCAAAACTTCCAACCTAGGTTCTCTGTGTCCTGGGACATGGTGAAAAAGTGATCAAAGGGGTGTAGCCCCCACCACTCTTAGCACCATTCAGTAGTTTGCATTCTCTTGAGTATGTGAATGAGAGCATGGCTCTCCAAAGTGGGTGAGGGACTTCTTAGGAGGTCAGGGAATGATAGGACTAGGGGGGAATGGATACAAACTAGGGGAGGGGAGATTTAAATTGGATATTAGGAGGAAGTTCTTCCCTGTTAGGGTGGGGAGACACTGGCACAGGTTGCCCAGAGAAGTTGTGGAAGCTCCATCCCTGGAAGATTTTAAGACCAGGCTGGATGGGGCTGTGGGCAACCTGATCTAGTGGGAGGTGTCCCTGGCAGGCAGGGGGGTTGGAACTAGATGATCTTGAAGGTCCCTTCCAACTCTGACCATTCTAGGATTCTATGATTCATTCCATGAATTTAGAATACTATTCCAAAGCTCCTGAGTGAGGCTTTAGCATCTTGGCTGTGTGTTTTTCTCCTTCTTCTTCACAAAGACAACACCTCCTTTCAACCTTAGGTCCCTCTGCTACCACATCTGCTCTTGCAAGCTGTGGTGAAGCCAACATCACGTCCCTCCTTGACACTGAGTTAGAGTTTAACATGCCAAGCAGATCACTGAAACCTGCTGATTTTTAAATGACTCAAGTGCTGGGAAAATAATACATTGCTCTTCCTGACAGGTTAATTGGAAAAGCCCATGTTCCCCAGTCAGTGTGAGAAGCATGGCTGCTTGAAGCCTCTGGGGTGACAGATGAATTTGGGCAGTGTGGGGAGGAGGGTGGCAGCCCAAAAGGAGAGGTTTAGGTCTTAGCACTTCTAATTGAGAATCTGAGTCACCTTAATCTAGTTGAAAATGTCCATGCTGACTGCAGGGAGAGTTCTACTAGATGACCTTTAAAGGTCCTTTCCAACCCCAAATATTCTATAGTTCTTTGATTTTCCAGAGGGAAATCCTCAATCTTGAGAAGACTTCTTCCCCCCAGGGAAGAGAATTCCTCCTCCTCTGCTGGTTAGCTGTTGGTTCAAGGTTTGTGCCACTTTTGATGTTGGCTGAAGTGGCATTGAGGTTCATCTTCATGGAGTCAATGGGAAACTGAGGAGGCAGAGCAGTAGTTTAACCCTTTTGGGGCAGGAAATAGAAGTATATGGGAGATATCCACACCCAGAGACAGACCCTGGAATGCTGAGTGCATGGTTAGTGGTCACAGATGAGCAGATTAAGGTGGTTTAGGAGGTGAAGCCCCAGGCACTTCCTATGCTAACTCAGTTGCTCCAGTTTTAATTTGTGCCATGGTAACATCTCTGCCTGAGGAAGATGCCTTTGGATTAGGATGTCTTGTCTTGAGAAAACCCCCAAATCACCCCAAAATCAGGATGGCTCCCTCTTTGGTGTAACATCCTCA
This sequence comes from Galbula dea, assembly GCA_013399015.1. Classification (NCBI taxonomy): domain Eukaryota; kingdom Metazoa; phylum Chordata; class Aves; order Piciformes; family Galbulidae; genus Galbula; species Galbula dea. Next base: position 629,075 of record VWZX01006860.1, on the reverse strand, counting down.
CAGCCTGCAGATGAAGAGTACCACAGAGAGAGAGAGAAGCTGTCTACAGGGAAAAGTGGAACTCACCTAAAGCTGGCAATAAACCTCCTTCTATTAAAACCTGGCAGGATGTACTTGAACTTGCTCCAATCATTTCAGACCTTTCCAAATGCCTTCACCTGAAATGGCAGCAAATGCAGTTGCTGTCCCTCAGAAGCTTTTCTCTCCCACTGCAATGGTTCAGCTTTTAGCTAGGGTGGCTCTAGGAGGTGAGGGTAGGGACAGGGACAACCTCTCCTCCTTGTTTGCAGGGATGTGTTTTTCACCTTGTCTCCAGGCTGAGGTGATTCCTCTGCACATATTAACTGTCCTGGTGATTTGCATCTGTGTGTCTTGCCTGGGAGATGTCACCTCAGAGCCTGTTCTTCAGCAGGCAGAGGGAGCAGGGAGAGACAGGAGAAGATGTGAGGTTTATTTATTTAACATGGAGAAACAAGGACAGGGATTAGAAGGATTTAAGATGCAACAAAAGGTGAATGCTAAATTGACACATGGATGACTTAGAAGTTGTCCAAGGAAGATTAGCAAGGCAAGGGCACCAGCACCACAGGGAAGGAGACTGGATGGCACCAAGCAGATCTAATGGCTTGCACAGAAATGGGCCAAAAGGAGTGAGCCAGAGTCAACATGGGGACAGGAGAGATGCACCAAGGGTTTGCATGGGGGAACCTGCATGGGAAATACATGACAAGGAGTCAGGAGGGAGAGAGAGGCATGAAGGATGTGTAAGACACAAGAGAGGGTAAGGCCTGTACCTCTGTCCACATGATATAAATCAAGAAGCTAAAGAAGCCAGGGGACTTCTGCAGTGAAGAGAAGCCACACATGGAGATGTCATTTAAGGAGCACTGCAACATGAGTTCCTTCTCCTTTTTCTTCCTGAATTTGAATCCTTCTTGCCAAGGCTGGTTGATTTGGGGACTTTTATAGGCCAGTGAGCAGAGTGGAAGTCAGATTCTCACTCCCATGGTGGCTCTCACCTCTGCTGAACATAAGGTCCAAGGAAGCATCTAACTTCTTCCATAATCAGCAGGTCCTTCTGGTTTGTTATAGTCTCTCTCTGGAACCCTGTGAGCATCAGGGGCATGGTTTTGTAGGTGAAAGAAACCTATCACAACACAAAGTCTTATAAGGAGCAGCTGAGGGAAGTAGGGTTGGTTAGCCTGGAGAAGAGGAAACCAAGGAGAAACCTTCTGGATCTCTACAACTACCAGGAAGGAGGTTGGAGCCAGGTGAGGGTTGGGCTCTTCTCTCAAGGAATAAGTGAAAGGACAAGAGGAAATGGCCTCAAGTTGTACCAGGGGAGGTTTAGGTTGGGTAATATTGTCATAATATCAAGATAGGCTGCCCAGGGTAGTGGTAGAGTCACTATCCCTGGAAGGGTTTAAAAGACATGGAGATAGATGCTGAGGGACATGGTTTAGTGTTGACTGTTAGTGCTGGGTTAATGGTTGGACTTAATGATCTTAAAGGTCTCTTCCAATCAAAAAAGCCCTATGATTGTGTGATCAGTGGGAAGGTCATCACACATTGTGTAACTAGAGATGCAACTTTGCTAAACTCTTAACCAGCTGCTTGAGAGCCCTGAGCACTAATACTGCAGTAGACATCCCTCTAACTGCTTTCTACACATCAACAACCTGGGACCTGCTGTAGAAGAACAACAGAATAACAGCAACATTTTCATCCAGTGTTCAGTAAACAAGAATCTCCCTGTCTATTGACCTAAATAATCTTATCATGGGCAGTGTGCTGGGTGTAAACTAACAGTCTTCCTACCTGAGTAAATATATACATGCCCTCCCATACATGAGTGCTTAAAGAGCCCTTGCTCTCTGACATGTCCTTTCTGAGCTGTCTCTAGAGTTACTCAGTGGCTGCCTGTTGCTCTCCAGTCATGACAAGGCACTCAGTGGCCAAACCATGTCAATCTCTTCATAGAATCATAGAATCCTAGAAGGCTCAGAGTTGGAAGGGACCTTAATGATCAATCTAGTTCCAACCCCCCTGCCTGGCAGGGACATCACTCACTTCCATCTCCTTACATCCTACCTCCTTCCTTTGACCACCCATCACCAACACACTCCAACACCCACAGTGAATCCCTACTCAAGCCACTCCTCTGCTTTTCCACCTTGCAGAAATTGAGCTGGACTTGTTCCTTTTTGTTTGTTTTGGCTTATTTCCTTATTTATTTATTTCCCCTTCCCAGTGTGGCTCAGCAGGAAAAAAAAAAAAAACACCACCCAACCAAAAGCCAAAACAGCCTCCAGTTACAGAGTGATTTGAAGGTTAACTCAACGACCTTCATCAGGCTCCTAAGAGGGATAATGATCTCTCCCTCTAATCAACAATGCAGACTCTTTTTGATACCAAAATAGCAACTGTTAAGTAAAGCTGCTTGTTCCCCTCTGGTTTTCTTTTGTTTTGTTTTGTTTTTCTTTCTTTTTTCATTCCCCCCCCCCCTCCCCTCCCCTAAACCTGTGAACAGAAGCTCAGAAAGCAAATTGGGAAATAATATGATCTTGAAATGGCTGTGAGATAGTCTTCAATTAAACTCTTGATCATGCTCCAATTCAATTAGGCAGGAGCTGATGTTAAGTTTGTTACAAGGTCCCAGGGAGGAAAGGTGCTGACCCTGTTAAGTTGATCACTTGTTGGAGTGGTTCCTAAGTGGGGTTGGATATGGATATGCACAGTGTAGGACAGAGATAATGGGAAAGCTTTGCTTTCTGGTCATGCTCTCACTCTTGCACTGGAAGGGTAGCCAGTGCAGGAGCTTGGCCAGCTCTGTGATCTGGAGATGGGGAGGTTTAATTGTCTTTTATCTGTGCATATCAGAGATGATCTGCAATGTCAACTGACAAAGGGAAGCACAGATAAACTGCCTATAAATGGTACAGTTACACAATGCACCTACAGACTATAATGTCATGCACATGTATTTTGTTTTGGTTGCTGATCACACAGAATCTTGATATGCAATAAGTCATTAAAGTAACACAAACACATGCCCACAGAAATCACAGGATGGTTCCATAGTGCTACAGAAACACAGAATCATGGAATCATGATGGTTGGAAAAGCCCTCTGAGATCATTGAGTCCAACCATCCACCCACCACCACCATGCTCACCACTAAACCATGGCCCCAGGCACCATATCTAGATGTGTTTTGAACTCTTCCATGGATGGTGACTCCATCACCTGCCTGGGCCAATGCCTGAGAACCCTCTTGGGGAAGAAATTCTTCTTAATAGCCAGTGTAACCTTGTTTCCTATTGAGAGACATGAGGGGTTGGGAGTTCACCACAGATTACCCAAGGATGTTCTCAACCAGAGCAGAAATCCATGGAGCTGTGTCCTGTCTCAAAAGATGAGTGGTGGCCAAAGGAAGAAAAGTAAGGCTGGTATGGAGGGACATTGTCACATCTTCTTGCCTTCTGGGAGTAGGAGACTTGGGACTCACTGAGCTAGAAATGATATTTTCATGTTCAACAGCACATTTTAATTCCTTAATTTTCTTAAGCTCAGTCTTGAGCCATATAAATCTCCAGCAACCACAGTATGCTAAGACAAGGAGCTTCAGAGGTGAACTTCATTGTGTGAAGAAGTACTTCCACCCAATGATTCTGAACCTACCATCTGCTCCACTCAGCTAATACTCCCTTCTTTTGGAAGTGTGAGCAGTCAAAACCTGCTTCTTTTTCCCACTAGCTCACCCTCATCAGCAAGCATTCAACCAAAGTCAAGGTGAACAGGTCTGTAGATCACCTACCCCACCACACAGGGCTGCTGGAATGGTGTCAACTCAACATGTTGAGATTTCCATTGTAGGTCAACAGCATTGTAGGTCTTCTACTGGGATGAGTTTGTGCAAGCCCAGAGAAGCTGGAAGTGTAATCTTGATTTACACTGCTGGGGTTGTCCCTGGGTGTTGTGTGTGTCTAGTGTGGATAAATGGCTGTGGAGAGCTGGTTGGAGGATGCTGGTCCTCAGAAGCAGAGGATGATGTGGGGGACAAGGCAGAGCTACCTGTGCTCTATGTGTGAGGAATGTGAGGTCATCCCCAGAGAAGGGCTGAATGAGAGATGGGGACTTTAAATGCTTAATATTCTTTCCTTGTTGAAATGTGTTTTACATTTGGATAAAGGACACATAAATCTCTTCTGGCAAATGAAGCTCTGCTCTATGACTCTCACCACCACCCCTTTTTATTGAGATCTCACCTGGAAAAGAAATAAAACAGATGAAGAAATGATGATGAATCACAGCAGCTGTGGAACAGCCCAGATGAAGCATGATTTGCATTTTCATGGGATGATTTGCCTCTCTTGATGCTTTCAGGTTACCTTTAGAACCACATCAATTCTGGCACCACAAACTCCAGCCTGAGGAGAAAGTAACCATGAAAATGGGAATTCAAATGCAGATTGTTTGGCTTTTCTGGGCCCTGAATGGCATCTGGCTTACAACATCCTGGATGTGAGAGGGTGCTTTGGTGGCTTTATCATACAACCTTTGTCCATTCCAAGATATCCTCCTCTACTCTGCTCTGATGAGGCCACAGATGGAGTCCTGGGTCTAGTTTTGGGCTCCCTAGTTGAAGAGAGACAAGGAACTACTGGAAAGAGTCTAACAGAAGCTAGAAAGATGCTGAGAGGACTGGGAGGAGGAAAGGCTGAGAGCCCTGGGGCTGCTGAGCCTGCAGAAGAGCAACCCCAGAAGGGAGGCTCAATGCTGAGCAAGAGCTGAAGGCTGGGGGCAAGAGGCTGGGGCCAGACTCTGCTCAGTGGTGCCCAGGGACAGCCCAATGGGCACTGGGCACAAACTGGACCCCAGGAGTTCCTACCTGAGCAGGAGGAGAAACTTGCTTGCTGTGAGGGTGGTGGAACCCAGAGAGGTTGTGGAGTCTCCTTGTGGGGAGAGATTCCAAGCCCAGCTGGAGGTGATTCTGGGCAACCTGCTCTGAGTGACCCTGGAGGCTGGACTAGAAGATCCCCAGATCCTAGCATTCTATGATGTAAAGCCTGTGGTCTGATATGGGCCAATTTGCTCATCCTGGTCCAAACCAAGTTCTGGGACATTGTCTTTTTTGTTGTGATGTACCAGCAGTGATGCATGTGCTGGAAGTTGTCTCACAAGAGCAGAGACATCACAGACAGTAAAAGCCAAAGGAAACCAGCATCCCTGCCTCTTACTGTGATTACTGGGATCCTTCTGTAGTTTAATTCTTTCAAACACCAACAATTACAAAGGGTTGAAGGTTGGACTTGATGATCTTAGAGGTCTCTTCCAACCTCAATAATTCAGTGATTCACTACAGAAGGGAGTTGGTTAAATAGACCTGCACTGCTTAATTGTTACTGTATGAGAAAGCATCCCTCTGAGGAGAGGATTGCCTCTGCCATGGGCTCAGCTGGAAGTTGTCATCACATCTTACATATGCTAGCTGCTTTATGCTGCTTGTGAGCTTTCTCCCTACAGTCTTACAGCCAAAATGAACCAGGTTGCTTGAAACCCTTCCCCAAATCCCTTTCTGCTGATCCAGTTCTTACCAAGTGCACTAGGTTAGGAAGCAGTTGGATGAGCACTTCAGCTGTTCAGTGGAGGAGGAAGCACAAGATAGGTGATAAACAGTTGCAGGTGCATTTGGGAGCAGGAACCACTTCAAGAAGCACAGCTGGAGCTAGAAGTGTAGCCTGAGCATTCCTCTCCATTCAGCATTGCACAGCACAGCTGTAATAACAACGCTAAAATGAGGCTGCTTTAAACCTGACAAGGAGCTGCTGGGCTTCTTGGTGGTGGTGAATGAAGCAGAAGTTGTTTGAGCATAGGTTCTAGCTACAGATTTCAGCCTGTTTGAGCTGTTCAAAAGAGGTGTAGATGTGGTGCTGAGGGACATGGTTTAGTGGTGACCTGGCAGTGTTAGATTACTGGTTGGACTTGATGATCCTGAAGATCCTTTCTAACCAAAGTGGTTCTCTGCTTTCCCTCCTCCTAATGACTGCTCCAGGTAAGATAACTACCTACAAGGAGTTTCTCCTTAAGCAGCCTTGACCTTGATGAAAACAACCCTCACCATGGTCATCTTTCTTCCTGAACAACAGGTCTGACCCACATGGTCTTTTGTTCTATTTTCTCCACCCCATCACACTGTGGAAGTGAGCAAGAGGCTACCTGGGGCTTAGCTGCTGGCTGGGCTTAAACCCCATGGCATCATTTGGGCTGTTAGACTCTTAAAACACCTAATGATCTAAAAATAACTTTTTAGCTCCTATCTATGGGCTTCTCTTTGCCCCATAAGAGGATTTTGATAGTGTTGCTAAGCCCTTTTAGCACTGTTAGAGAGAATGTTCCTTGCTGGTGTGCAGAACATCTCATCTAAAACAGGGCAGGCAAATCTCAGCCTAGAAGCACCCAGCTCTCTCCCCTGATTATACAGAGCATCAGGGCTCAGAGGGTGGTGTTTGCACTCAGATGGGAGAGGTGAGGGGAGATAAATCCTTAGCTGAGTGAGTCCATTTTCAATTCAAGTTCAGGAGAGATGTGAAGAACACTCTAGAGAACCTTCCTGAGGGAAGTGTCATGAAATTCAACATGTTGGAGTGCAGATAGTTCCTAGACCTCACAGGTCTCCTGACCTTAAGTATCATCAAAAATATCTATGTCCTTCTTAGGAGCCTCTGCTGGTGGCCTAAAAATGACCACCCATTTTTCTAGCAGAGAGAAGCAAACTGGAGAGAGATTTGGAGATTAAATTTCTTGGAGAGAAGAAGTAAATCCAGAAGCACCTGCTGCCTCCCTAGTGGAAGGGTTTAATAACAGCCTGTGCCTGCTTCTTGAGGAATCCCTTAGCTGTGGGTTTTCTCCTTGATAAAAGCCTAAACCCATTCTATTTTGTTTTAATTTTCCTGGATCTTTCTGTGAAATGAGTGTTTCATTCATCCAGAAAAGCCAGCCCTCATCACCAGACCATGCCACCATGCTCAGCTTCTGCCAAATACAGCCTTTGATATCATGCCAGAGGAAGGTAAGGATGCTTCTGCTCAGGGATAAGCTGCTTTGGGGTTTGTTTGGTTTGGTTTTGGTTGGGTTTGGTTTGGTTTGTTGTTTGTTTAGTTGGTTTTGGCTGTAGGATATTATTTCTGGCTCCATTCCTGTGCTGTTTCATGACATGATGCAAACCTCTGCACTTGGCTCTACATCAAAGCCCTTCCCTTGATCAGAGACAGAGAGAGAGAGACACCAATCATAGAATCATAGACTGGTTTGGGATAAAAGACTGTGCTGGTTAGTAATGACACCACAGAGCCAAGGTAGCAGACAGTCTGTGTTGAAAGAACCAGACAAAGACCCTGGAAACTGTCAGGAAAGGTGTCTCTAGAGAGTAAAAGAAGCTACCTAAAGCAACAGATAATAAAGAGGATGGCCACATGTCTTATTCTGGGTGTGACAGAGAAGGTTAAGCCTCTTCCCAAATGAGTGCAGTAATGGTAGAGTGAGAAACTAAATGCTGAGTTTGGTTAATCCATAATTGGTTTTGATTTAACCCCAGCTGCTGGCTCATGGCCCTCTCCCAGTGGGGTGGGGAGGAGAACTGAAAAGAGAGAAGATTCAGATAAGGATTCATGGATTCAGGTCAGAACAGTTTAATAACTAATATTAAATCAAATATAATAATAATAATAGCAAGGGAATGGAATCCAGCAAGAAGAGAGAAATACAACCCCTGAATAGACAAGTGATGCACAATGCACTCACCACTCCCTGGCTGATGCCCCAGCAGCAATCCACCCCCATGCCCCCCAGTTTATAGACTGAACATGAGTCTTTATATTGACTATATAAACATATGACCATGTTCTATGCTATAGAATATCCCTTTGGCTAGTTCAGGTCAACTTCCCAGCTTCTTTGTGCTTCTCCACACTAGCAAAAGGTTGGAAGTTGGAAAGTCCTTGGTTTCCTGGCAGTAACTCAAACCATCAGTTTATTATCAAGAGATTTCTCATGCTGGATCCAAAACATGGCCCTGTTCTAGCTACTGAAAAGGTCAATGAACTCTACCCCAGCCAGCACCAGGGCAATAAGGAACCTGTGGCACCAGTATGTCAAGAAGAACATCAACGTAGGTCTTGAAGGAGGACTAGACTGTGAAGGAGAAGAAGGGTGGGAGTTCCTTCAGGTTGGACAGGTGTATGGGGCCAAATCCATCACTACTCCAGGTGAGGATGAGAGAGGAGCTTTCTGGTTGGGAAATTCTTCCTTCAGAAACTGAGATTGCTTGTGCTGCCTTTGAAAGCCCCTGGAGAGGGTGGTTATCAGAAGAAGGTATCAACTTCAGCATCAGGCACTCAGAGGAGCTTTTAGCCTGGGCAGTTCTACAGCCCTGCAGTGTTCCTGGGGGCTGTTGCTTTCAAAGGGGAACAAGGAAAGAAAGTGGATTTGCAAATGGATTCTGTAGGAAGGAATCCTGCAGAATTAGCAGAGGAGGAAAAGGAAGTTTCCATGGCAACCACCTTCAACCATCCCCACCAGCACCACCCTTGGCTGCAGGGGGGGAAAAAGCAGAGGAAAGCACTAGGTTAGGGTACAAACCTCTGTGGGTGTCTGGGGAGGGGACATCTACCTAGGAGAAGGACCAAGAGAGCTAGCAGAGAACAAAAGAGTTTGCCACAACCAGCTCTGAGCAGCTCTTGGGAGGGGAGGTGAGGTGGAGAAGGTGGGTTTGGGTCTGGTGAGGCATGAGATATGTGTCCATGGGCCTCAGCAGGGCAGTGAGGAGATAGGAATGGGGCTGTGTTGGGATATGGAGATCTTCCTAGGCAATGCATCAAGCTGTGTGATCTGGATGTTCATCATCATCCCAAGGAGCATGTCCCAGGATCCATCCTGCACCCAGCACTCTGCTCCCAACCAGATGCACTTAGCACTAGAGATGTTCCAGCTACCAGCAGAGCCAGCTGGCCATTCACTGGTCATAGAATCATAGAAAGTTAGGGGTTGGAAGGGACCTAGAAAGATCATCAAGTGCAACTGATCACCCCAAGAAGATCTGCTGTTGAACTCTTGCCTCCTCTCTAAGGCAAGGACACAGCCTCAGTCTCTTGAGAAGCATTATCCAAAGGGATTTCAACCCAAAGAATTCCCAGGGGTTAATAAGTATCCAGCAATCCCTGCAGGGCTGGAGTAAATCATTTTCTGTGTGTTGTTTGAATGTCATTGTTTTACTGCCACAGAATCACATCTATGAAAGGAGGGAGAAGCAGCAGCAGCTGTAAGTAATACATAAAGGTTTGGTCTAAAACTGAATTATGCAAATCTGATCTCTCTCTTCTTGGGTGTACAACGTTGGAAATGTAAAATAAATCTTAATAACATGTCTCTGAGTTAAAATGCTAAGGGGTAGAGAGGGGAAAGGGTCAGCCTTCTTGTTTATTATTGAATTCAGTGCTGAAGCCAACATGCCTAATGTTCTTGGAGAGATTGAAGCATCTCATGTCAAATAAGATCTCCATAGTCTAATTCTTCATTCAGAGCCCTGGGGATAATATATCTGACATGACAATCCAATAAGCTTTCACATCTTCATCCATTTCTTTTCAGGGAGACCTCACACCTCTGCTTAAAAAAATAAAGAAATAAAAAATATCTTTAAAAAGTCATTATTTCTTACACTGCCATAAATAGCAGTGGAGCAATAAGCATGACTGGAAAGAGGGAGGTATCAAAGAGGAGAGAGAGACCAGTTGATAGATTGTCTACAGCTTTAATACAGAGGATACAGAGCATCATCTATCTGTCTGTCTATCCATCTGTCCATCTTTATTACTGCAGTGACTTCTACTCTGTCTTGAATGGATGTGGGAGAGCTGCAGCTTTGATGGGGAAATGTCACCTGATAGCTCCATGCCTTTCTTAACTCTGAGGGCTCCTTGCCCTTCTCTGCACACACTCCAGCACCTCCATGTCCTTCTTGGAGTCAGGAACCCAAAGCTGAGCCCAGGATTCCAACTGTGGTCTCCCCAGTGCCCAGCCCAGGAGGACAATCCCTGCCCAGTCCTGCTGGCCCCACCAATGCTGATCCAAGCCAGGATCTTGGCCACCTGGGCACTCTGCTGGCTCATCTTCAGTCACTGTCAACCAACATCCCCAGGTCCTTTTCCACCTGCCAGCTTTCCAGCCACTCTGCCCCAAGCCTGGAGCTTTCATGGAGTTGTTGTGACCCAAGAGCAGGACCTGACACTTTGCCTTGTTGAACCTCATCCCATTGGCCTCAACCCATGTATCCAGCAAGTCCAGATCCCTCTGTAGAGCCTCCCTAGCCTCAAGCAGATCAACACTTCCACCCAAATAAATGTCATCTGCAAACTGACTGAGGGTGCACTTGATATTCACCAACACAGTTTGATGTTTGTTGAGCAGGATCTGGATGAGGCTGGGCTTTGGTGGAGGGGAATGAAAAGCAGGATTCTGGTAAGAGACATCTGGAAAGACTGGTTTGGGATCTGCTCTGGGATCTGTCAGACATCTTTGAAGAACTTTTCCAGCTGGACTTACCATGCAGGCAGAAATGGTTTTGAGAAACTGGGAAAAATTCCTCTTCTTTGATGGGAAATTGTCTCAGGTTTGGTGACAGCAACAGCACAGGGCACTGATGGCAGGCTGCAGCCCCAGATGGACATGCATGTTAATGTCTGGTAAAAGCAGCAGAGATCTGAACAGTCTCCCTTGGGGGTGGCATTTGGTGTTGTCCCATGGAGCTGAAATCAGCCTCATTCATCTCTTCTTTATTTTTGTCCCTGCCATGAATTTTTACCACTTTTCTTGCTGCAATTTGCATTATTATCTGCCAGGTAGGAATCAGGCTGCAGGGTTCTGCTGCTGGCTTTATCTGCTTTTCCTGCTAATGGAGAGGCTGGGAAATTAGAAGAGGACCTCTCATCTGTCACTGCACTTTAAGGCTAAGAATATGCTCTGCTATCAGAACTGCTTCACATTAGCACATCCACATCAAGGTAAACAGCAGTTGCTACTTGCCTTTGGCCAGGCTGCAGATCAGTTTGTTCCCTGGCACATTAACAAAGTGTTAATTGTTCTTTTCAGATGGTTTTTTTCCCTGCCAAATGCAGGAGTAAATCCTGACACTGCCTTCTATCCTAGGCTTTGGGGCTTAGGTCAGACTCTAAGAGGGTTGTGAAACAATGAACCAGCACTAGGGCTTTCATTTGGAAACCCAAAGGTAGGCAAAGCTCCAGGGTGGCAGGGAGTTTGTAGCAAGCTTTGGAACAGAGGTGATGTTTACTGAGAAGTTCATTAGAAAATGAAGAAGATAGGACTGAACCTGTGGTCTTTGGTTTGGAGCAGATCTAGCCAAGGGTTTCAAAGAGAGGCTTTGGGTATTTGGAATGCAAACCAAGTTTTTATAAACCCAGGTAGAATAAAACAACATTTTCAGCAGACTCCATTTGCAACAGGAATGGGGGAGGAAATTCCAGACTTCCTGAGGAGTCCTGAGGCTCAGCCCAGAGCAAATCTTTGGTCATGATCCAAGATGACTTTGTATTCAAGTTCAAAGCAGCCCAAGGTTGCTTTCTCAAACCTTGGACAAGGTTTCAAACAGGTCCAGAGCTTCCCATGTTCCAGGTAACACACTAAGTTTGTGCTTTTCTATGTTTAGAGATGGGTCCTGTGTTTTACAGAAGAATAACTAAGGGAACTGTTACTGTGGAACTTTCCCAAGCAAAGCTGGGTGTCTAGCTCTGTGGTGAGAAGTGGACAGTGAGGGCTCCTTTGGAAGACCCACATGGGTTGAGGCTGGGAAGAAGAGAGAAGATTTCTCCAGCTCCTGGTGATAAATGCAGTGCATATCTGTCATGCTGGACTGCTCTGTTCCCTAGGAGCAACCAACCAGTTCCTTAGGTATTGCCACATCATCTGGCCTCTAAATACACATGGAAGCAGAGAATCATTGGGCTTGGAAAAGACCTTTGAGATCATCAACTCCAACCAGCAACCTATCCCCACTATGCCCCTAAATCATGTCCCTAAGTACCACATCTCTATGGTTTTTCAACACCTCCAGGGGCAGAGGATAAAGAGCACCATAGCTCCTGGTTTGGGTCACTTTCTTTTGCCTCCTTTCCATTGAAAGTCTTTGTGGGGTGGAGAAGACCATGATGGGGAGTCAGACATCTCCTGGATGCAACAAAAGCTGAGCAGTTAGACCTGTTTCCCAATGTGCTAAATGGGAATTGGTTGGTGGCCTATAGGAACCTTCATCTTGTTTTCACCTCCTCTGTCAGTACCACACCCAATTCTTCCCTTCTGCTTCTGCAGGAACTCAGTTACCATTCACTCTCATAAAAAAAAAAGAATGAAAGGGAACAATTATCCTTTTCCAATCAACAGTCACATAAAAGGTCTCTAATAATAATAGCACTTAGGACTCTCCAGCTCCAAAGTGCTTTTCAGACAATAACTAATGACTCAAGGATCCAGGGAGGAAAGGCTTGGAGCTCATCCATCTTGAGCTTTCCATCTGTCATGGGACTCAGACTATGGCTACTGCAATGACAGGAGTAGGAGAACCAGAGGTCTCTATTATTGAAGCCAGAGGAGAGCCTACAATAGGTCTGGGATCTTTTGAACACTGAGTTCTGAAGCCCATTTGGCTTTCAGGAGCTCTCCTTTTGATACCAAGGGAGAAGAAAGATTGACTCCACAAGGCTCAGTGTCTTGTGGAAGCTGCCAGATGTCCTCTCTAGTGAATGTCTGTACATACAGATATGGCTGTTTCTCAGGGTCTTCTGCTACTGCCTATAACTGTGACTATAACTGGATGCTGCTATGACATTCATTTTGGGGTGCATTAAGAAAAGTGTGACCAGGAGGCTGAGGAAGGTTCTCCTCCCCTTCTACTATGCTCTAGGGAGGCCACAGCTGGAGTATTGTGTCCAGTTCTGGGCTCCCCAGTTGAAGAGAGATAAGAAACTACTGGAAAGAGTCCAGTGAAGAAGATGTTGAGGGCACTTCTGGCAGGAGGAAAGGCTGAGAGCCCTGGGGCTGCTTAGCCAGGTGAAAAGCAGCCCCAGAGGGGAGCTGCTCAATGTTGAGCAAGAGCTCAAGGGTCAAGGGGAGCAAGAGGCTGGGGCCAGACTCTGCTCAGTGGTGCCCAGGGACAGGCCAAGGGGCACTGGGCACAAACTGGAAGCCAGGAGGTTCCAGCTGAGCAGGAGGAGAAGCTTGTTTGGTGTGAGGGTGTTGGAGCCCTGGCCCAGGCTGCCCAGAGAGGTTGTGGAGTCTCCTTGTGGGGAGAGATTCCAAGCCCAGCTGGAGGTGATCTTGGGAACCTGCTTTAAATGACCCTGCTTTAGCAGGGAGGTTTGACTAGATGATCTCCAGGGGTCCCTTCCAACCCCTACCATGCTGGGATTTCTCTGCACTCCTAACATGGCTCTGATGGCTCACTGAGAGTGTCCCTTTGAGGAAGTCATGAAGAAAATGAAGAGGGATCACAGATTCAACACAGACTCAGCTGTTGGGTGTTTGGCAGTGATGTGGTCTCCAACCAGCCCCACAACTCCAGGACAGAGGCATTGTGCAAGAGGAAGGTGAGTAGGGTTTGTGGAGGAGGATTTACAATCTGCACAGTGAGGGGCTACGGTTGAGAGCTTTAACCTAGCAGGGGACTCCCTCAGTCACTGGAAATTAGGGCTGCACAGAGGTAGAGAGATAACAAGGCAGGGTTATTTCCACCTAATTAGTTCCTGAGAGGTGAATGTCTTTAGTCTTTCAAGGGTGGCAGCTTTACCTTCTGCCATCACCTCCTAGCCAATCTCTGTGAACAGAAGACAGTTCCTGATTCTGAACCATCCTTGCTGTTCTCTACAACAACTATTTCTTGCTTTATCCACCACTGACACAGGAGAGAGAGAGGTTTTCTTTTTCCCTTCAAATCTGGAACAACCTCCTCTGGAGCAGTACCTTACCCTCAACTTCTTGCCTCATTTTTAGGAGCACAGCTTCTCAATAACATGTTTCCCAAACCTCTGCTCCTACTAAAGATCTGGGGTAAGAGGGAGAAACCCAATTCTTCTACCTTTAAATTCCCAGCCTTGCTGAGCCTTTAGTTTTGTCCTGTTTTAATGTTATGGAAAGAGAGGAACTGGAGTGCCCATAAACACTCTTGCTATGTCCATACTTAGGTAGTTATGTTATTTATTGTTCAAGGGAGAGGGAGAAGAAAAGGAGAAGGGAAAGGAGAAAGGAAGTAGAGGAAAGAAAAGGAAGCACCACATCTTTCAGTGGCTGCTTGAAGAAAGTATTTCCCCATGGATGGATATTTTTCAAGGACTAGACCCAAAGTCTAGCCACAAAGTCTGTGGAAGAGGTGGAAGCAGGCAGAAAACCTGGTTTTTAAACACTCCCATGGTTTCGTGTTTCATAGTCAATGGAAAAGAGTTCAAACTAGAGCAGGGCTAACAAGGTTGCCTTGAGGGGTTTTTATTGTGGGGAAATATTGAAGGTGTGAGAGAAAATCCAAAGCAACCTCTCCCTTCTCATCACAGAGGAGGGCAATTTGGCACTCAGGGAAGATGGAAATGGGACAAGAAGAGACTAAGGCCTTTCAAAAGTGAAGGGAAGAAGGGAAGAAAACCTGGGGTTTACAGCTGATGAGGATAAAGCTGAGAAATTATAAACCCTTTAAAACAGCCTTTAGTCCCCAGCATAATTGGATTTCATGTTTTGGCAGCAAGATGTGATTATTCCCTCCTAAATAAAGCATTCTTCCTGTGAATGATGACCGTGCAGAATTACCATGGCTAAGGAGTTTAGTGAGGGAGATGCTTTGCTCCTCTCCCACTCCTTCCACCCCAGGATCTCAAAGCACTCTGCACAGGGCAAATGGGGATTATTCCTGCTCAGGTTGTGTTGCTGTTCCTAATTTGCTGTTAGGGAGAAGAGGGAACATCACTTCACAGGATGGTAGGGGTTGGAAGGGATCTCTGGGGATCATCTAGTCCAACCCCCTTGGCAGAGCAGAGTCACCCAGAGCAATGGTGTCCAGGTGGGTTTGGAATGTCTCCAGAGACTGAGGCTTCACCACCTCCCCAGGTAGCCTGGGCCAGTGCTCCACTACTCTCCAAGTAAAGTTCCTCCTTATATTTAGATGGAATTTCCTAATTCCTGATATCCTAAAACCTGCACAAGAGTCCAGAGAGCTCTGTGTGTTAACTGTTGTCCGGTCCCTTCATCATGACTGGATCTCATGCTACTGAAATCCTGATCTTGCTATGACTGAAGAGCAGGTCACCACTCCTGAGAACAGTTTACTGAAGGTCCCAGATGTGTTCAGATTTCAGCACTGATGTTGCTGCCTCCAAAACTACTTCAACAGTCTATGTTTTGTGAATATCTCCACAGCTTTTAAATCCTCCAGGGATGGTGACTCCATCACTGCCCTGGGCAGCCTCTTCCAGAGTTTCAATACCCTTTGAGGGGAGAAATTTTTACTTCTGTGTAATCTAAACCTCCACTGGCTCAACTTGAGGCCATTTCCTCTTGTCCTCTCACTTGTTCCTTGAGAGAAGAGACTGACACCTTGACCAGGAAGAAAATAAAGAGTTTGAAACAGACAAATCTGGTTTAGTCAAGTTTCAAGGGCCAGGAGTGCCACAAGTCCTACCCAGTTTTTGAGCTTGGTCCTAGGACTAGCACCCAGTGAGTTCCCAGTCTCATGTAACATCTTGGACCTGATGATCTTAAAGGTCTTTTCCAACCAGAATGATTCTATGATAACATCAGGCTCAGAAATGGTCCTAGCAGTGCTTGCTGCTGCTGCTATGGATCCTCCACTCCCTCCCAAGACACTGGAGAAGGGCAGGATGCCTTCATGCACCTCAATCATGTTTCTTAATATCAAAGAAAATTCTTTGCCTCTTCTTCTTCCTCTGCCCAACAAGGTCATGCACAGACACCCTGCAGATTTCCCACTCTGCAGATGATTTCCCACATCACCAGCTCTTTATCCTCTGTACTGAGAGGACAGATGATTTGATCAGGAAAGCTATTTTCCTGCAATGTAGATTATAATGGAAATCTGGAGAACAGCCCTGACTCTGAGCCTCTGCAGCTTTATCTTCTTAAAAGCCCAAGCCAATTAACCTCAGCCTGCAGGGAAAGAGCTCCCCTGTTAGCAGCTGGGTCTTGGAAAATGAGGCATAGGGGATTGAAAACCACAAGGTTCTGAAACTCCAGCCCAAGCAGAGAGCACTGCCCATGCCTCTGCAAACCTCTGCTAGTGGTAGGACAGCTGTGGAGATGGGGCCATGTGTTCAGCATCTGGTTTGGCTTTCAAAAGCCCTGTGGTGGTAGGGTTCATGCCATGGTCTTTGCAGCTCCCTTAGATGTTGCTCAACTGGCCTCAGACTGATGTGGGGTTTGAAGGGTCAGGCTTAGGAACTGGACATCCCAGGCACAGTGATATAATGGATGTGGAGGTAGTTTGTGGAGGATAGCCTCAAGAGCTCTCTCAGCTGGGGATGTTCATAGCTGATCAACACAAGCCCAAGGCTCTGGCTCTATGGAGAAATCACAGTAAGAGCACAAAGACTAATTAAATCTTAAGGGTTATACCATAAAGGAGGTAACTCAGCTCATCCTGAATTAGCAAAAGATGCTTACTTCCTGGAAACATCATTTTAGGAACTCTGAACACCTGAATTCCAACTAGGGAAGCCAAATCTGAGAGTCATTGTTATCTGCAAGAAGTACCAATGGATACAGAGCAAAGCAGAATGTCTCTCAGATGGCAGAGACAAGATCTTTTCCACATCTCTGCTGGTCTTCCCCACCTGAATGTTCTTTTCTTATCCTACAAAACTCCTCTGACATCTAACATACCATGTGCTACCCTGGCATCAACTGTTTCCTTGTGAGCTGAAGGGAGATGCAGGCACCCAGAAAACCTCTTCTCATCAAATACCTCTCTTAAAGTCACACTAACTACCTCTCTTTGCAATAGTCTGGGTTCCTTTAACAACACCAGCTCTTGTTTGAGATGTGAACATCTCCAGCCATTTGACAAGCAGCTGAGTAAATGTCAACACCCTTCTAAAAGGAAGTGTGGGATTGAAGGGAATTGTGCACCAGCTAGGATAGTGCAGTTGCTTCTGGAGTGAGACTCACAGCTCAGCTAATGCCAGTGTTTTAGGGCAGGCAGCAAATGCTACTGTACCTGTGGAGATGAAGGTTGGACATAGAAATGTCCCTGCTCTTTCTAAGTCATAAGTGAGGAGGGTTTTTAAGTGATGGGGGAGATGATTTGGGGTGAGAACACTATTCACAGACTCCCTGCATAGCCTTGGATGATGTATTTAGTGTCTGCTGGCCTTAGACCTCCACCCAAAAATTCCTTGGTAGCTTCTTCCTTGGTATCTTCTTCCAAGACATCCTTCTCCATCCCTTTTTAGGAAGGAAAAGACTTTACTATGGAGCAATCCATTTCATCTGGAAATAGATAACCACAGAACCACTCAGAATCATGAAGGTTGGAAGAGACCTCCAAGATCATCAAGTCCAACCATCAACCTATCACCTCCATGCCACTAAACCATGTTCAAAAGGATGAAAAAGATGAGAAGAACAGCTTCTGGACAATGTCCATTTCTCTTCTTAATGTGTCCTATGGGGAAATAGCTCTGATGAATCTCATCTGTTGCACTGAGCACCTTTTGAAAGCCAAACCAGATGCCTGAGATCCTTCTCTGTTCTAATTTCTGGCAGTATTGAAGTCAGTTTGCAGCTTTAAGGAAAAGAAGAGTGTCTGGATGGAACTACAGAGTAGCCTAGGTTCAAAGGGGCTTCTAGAGGTGTCTAGTTCCATCTCCAGCTCAAGTTAGGGCCAACTTCAGTGCTGGACCAAGCAGTTCAAGACCTTGTACATGCAAGTTTTAAGGATTCCCTAAGTGGACTTCAAAGGCTCAGTCCTGGTGCTTAGCCAAGTTGTGAAGATTTTGTCCTTTTCTTCCAGCTGGAACTTCCCTCTTTCCAACCCATGATTGCCACCTCTTGCCCTTTTGCTGTCCATCTGCAGGGAGAGGCTAGCTCTACCTTTCCTCTCACCTGTGCAGGTGTTGGTTAGGGAGCAAATAGATCTCCTTGCAAGGTGCCAGCCTTCTCCAGGCTGAGAAAACCCAGAAACCTCTGAGTTTCCTTAATAAACCATGTTCTCTAGCTCACTACTGGAATATTTCACCTGACACCTCATGTACAGGGGTCAGGGAGTTTCACCCAGATCTCCCTGACTTGTACTGGGACAGTGCCCTCCTTCCTGAGTGTCAAGGTGTGATTTGATAAGAGCAAAGCTTGTGATTTCCCTTGGGAAGTGACCTAATGCTTCCCCACCTTCTCCTCAGGCTTCACTGCCTGGGTTTCAACTGGGGTGCAGAAGGAGATGTGATACAGCACCACATACAGCTGGGAGGTGACAGGACCTTGCTCTTGCAGCTTCTGTTGCTAACATCATCAGAGTCAAACCCACCACCAGCAAGAACCTCCACACCCTTCCCAGAGCTTCTAGAGCCACCACCCTTCCATCCCAGAACATCCTGAAACCCAGATACTTCACTGCTGTGTTTACTGTGGTCTCCATCCCTCCCTCCAGTTGCTAAGCGATATCTCTGCTCTCCAAAGTCACTGATACAGACCCTTGGCTGCTGCATTTCACTCTTCAATTTGCAATTTAAATTCTCTGACAGGCAGAAGCAACCAAGCTGTTCACTTCAGATTGCAAGAAGTTATATTGAAATCCAGGAAATGGCCAATGCCTCAAGCTCTTCATAAATTCCACTCTGAGAGTAATAAAGACAGAGGTGGGAAGAGGGAAGGAGGGAGAGGAAGGGAGGAGATAGGTGCTTGTGTGGGGGAGGAATGATGGAGCAGAGAGAGTGGGGAGCAGTCAGAAAGGTGCAATTTCCCCTTTATTTCTGTTGGTCATTGCATGCTCTGACCTCTAAGACCTGGTGCTTCTGCTTGGGCTGGTCAGATGGCTTTCAGGGAAGTTAAATACCCAATTTTATCTCTTTTATTATTAACACTTCCTGGAGGAAGTTCCCCTTTGCATTACCTTTTCCTTTCCTAAAACACCCACCCAGCAACCACAGCATGAAGGACATAGAGCTGTGGGGCTTAGGGCCATGGGTTAGTGCCATGGTGGGGATAGGTTGCTGGTTGGACTTGATGATCTTAGAGATCTCTTCCAGCCTTCATGATCCTGTGTGGCTGCAGGGAGATGTCCCTCCTGCAAGGCAGGATGCTCAGGTCCTGGGCAGCAACAGCTTGGGGCTTTCCTGGAGATCATGTAGGGTCTGTAACTGCTGCTAGGGATGGGGTCAAAACTGTGGTCACCCAGAAAGGGTTGTGTCTTGGTACCTGTTATCTGGGTCCCCCTTGAACATGTGGGGTTTGTTCTGTGTGGGGAGGATATCTCTAAAGCAGAGAGAAGTCTGCATGAATTCCTGGGAATGGGTGGCCCTGGAGAGCCTGGAGGGAGGGGCAGGTAGTTTGGGTGCTGGGAGAATAGGATAGTGCACAGGAGCAGGAGTCGAGGTGCTGATGCAGGGGGAGGTTGGGGACCCTCTGAAGCCAGCCCTCCCCTTTTCGTCTCAGCTATTTCTCTGCATGGAAATCCTCTCCATGGGTTTTCAGGCCAGTAGAGGGAACCCTCCACCGCAGTTATCCCAAATCCAGCACCAGCAGGGAGTGAGGACAGAGGGGCTGGGGAGTACTAGGGGGCATTCAGCTAGCTCTCTGCCTCCAGGGTGATAATGTGATTCCTTTCCTGGACTGCAACCCCAGTGGCCAGCAGGGCAGGGAGGGGATTGTGCCTCTGCTCTGCTCTGGGGAGACCTCAGCTGCAGGGATGGGGCCAGCTCTGGAGTCCTCAGCACAGCACAGACATGGAGCTGGGGGAGCAGGGCCAGAGGAGGCCACAGAGATGATCTGAGGGCTGGAACCTCTCTGGTGTGAGGCCAGGCTGAGAGAGTTGGGGTTGTTCAGCCTGGAGAAGAGAAGGCTCCAGGGAGATCTTCATGCAGCCTTTCAGTACTTAAAGGAGCTTCTAAGCTTTCCCCACAGCCTCTGGCCAAAGTCCTAAAGGATTTACCTTCTGATTATCATCTGTGGCAATAAGGGACAACCCTGGAGTTGCAGGTGGCTTTACCTCCATTGATCCTCCATCAGAAAGGCTTTGTGGGATGTCTCTCAGGAGACAATTCTCCATTTTTTCCCTAGGATTAGGTGATAGCAGGCTACAGACTGAATCTGATGAGCAGCCAACCCAGCTGACTCTCTGTTATCCTTGGTTTCTAGGAGCTCCATGGGGTATTTCTTCATTTTTCCATCTTGAACACTTTATGTCAGCAAGTTGCTGCTCCAGTACCCTCAGGGCTCTGTTGAAAACAAGACAAGATTAAACTGAAACCAGCAGGGTGGGCAGCAGGATGCTCCTGCAGAGCAAAGGGGAGCTTCCATTCTTTAACTCCAAAGTTGGAAATAGAGCAGAAGTCTCCAAAGGAAAGGTCATTTCTGCTTCCTCTTCTGGCACCCTTCTGCCATCATGACTAGCTTGTTTCCAAAAGCATGTTCAAAGTGAGGGGTTTGTGTTACAGGCAGCACAGTAGGATGCTGGGCCAAACTCCTAAGGGTCTTTCTTCTCCTTCCCACAACTCAGAGAGGGAAACTTAGCTTTACCTGGTTGGTGAATCCCCATCTGGAGCTGCAGCACTCCCATTCTTCCAGTGTTCCTTGCTTCTTTGTGCTGCTCACTCTTCATAGACCAGTAATGCTTGGTAGCTCCAGGCCTTGGACATATTCAAGCTCCTTACAGGTAAGTAGCTCTTTCTTCTGCCCCTCTAAGCCCTGCACTCCTGAGCCATTTAGGAGCTCCTGAGCAGCTCTCCTAGCCCATCCTCTCCCTCTCTTCTGTGTTACCCCAGGGGGTCACCATCTAGGTGATGCCCTGCTGAAGACCATCAGGACCCTAGGGTGGATCTCCTGTCTGCCTTAAAGAAGGGCTAGGAAAGAGGTTGACTTTCATGGTTCCCCTTCCAGAAAGGTGTTCAGTGAGAAGGGTTTTCAGCCAGGAACAACTACCTGTTACCTTTTAGCCTTCAGTGCCTCATCTCTGCCATCCTTTCCACTCCTTGTCCATCCTTGTTGGGCTTTATCACTCCTGAAGGCACTGCTGTGAACACAGCACACAGTTGAGCCCAGCACCACAGCCTAATGCCCAGTGCCAGGCACATCACCAATTTCAGGTGGAGATCCCTTAGGAAGGTTTTGGAGAGGTTTTGAGAGTTAATGGGGATTGGGTGGGATGTCACCCTGGGTCTTCAGTCCTGATCATTGCATTTATTTCTGATGGAGCTTGGAGGCCAAGGCTGGTGTCACACATAAGAGCTGATGAGTGCCCATCTACCTCTCTGAAGGACAGGGGTTGTTGGGGGCCACAACCCAACCTCTGCCATACATTTCCCCTCCAATTTTCTCTCTCCTTGCTCTTGTGCTAACACTTCTGAGTAGATTTTCAACCTGGATTCACTTATTTTTCTCAGGTGGCCCAAAGCAAGCAGTCACTAGCCCTGAATTCCCTTTCGGCTTAGCCACCAACCACAACAATCAACTCCTCTCTCTTCTGGGCCATCATCGAGGCTCTTTCTGGTGTCCATGTTCAGGGCTGTATCTCCAAGAAGCAATTCCTACCCTTGCAGCCAGAAAACTCTGGTGAGATCAGACTTTTTCCCAAGGTTTCCCCATGTTTTCCAAGACTGGCTGCTGTGCCAACCTTTCCTTACCCCAACAGGAGGCAACAGGCTGGGTTGGAGCCAGCACTTGGGAAAGTACTTGCATAGCATCCTCCCCTCCCAACCCTATGCTGTATTTGGGATAGGACAGGGAGCTCCAGCTCCATCACACCACCCTCCTTGGACTTCTTCCTCTGTTCCTGTGAAAACAAACAGGGCTCTGAGCCACAGCAAATCGATTCTCTGCGCTGTAACTGAATTACAAGCCCGAAATGTTTCCTCTCTCTCCCTCTCTTTCATCTTCTCCCTTCTGTTCCTTGCCTTGCAAAGAGAAGGAGCTTTCCTTCCAGAGAACTCAGAGATGGACAGAAAAACTCTGCTGTGACTT
This sequence comes from Galbula dea, assembly GCA_013399015.1. NCBI lineage: Eukaryota > Metazoa > Chordata > Aves > Piciformes > Galbulidae > Galbula > Galbula dea. The sequence goes on along the minus strand of VWZX01006860.1, from coordinate 606,839 downwards.
GGCTCCAGGGATAGCTTAGTATCATTACTTGACCCTGAAGGGTTTCTCCCCTCAGAAGTGCATCTGGAAGGAAATTTGACATATGTTGATGGGGAAGGGTCAGGAGCAGAGTCAGCACAAGAACATGGACATGGAAGGAGCTGCTTCTCTGCTGGCCTGCAGGTTGTCTCAGGAGGAGTTGCTAGACCCTGTGCTCTGCCCTTTCAAACTGCAGCAATGTCCCCAGGGTCTCCATGTAGAAGTACCTGGGGGAAAAAGAAAGTTTTGGGGTAGGAGACCAAGTTTTTCTGTCTTGACATGGTGCTGGAGGGAAGGATCTACTCTCCAAAAGCTCCAAAATTGCTGTGGTGGGTTGTGGGACAGTGAGGCAACAGGCAGTATCTTCCAAGGTAAGACAAGTGCTTTTAGAAAGTGAGAACACTCCACAGGATAACAGCTACTTCTGGATGAACTCTACTTTCTGTCCTGTGTATCTGCTTCCAATCTGCAAGCTAGGAGCACTGATCATGTGGAGTGGCAGAAATGGACTTCACCCCTAGGACAAGCATGGGAAAAGCAACCTCCCTCTCAACAGACACTGGGTTATGATGCCTGCACCTCTCCTGGCTAAATGTACTGGCCATCATGATAGGGTACTCCTTTCCCTGCTATGCCTCTGTCCAAGCCTTGGAAGGTTGATTAACACCTAAAAATTGCCCTGATCTTGCTGAGGCTCCAAGAGAAAGGTGTCTTTCCCTTCTGCACACTCATGCAGCTGTGGAGATCTCTGGAAAGCCACCAGCCTCTTAATGAAGGAGCAAGGGGAGTAGAGAAAACCTGTGTGTCCTCCAGTGGAAAAATGACCTGTGCTCAGAGCATTGCACATGGAGTCCCTGGGGGAGCAGAGGGAACTGGCAAACAGACTTTCAAAAATCAGTTTCTGGCTTCCAGAGAAAAAGCAGAACACAAACTGAGTGCCCAGGGTGAGGGCAAAGGAACTGTGGCTGCAGCCTGGACTCACGCCGGCTTTGTAGTTAGTGTCTGCTCTCAAGCTGTCATCAAATTGCCTCTGTAATCAGCAGAGAGAAATCAGAGCTGCTTTAGGGTGATTCAAGTCCACTTATCTCCCACACCTCTCACAGGAGGGCTGAAATATCCCTATCTCCTTCCACAGTGTGGAGATGGGGGTGAGGCCAACAGCTTAGGAAAGAAACTGAACTTGCCAGCAGGAAGGGTTAGCAGGGATGCATCTGAGCCTGGGAGCTCTGGTCCAGACTTCAGTAGGTTCCAGAGCAGATCTAGGGCTTTGTGACCCACTGATTTCCAAGCAGCTACCCAGATGCAAGCCTGACCCCTTGAGGTCAAGCAAGATCCCCACTTTGCACCCCTGAGGGCTGTGAGGTTTGGTGTTGGTTGCTACAATTCCCCTTTGCCTGACTCCAAAAGACTTCATGCCAGCAGGGATAGTCATAGAATCACAGAATGGTTTGGCTTGGACAGGACCTTTCAAGGTCATCTAGTCCCAATCCCTCTGCAGTCAGCAGAGACATCTGCAACTAGAGCAGGTTGCTCTGAGCCTCAAACAACCTGACCTGGGATGGTTTCAGGGATGGGACATCTCCCATCTCTCTGGGCAAGCTGTTACCCAGGAACCCTGAACATCTACCACACCAGCCTGTTGAGAAAGGAACAAAGCTTCCTCTTTCTCCTTCCCACCTGACTTTTCCAGCCTCTTCCCTTCTTGCACATCCACTCATGTCCATGATCACAAACCCTTCTTGTGCTTTCTTACTGCCCAACTTCCAATCCCCTAGTCCTGCTCTCTAGCTATAATGAGGTTTCATCTGAACTGGTAAGGCAAAGCTGCCCAAAGTAAATGAGAAGCAGACTTGTCCTGCTCTCCATGCCCAAGGGGATGCTGCACTTAAAGCTCAGCTCCTGCATGCCTCTGATAAATGAGATCCACCCCAAATAAATAAATAACCTCAGAGGCACACCAAAGGGGAGCCCAAATCCCTAGGTTACTCCTGTGTTACTCAGTCATCTCAAGGAGAGAGCAGCTATCTGCTGGCAGCTGGCTGAATCATCAGCTACCTAATGCTGCTTGGAATGAATACAGATGTTTTGGAAATGCCTTGTGTGAGCACCACAATAAAGAGAGGGAAAGCAGCTTTGCTATCTCCAGAATGGTGGCTGACAAAGTCAATCGACAAAACGACTCTGAAAGCACTGCTGGCAAGGTATGAAAGGGGAATTAGAGGCACTGCAAGCCCCACTGCCCCTTGCCTCCAGGTCTTTGCCAGGGAAAAAGCCTGGCAATGCCCTGGCTAGCTTTGCCTGCTTTGTTCATTTAACATCTCCTAATTCATCACAGCCACTTGCTGGTTTGGGGATTTATTCATTGCTCTCATTAGTGCCAGAGCTTCTACAGCAGGTGAGTGTGGCTGTGGAGGGGCAACAGCCCTCTCCATCATACCTGACTGCAAGAGTCTGTCACCAAGGGGCCTAGAGGGAGGAAAACAGTGAGAAAGACACATTGGGAAGGATTGACCACCAGGAACATTCATCTCAGTTGCATGCAGAAGGCAGTGAGCTTAGCCTGCAGGACTGACAGTTAGGGATGGGATTTCTAAGGGGCTCACACAGGACCACATCAGTGACCTAGTTGTCCCAAGGACCACTGCCACCTGGGAGCCAAGGGGAGCTGGGAAGTGCCAGTGTAACCACAGGCATGGGGGTGTTACATAGACCATCTTTAATGGTTGCTCTGCCCTTGGGGAAGGAGGACCTGGCTGTTGCTCAGCCTGCAGTGGCTGTGGGTTGAGTGATGGCTGGCCCAAGCTTGAGCTCCAAAATAGTGCCTATGGCATCTGTTGCCAGCTCATGGTCTCCTCTTGCTTATGCCTAACAGATTTCCAGCCCAGGTGAGTCTATGTGCAATAAATATCAGTAACCTGCAAGGAAAATATTCATGCTTAACTTCTCCCCTTCCTCTTCTCACACTCTTTACTCTCTTGCATACCCTTTCTTGTACCCAAGCAAGGGAATCCTTGGTCCTTTTAATGGAGCAGTCCCTAGGCACAGCCATTGGTTTGCATGCAGATGGAGAAAGAGTAGTTTCCAGGTGATTCCAAACCCTTTTAGCTGTGGATCCAGAAAGGAATTGAAGCATCTTGGATTATTAAGACCTAATGTTAGGGACCAGCTTGGCACTTGGCTCTGTCACTGACTTACCATAAGTCTCTGAACAAGTTTCCTTGCTTTCTGAGCTACAGAAAGGGCTCACAGCCACCACCTCCTTTGTAGGGCTGTGGGGCTTGTTAAACACTGCAGAGGCACTTAGATACTCTGAAGTTCAGAGATATTCCCTTAGCTAGATCATCAGAGTAGAGTAATGACTAGAAATACAAGGAAACCCAACCAAAAGAAACATTTCTTCACTGTGATTGCCCAGAACAGAGAAAACACCATCTCCATACCCCAAATATTTCATAACCCTGCAGGATTTGGGGAAAACCTTCTTTGGAAGCAGGCAGGGAAGGAATCAGTCTTTCTGTCCATCATAAATTGGAGTTTGTTGGGGTTTTTCCAGCCTTTGCCTCCCCATTGCTTTAAATGACAGCAGCTACCCTGGTTGAAGGCTGCTCTGCACAGGAAGGAGCAGCAGGACACCAGGAGGCCAAGGAGGCAAATGATGGCTTTCAAAGAGCACTAATGGGAGTGCAAGAGAGAGCTTGTTTGTGCTCCAAGGTAGAATGAGTTAACTCTGAGGGGTGTATGACAGCAGCTGCCTCAGAGGGAGGGTTGCAAAAGTACCTGGTGGCTTTGGCAAGGGCAGTTTGGATGGGGAGGGGATGGAGATGTTCCTTTGCTCCCAGAAGTTGATCCAGCTTGGTGCAGAGCCCTGTTTGGCAGCCCTGGGAGCTGACATGCCAGCCTGGTGCTTGCTTCCAGCACTGAGGGCCTCAAGGGGCATGAGGTAATGAATGCATGTTCTGCAGACTACAGGAGCTCATTTCCAGTGGCAGCAAGAGCCTGTCAGCCTCACAGAATGGTTCAGCCTGTTTGGAAGTGGTGAGATAATCCCCACAGCATCCTAGTGCAAGGAGAATGAAGGGCAGGATTAGACCTTTATCATTAGCATGCAGAAGGATGTGGCCTCCAAAGGGCTTTCATCTCTGTCAGCTAACCCCTAGCTATGGTGTGGAATCCAAGAGCCTCATCTTCCAGCCCTAATCTGTCTCCAGTGAAGGGTGGGGAGGGTTAAAGCCCCCACTTAGGGTGTGAGAGACCCTGGTGCAGGTTTTGCATGTAGGTGGAGGAATGGGATGGGACTGCAGAGGAGAAGCAGACACTTGGAGTGGCAAACAACAGGTTCTGGGCTGGAAGAGAAGAAACAGAAGAGTGGGCAGGAGGTGGAGACACTAGGCATACCCTCTCTGACCTGGTCCTGTCATGTCTGCCCAGCCACATGCAGATACATGTGCAGACCATGGGGGCTGATGTAAGTTTGGCCACCTCCTTGCAGATCATAGAATCATAGACTCTCAGGTTGAAAAGGACCTCAGGGATCACCCATTCCAACCCTTCTTGGAGAAAGCATAGTCTAGACAGGGTGGCCCAGCACCATGTTCAGGTGAATCATCTCCCAGCCTGTGTTGATATTGAGGATTGCTCTGACCTAGGTGCAGCAGCTTCCCCTGGAATGATGAGGAGAGGTTAGGAATCTCCTAAACCAATATTATCCCTGAACACTTTGTGTTGTAAATGACATCCTACAATTCCTCCATTCATCCCTCCTATGCCAAGTCAAACACCTTGGAAAACCAGCCCAGCAGGAGCTGGCAGGTGCTAGGGCTCCTCCTTCCTGGGAGCAGTGATGGGAAGTGAAGTGCAAAGGATGAGATGATTTTCACGGTGTTGATGCCCCAGGGGGTGTTAATCTGCACCTGGGAAATGTCAGATCCAGTCAGCCAAGCTCTAATGGATTGTTTGCTTTTCAACAGCAGGCAGTGGGAAATGTGTAGCTGGCATAGGCTTGGATGAGTCAGAAAGGAACCAGTGATTCCCCTGGGCCACCCAGGACAAGGAACCAGCTCTTCCCCTGTGTCATCTGGCTCACCAGGGATGTGGTGTTTGCAGAGAGGGTGGAGGGTAGTGTTCAGACACTTGCTGTTTGGGATGCTCTGCTTCTTCTCTTCCAAGGATCCAGAGGCTGGAAGCAACTGACAACAGGATGTCAGAAATGCCTTCTCCTTGCTGGAGGTTAGATCTCCTAGTAGCTGGACCCTGCACTTGACCTTGCTGAACTTCAAGAAGTTCCCATGGGTTGACTTCTCAAGCTTGCCCAGGTCCCTCTGAATGACATCTCACCCCTCAGGTGTGTCAACAGCACCACTCAGCTTGGTGTCATCCACACACTTGCTGAAGGTGCTCTTGATCCCACTGTGTCATTGATGAAGATACTAAATAGTACTGGTCCCTTTAGGGACATCACTTGTCATAGATTTATCTCCCTGCTGAGTCTGCCCTGGCCTCACAAAGGGTTGGTTCACCCTCTCCTAATAGGATCCCTTGAGTTAGAGTTGATATTCCAGCTCAGACACTGTGCAATGCAAGTGGCACTGCTCTGGAGGTAAAAAGGGGAAAAGAAAGAAAGGAAGAAACAAAGAAAGGAAGAAAGAAAGGAAGAAACAAAGAAAGGAAGAAAGAGAGAAAGAAAGAGAGGAAAGAAAGAGAGAAAGAGAGAAAGAGAGCAAGAAAGCCTTGCAGAATTCTTCTCTTCTCTGTGAGCTGCTTCTTGTATCTCACCAGGCATTGCTTTTCCCTTCTCTTTTGCAGTGTCAGTGGTTCTCCTCTGAGCTGAGGTCCCTCAGGGCTGCTGAGACTTTCCCTTTCCTCTATTGAATCCATCTGACTTCTTATTTCAGAGCTTCTCTTATTACTTGCTGAAAATTTTCTGGAGAGTTGGAACTGGCTTTGACAATAGCTGTCAACAGTTCTTGTTTAATGACAGGGGAAGGGGAGCAGGGGAGGTCCTGGGAGAGGCTGGGGTACACAAGCTTACCAAAATCTGTATGACAGGAAAGAATTAAGAAAGAACCAGAATGTCCTGAACTTGGCACGAGGTTGGACAACAGTTATCCTGGCAGAGAGTGTGCCTAAACATTGTAAAGAAGGAGGTTGTTAAACTGTCAGCATGCATTTCTCTGATCCAGGATGATAGGAAACACTGCCTTGCAGCCTTGGATCCAAGAGAAAGGAGTATTTGAAGTGCTGAGCACTTAGACATTTCCCACCCATGGTATCTCCTGAGGCTTTTTCACTCCACACCAGGTTCAGCCCCTGCCTGGATCCTGCCTCAAGTTTTTATTCCCTTCAGTACCCTAAAGGGACTTGGTTTAGGGAAAGGCATCTCAAAACAGACTACATGCTCCTACCTTCTCCACCCTGCCACAAACCAGGATCCCTCCTGTTGATTTTTAGGCTGTGCCTTTTCCTCAGCAGAATCCAGACCTTGTGCCTGCCACCTCCTCCAGCCTTCCTCCATCCACAAATGCTATCCCAGCACTGGACTCACCACTGCACTTAGGAGACTTCATTTAGATGTCTCCTGGGGTAGTCACCATAACCTAGAGCTTTCCAGAGTCCTAGGGATGGCCCAGGAGCTCCTGTATGGGCACAGTTTTGTTGTACCAAGACCCCTGCCACCTTTTCTGGCTTCTCTGCTCTCTGAATACCTCCCTTAGGGTGGGTTAGAACATCCCAGTTTGCTTTCCCACATCCCTACAGGGGGAAAGATACCACTGCCATGGTGAAGCTGGAGGGAAAGACCCTTCCCAGGGACATCCTAGCAGCCCAGATAGCCACAGCCACCAGACCCAAAGCAGATTATCACCTTGGCACCATGGCACACCAGGGCACCTCCAGCCTCCTTCCCTGTAGACCCTTCAGAAACACACATCCCACTGCAAAACTGACTTTTCTCTGGGGCATGATCTGCTGTTCCCTGACCATGAGTAGGGTTTCCACCCTGTCTCAGTTGAAACAAACCATCACAGAATGTTAGGAGTTGGAAGGGACCCCCTGAGGCACCTCTGTATGACCCTCAGTTGCCACATCTGCTTAGCCCAGCACCTCTCTTGGCTTCACATCTCACTGTGCTTGTGTAGCACCTAGCACAGGCAGCTCAGCTCTGCCTTTGGCTGCCAGACACTGTCTGAGGGCTGCCATCCTGCTAATAATTAATAATTAGATGGGGCAGAGCACATCACCCTAGCAGAGGGTTGCCTGCAAAGGCAACCACACAGCCAAGAAGGAAGATGAAAAGGGGGGGGAAGCAACCTGGCAGAGAATGAATTCATTTCATCCATTTGAAACCCAATAATGATTTCTTTTTTAGTCTTTTCCTTTATTTTGTTATTAATCACTGCACAATAAAGTAATCAGTAATTTGTCTCACTTCTGGATATGTTTAGTATAATCACAAGGGGTGACACATTTCCACAGCAGAGGCAAAGATCAGAGCTGGTGTTTGAACCCTCCCAAAGTAAGTAAAACACCTTATTCCTCCTCAAAATGCTTTTTATTGATTTGATTTTTTGTTTTCTCACTGCTGACTATTGAGTCATTAGAAAAACCCTGGATGGTGGGAGCAGGACAAGCAGCCAGGGACAGATTCTGGTCTCAAATACTCCCAAGGAAATTCAGTGAGTTCTCCAGGGTGAGACTAGCAGAGGCCTGGCTCTACAGTGATAACAGTTCCTTCTCTCTCTGCTATTGGGATGTACAAGACACAACCAAAATGTCCCTGTTGGTGGTGGATTGACTTTGGCTGGAGGTTAGGTGGCCACCAAGCTACTCTATCATTCTTCTCCTCAGCAGGACATGGTGGGAAGAAAAGAAGAAGGAAAAGAAAAATCAAAGCCCCCTTGTTGGTCAAGAAAAAGGCAATTTAATGGAAGCAAAAGCAAAGGTTGCACAAAAAAAACCCAAAGGAAAACAAAAGATTTATTCTCCACTTCCCATCAGCAGGTGATGTCCAACCATTTCCAGCACAACAGTGACCTTGCTTTGCATCCCAATCCCTGGTAGTAAATCTAAACAGGAGGTTTTGTCACTGCTAGAAGCTGGCAGGGTCTGCAAAAAACATGCTGTCAGTCTCAGAAAGTGCAATTTCTCAGAGGAGCTTTAACTGAAAAGTAAAATCACTGAACAGAATGAGTTCTGTTCTAACCCAAACCAGGGCAAGAATACAGGGGGGAAAAAAAACCCTAAGACTCAGTCCTGGCTCCTTTCCTAAACCTGTGTTTCTGGTTTTGTCCAATGACTCACTCATGCAAAATGCATCAGCAGTGGCTGGAGCAAAGGTGAGAGCTCTGGAGTTACCTCTTGCCCCAAAATGGATGTGAAAGAGACTCCTGAGCTCTTAGGAATCAAAATAATGCTGACACTTCTGTCTCCCTCAGCCTGACCTGTCTGCAGTCCAAGGCTGGAGTCCTTCAACACAGACAGAGCCAGGAGACAGCAACTGAGTTCATTGGGCACCTTCCCTCAAGAAAAGCCCCATCACATATATCTTTATCTGTGGTCTCCATGGCTTTTAGACTGTTTTTATTTGGCTTTGACCTCCCTGAGACCTCTTACCCCTAACCAAGGAGGTTTAGGTTGAACAATAGGAACAGTTTCTTCCCTGAAAGGGTTGTCCAGGCCTGGCCCAGGCTGCCCAGGGCAGTGGTGGAGTCACCATCCCTGGAGGGATCTAAAAGCCCTGGAGATGTGGTGCTGAGGGACATGGGTTAGTGGTGACCTGGCAGTGCTGGGCCAACAGTTGGACTTGATGATCTTAAAGGTCTTCTCCAACCAAAACAATTCTATGATTCTATGATTTCTTGTACACATTTCTGACCTTGGAGGTAAATCCAAACCAAAACTAGATGATTTAGTTTGGAGGAGCTGCTAGGGAGGAGACGAGGAGCACTTTTGGGTAACCAAGGAAGGAATCTGTTGCACCTTGCTATGCTGTGTGAACTTGGCAGCAGAACTCTGAGCCATTTCAAACAGAATACTCCCTTTCTTCCTCCAAGCTTCCCTGCTGACAGTTGCCATGGGAACCCATCCCACTCCCCAGCCAATCAAGTGAGTGGATTTGTTTTGTCACTAGTAGTAATATTAGCCTTAATTTTGGTACCAGAGACTGAGCCTTGCTACCACTCAAGGTTCAGGTAACCCTTTAGTGTGGTGGCTTTGATGGGATGTGTGCCTGTGGCCACTGCTCTCTGGATGAAGAACTGCTGGGAGGTCACAGAATCATGAAGGTTGGAAGAGACCTCTAAGATCATCAAGTCCAACCAAGGACCCAACACCACCATGCCACTAAACCATGTCACAAAATCCATGTCCAGTGATGGTAGCTCCACCACTGCCCTGCCAACCTCTTCCAATGCTTAACCACTCTTTCAGTGGAGAATGTTTCCCTAATATCCCAACTAAACCTCCCCTGGCACAACTTGAGGCCATTTCCTCTTGTCCTATCACTAGTCACCTGGGAGAAGAGATCAACATCCACCTCTCTACAGTCTCTTTTCAGGTGGTTGTAGGGAGCCAGAAGGTCTCCCCTGAGCCTCCTCCAGACTAACCAAGCCCAGTTCCCTCAGCTGCTCCTCACACCACTTCTGCTCTAGACCCTTCCCCACCTTCCTTGCCTTTTGTTTGCCTCTGTGAGATGTGCCATTGGTCCTGAGTGCCTGAAAGAAACCTTTCCTTCAGTAGGAGATGATCTAATTCCCTCTTGCTGTTAGGTCCTGAATCCCTGGGCTAAGAGGGAGAGGAGTGAGCCAGGAATCTCAGGTTCTCCTCTGAGCAAACCTGGCAGAGAGGAGCCACAGAAGAGGCAAACCAAGAGCAGTGGGGAAGTGAAAGTAAGAGTGAATATTGTAGCAGCAATAGAGCTAATGAGGAGAGTCAGGAGACTGAGGAGGAGCAGATTAACTCTGAAGGGAAGGAGCTTGCACTGCAGTGCAGTTTGTCATGGTGGTTGCAGGTCTGGTCATGCCATTTGCAGATCTGCTCACTGGCCATCACAAGTTGGGCATGCTATACATCATATCTGGAAGAGCAGACCCCTTTGCAAGTGCCAGCCACCAAGACCCCTTGTTAGCAGAGGAGGACTTGACTAAAAAGGCAGGTTGAAGTAATGGATGATAAATCAACAGTCTCTGAGCAGCAGAGTGAAGGTCTGGACTGTGTGTGCTTCCTAGAGAGAGACAGGGGGGAGGTGAGGATCTGAGCACTCTCCATCTCCCTAACTATGCTGGATGAGTGCTTGGATGTTGATCTTAAAAGTCTCTTCCAACCTTTATGATTCTGTGATTCCTTAGGTGTTCATCTAGATGTAGATAACTCTTGCTGTATGTCAACACATGAAAGGATCAAGAGCTGAAAGGAAGAGGGAGGACCATGGAGATGGTCCTGAAAAAGCCATTATCTCTTCAACAGGCTAAAAGAGCCAGAACCTTCCTTAGGGAACAGGTGGAGGAAACTGTAGCAACTTCTTTAATTAATCAAATGGTCCACATTATAATTAACCCAAATGCAGAATAAAAACCCCCACCCAGCCCACAATTATCTGGGGGACTGCTGCTTAGAGGACATGTTGTTTAATGACTTTCTTCTGTTCCATTTTTAGTTGTGAGGCACCAGATGAGATGAGCCAGATAGGAAGCTTCCCTACATGATTTTTAAGCTGAAGAGTGCTAGATTCTCTCTGCTGAATGGTGGCAATTACAGAGAGGCTGAGAAAGAGATGTGTGTCCAAAGCTTGATTCTCACATATGCACCCTTTTTATTCTCCATCCCCTGTCTAGAGCATTAGGATAAAGTGCTTGGAGTCTAAAACAGTGAAGCATTAAAAAGCCATTAATCATTGCTTTGTATTCCTTACTGCTAGATGTTGGTTTCAATTTGCCATCACCTAGTCAGTTCCCCTTCAGCAGAGTGCTTGGCTCTGTTCCTGAAGGCCAGGAGGATGAGGGAAAGGGGAGAAAATCACCTCAGGGAGGGTGGGAAGGGGAAGAGGGAGCTCCTTCCTCTGCTCCCATGGGATCTTATTCTTCTCTTCCCTCTTTTCTCTGTATTTACATCAGGAGTTAGGTTTTTGCAGATGAAGGAGCTTTGAAACTCCACTGAAGGAGACAATAACATCTCCCAGCTGTTCTCAATAAACAAACAAAGCAAACAAAAGGAGGAAGAAGAAAATTGCTGATTAATCATGGCTGGCCCATGGGGGAACAATTATCATCATATTAATTAGGGAGATGAATGAGACTCCAAACCCACCTGGACACCATCCTAGGCAACCTGTTCTAGATGACCCTACTCTGCCAGAGGGGTTGGACTAGATAATCTCCAGAGGTCTTTTCTAACTCCTACCATTTTGGGATGAGGACAGAAGGAGAAGACAGCCTGGTCTCCTGCAAGCCAGTTTCCACCTTCTTTGGAGAAGACTTTAGCCACTTGTGGGGACAAAGCCATGTGCCAAGCCATGTAAGGAGGGTCAGAGCCACACCACCAGACTTGCAGGTGAGGAAATAGAGAGCTTCAATAGGTTGTGTTTTATGTTGGGGTCCACCTTGCCCTTCCTGGGCTGTTGGAAAAGCTGGAAGTGACAATGCTCCTGTTTTAAACATCTCACTACAGTGCTAGAAAGAAGGTGAGGTGTTGGATCAGTCTGGGTCCATGAGCTGAGGTGTTACCAGGTGTTTCAGTTTGCCTCCTCCCAGTACTTGACATCATGGGGGAAGGGTTTGTTATGTCTGGTCATGACATGGAGGAGCTATGGCACTGAGCTATAACAGGAAGAAGAAAACACCATCAGATTGTGTTTCTTTAATACCAAAGCCCAGTTCTGGTTATTCTCAGAGTATTTACAAATTCTGTTGCCTGTCCCCACTGTCCCTCATCCCCTTAGGGACACTTTGCTCAGAGGATTCATTTCTTCTTGAAAGTACAAGGTCTTATGATAGGCTTCAGGGTTACCTCAAGATTCCCAAAGCAAGCATCATGATTTTTCTCTGCACTGCAAGATAAAATCCAGGCTTGCAAGCAGGCAGGAACACATGGAGATGGATGAGAGCTCCTCTCTATGTTGCTGATTCCAGCCCAGCCAGAGCATGACCACTCTGTGTTTAGAAAGGTTTGAACATGGCACTGAGATGTATCCCACTATCCTCCACCAGAGAAGCAGCTAAGCCCCTCTAGGATCCCAGAATATATGGGGTCTCATGTTTATATATGTATATATAAAACCTATCCAGCACAAATGGATGGGGTGGGTAGCAGCAGGCTGAGATACTGGGTGTCCTCAGCCTCTTCTACTGTAAATGGCTTGGGAGGTCACATCTCCAGCAGGCAGAGCAAGGAGGACAAGATCTGAGTGATGTTCAGAGGACACATTCCTTTAGGAGGGAAAAAAAACCATCCCTGTGCTCCAGCTCCAGCTTGGCTATCTGTGGGAGTAACCAGTGCCAATGACAAGCTATCTGGTCCCAGTAAGGCTCTGCTCTTTGGCAGCAAGGTGTGGCATGCCCCTCAATGTGTTCTTTTCAAAGCCTGATGCCAGGGTATGTGTTTTATGAGCTGGAGGGTGTCAGAAAGTTGTCTGAGTGAGCAAGGCCTGTTAGGACAGCATGGGAGCCAGGCAGTGCAGCATGTGCTTTGTGTGTCTCTGGAGAGCATCCCAGTGAAATGACCCTGTCAGCTTGCCCAGGTTTCTGCCTGCAGTGAGCCATTGGCTCATTCTGGAAGGGAGCCCAGGAGCACAAGTGTAACATGGATGTCCAAGGGACCAGGCACTTTGAGAAGGGAGGCAGAGTCCTCCCTTGGCTGTGTGCATGCTCTCCTCAAGAGGAGAGAGCTGAAGCAGGTCCCTGTCTCCAGTACCTCCTCCTGTGAGCATCTCTTCAGATCCAACAGATGGGTCCAGCACGGTGCAGAACCCATCCAAAATGTCTTTGGCCCAACTCCTTGAAGTGATTTCAGCCTGTGCCTTCTCTGGCCATGTGGCCAAGTTGGAAAAAATGGTGATGAGAAGTCAACTCTGAGCCTGTAGAGCCAGGATCTCATTAGGCATGGCAGTGAGGAGCATGGAAAACAAATACCTGGCTCCATGATCACCCTTTAGCAAGAAGGGCATAGATTCTGGTGTAGAAGCAGAGTGCCTGGAACAGTTCCTCCCACCTGCCATGCCCTGGTGCTGGTAGAAGGTCTCCTTAAAGCAATCAGCTGTGGAGCTGGTGCTATTTGTGCTCTCAGCTTAGTCTCTGCCTTGGTAGCAGGGTCTCTGAACTAGGCAGGCTGGGGAGGGTGCTGCAGCATGGATGGAGCAAGAAGAGAGGTCTCCTATTAAGCACTGACCTTTGGGGAAATGAAAGTGAAGAGAGCAGAGAAGAAATGAAACAATATCAAGCCCAAGCCAGTGGAATGTCTCCTGCTTTGCCTGCTTTATTCATTGCTGCCTGCTGCCTTATTTACTATTTATTTACTCAGAGGAGAGGTGACCTTCAAAGCTGCTGCATGTCACCAGCAGCCTCCTGCTTGCAAGTTGCATGTTAATTTGGGCTGTGACACTGCAACAGAATGTCCTAGGTACCCTGTGGTGTGGAGTCTGTGCTTCATTTGCTATGCTATTTAAAAGCAGAGGTTCACTTTGGGTAGCCAGGCTGGATTTTCCAGACCTCAATAATAAAGAGGTTGTAGGGAAGGTGTGCACCTGCTGGGACAACCCCCCCCCCTCATTTATAACCCACCTCAGCCCACTCCTAGAAGGGCTTCTATGACTAGCTGCCATAGAGGGGTGGTTTAGAGGTTCTCCAGCAGATGTGAACATGTTCTCCTCCTCCAAACTCTGTCTTTGCAGGGGGCAATCATTCTTCTCCCACAGATTCAATGCAACAGAGGTTATTTACATTTTGAGTGGTCTTCAGCACCAGGCATCTTTCCTCTATCCTTTCCTACCCATCAAGGAAGTTCACACAGGTCTTCAAGGTGAGTTTATAGCCTCTAGAGCTGCAAGGTCACCACACCAAGAACCACAAATGGATTTAAATTGTGTCTGGGGAGAATGATCTACAGAGTGACTCTACTCACAGTGGCATGATGAAAAGAAGGAACCTTCCAGGGCAGGAGCCAAAGGAACAATATCAGATGTCTGTGGTATTTGTACCCCAGCCAAGATGACAGCAATGATTTGTTGGCAGCCATACACTTCAAGCCAGGACCTTCAAGCCAGGCATCTTATGGCAAGGTCTAGAGCTTGCCCTGGACATGTCCCACTTGGGAAACTTCCCTCTGTTTCTTTATTATTCCATCTAAATAGAGTGCTCTGCTTTGTGTCCCAATTCATGCAGCCTGCTCTGAAGCAGGGGCTGACTCAGGGCTAATCTTAGCAAATAATAACATTTCCCTGTGCTGTTAGACAGATGCCATACTTCACCCAGAGACAGAGGTTGTTTGCTTTAGGGGGTTTATTTCTTTCTTTTTCTTTCTAGGAGTAAAAACTTATCACTCTTGCATAAGCAGAAAATGTTGCTTCTTGGAACAGCAGAGGAAATGAAGGCAGGTGGAAAAAAAAGAAAGGCAGGAAACTAGTTTCTTGAAGGGGAGGAATGTGAATGATGTAAAATCTTCCTTTTTGGGAGCTTTAGAAGTTAATTATGGTGAGAACTGTACCCAAGCAGTGGAAATATTTCATTCAGGTTATGGTTACCTCTTTTGTGAGCACATAACCTTCACTTAGTGAATCCTACTCACAACTGAGGATGAAGAACCCCTTAGGAGGAGCTATTTTCTTTCCCTTGGCAACAGGGTCTGCTTCAAAGAGGCAGAGGTAGTGAGGGGAAAGGAGATCTACACCAAGCATTAGAAAACTGATGAGTGACAACACAGACACAGCCTGATTTCAGCTCTTCTCAAGAGCCTACTGCCAATACAGAGGAGGAAGGAATCTCCAGCAGAAAATCAGGTTATTTTGGGTGTCTCTGCTGACTGCAGGATAATCCTAGTGACTGAGCTCCTACCAGAGGCACAGCAGCTCCATGACTTGAGGCAGATGATCCCAGGGCAGAGAGATAGCTCTTTGCTAAGGTTTGCTTTTCTGAGCAAAGCAAGCCTGGAGCATGGGTAAGAGGGAGAAAGATTGTGCTGGAAAAGAGCATTCCAAAGATAGCCAGGCCAGTGCAATGGTTTGAAACAAGATCTTAGAGCAATGCCCTAAATTCAGCAGAAGAGCTCCTGCAGCCCTTGGGTCCATGGGCTGGAGCATGGCATTTTTATGCTGGGGAGGGAGGAAAATTGAGAGACCCAGTTGTGATGTCTGTGCCTGCAAGGGAACATCCAGTGCTTGGGGAGACATCAGAAGAGAGCAACAACAACAACATGACTCCAAAATCTGGAGGAATCTCTTGGGGACATTTCAAATACCCTGTGCAGTTTGGAGGAATGAAGTCTGAGAGGTTCCCTCAAGCAGAAGGCAAGTCAGGAGGGAGCACAGAGAGGCTACCATGGAGCAGGGAGAGGATTTAACCTTCTGGAAGAAGCTTCCAAGGGAACTGCTGGATTTTTTTCAGTCTCTTCAGGACACACTCTGGAAATTAGGCTTTAGACCCTTGCCAAGAGCAGGTGGGAAAAAGTAAGTGGGTTATGATATAGAGATAAGACTACATAAACTTCAAGTCCTTAGTTCATGGAGCTAAGGTTCAGGCCAACAGGAAGATACTGGAACCCTTTCCAGGTTTTGGAGCAAGGTGAAAAGTGCTGGAGTATATTTAAGGTTCCATCACTCTGGGGTTTTTTTTGTCTCCTTTTCACTTTGTTTCCTTTTCATTTTCATTAAGTTGAACTTTGCAGCCCTCCCCTGATAAAACAGGGGAGAAATGGCTCCAGGTATGCAAAGTGAATAGGATGGAGCAGTTGTAGATGTAAAAGTAGAGGAGGATCCTGGAGACCAAGCTGTGCTGCTGTTCCTAGCAGTAGGAAGCAAAACAGTGTGTTTTTCCTGATTTTAAACTGATTCCAGGAGTTCCTGATGCCCAAGACTGAGTGAAGAGGATGACTTCACAGAGCCCTGGCAAAGGATGATCTGGTTCCCTCTGCTACACAACTGCCTCCTTCACCTCTTCCTAGGGCTGACTCTGGCAGTCAAGAGCTGAGTTTAGTTTTCATCTGCTACCTTTCCCACATAGCAACTTGGAGGCTTTTATCCTGGTCCCTCCTCTATATTTTCTTTTCTTCCCAAGTCAGCAGCTCCTTTCTCTTTCTCACAGATGCATGTTTTCCCTCCACCCCCATCAGCTTGCAAAGATCTTGTCCTCCCTCTGCAGCCCTGCCAGGCTCATCTGATGATCTGCTGTCAGAAATTATCAAGACGTTCCCAATTTCCAGGCTGAGCAGCCAGGATCACATTTGCAATCAGTTTTAATCACAAGTGTAACTGAGTGGATTGCAAGTGATAAGCTCTGTCTGCAGACAGCTGGGAGGGAATGAAGATGACAGTTCAGAATTGGGGCTGAAGGTTATTTTTGGGGAAGGCAGAGAACCACAAAATTAGAGGCAGGGCAGGGGAAAAAAACCAAACCAACAAACAAAAAAGAAGATAAAACCAGAGGCAGTGCTTCAAACTCACACTGCTCAGAGATCCTGTCCCTGCCAGACAAGACAAGCTTAAATAATCAAAATGAATAGGTAGAGGAAGGTAGCCACTCAAAAAGAAATCAAACAGGTGACCACAGTTGGCACAAAAGTTCACAGGATGAGAAGGCAAGAGGGCTGCAATGAAATGGCTACCAGCTGCCCATGCCTTCAGGAGCCTGGAAGACTAAAGACCCCTTTACTCCAAATACTCAGCTGAATGCAGGAGCAACAGCCCTTTGGAAGAAGGGCCAGGAAAAATCACCTTAGAGCAAACCTCCAAATGCACTCTTGATGTGGTCTGCAGTCCACAAGTAGCCTACATCTTCAGACAAAGAATTGTGGAGCAACAGAAGTGCAGCAGAACAGCCTGGGGCAGATGTTAGGGAGTTTCCTTCTCATCACAAAGCTTGGCTTCTCTACAGACCTAGTCCTCTCACCAGCTGAGCTCCATTGCCCTACAACAGGGACAAAGTTTTTTTGTCCTGAGGCCTGGGGTCATGCTGTAAGAAATGTATTTTGCTGGAGCAGAGACTGAAGGAACTATGAAAAGGTTTCTGATTTGCAACCCAGGGCAGGAGAGGCACTAGCTCATCAGTTGAGGACTATCTTCTGGTCACAGAAACCAGGGTCTAGGGAAAGGGAGGGACTTGGTTCATAGAATCATAGAATGGTTTGAGTTGGATGGGATCTTAAAGATCATCTAGCTCCAGCTCCCCTGCCATGGGCAGGGACACTTTCCACTAAACCAGGTTGCTCAAACTTCCATTGATGAGACATCCACAGCCTCCCTGGGTAACCTGTTCCAGTGGCTCACCAACCCCACAGTGAAGAATTTCTTCCTTATATCTAATCTAAATTTACCCTATTTCAGTTCAAAGCCATCACCCCTCCTCCTATCACTACAATCCCTGATATAAAGTCCCTCCCCATCTTCCCTGTGGGCTCCCTTTAAACACTGAAAGGTCACTCTAAGGTCTCTCCAGAGCCTTCTCTTTCTCCAGGCTGAACAATCTCATGATGATGACCTCATGATCATCTTCATGACACCACAAGGTCTCACACAATAAACCTCTGATCATTTCATGAGCTAAAGAAGTTTCCTTTGGATGTGTCCCACTGAAGTGGGAAGGGACACAGGGCAAAGGTTTTCTACCTCTATCTATCCTGCACTTGGTTGGGTCATTTCAGGTCGTTGGTCCATCCATTTGCAACTCTCCTCTTGTCACAATAGATCATGGCATCATCCATTTCTGCATGCTGTGTCCTGCTGCAACACTGGTGTGCTACCTCCTGGCCTGTCAGATCAAATCACTGACTTCTCCTGCCTCCAGCCATTGCTAATATTCAATGAGTCAGAAAGGAGCTCAGATCAGCTTGACCTTCATCAATAGGATGATGTCACATCCTGAAAGACATGATCAAGGTAAAAGCAGGCAGGCTGATGTCCCTCCTGATTTCAGTGCCCAGGATTGTAAACCATGCATAAAAGTATCTGTTCCCAAGGAAAATTCAGCTACCTCTGCTGACCTCAGTCTGCATGCTGTCTGTCCAGAGAAGAGTGACCTTCTGCAGATGCACTCCCTAAGCAAACTCTTCTTCAAAGCTGTCTCTGGTGAAGGTCACTCAGTGGAGGAAAGGAGACAGGTGGCCAACAGATTTCACTTTCAGTGTTAAAAATGCACTTGGTGCCTAAAATCCCAGAGGTCTGTGCATTTGTTGTCATAGGGAAGTCAACCCAAGTGAACCCAATGTGGATTAGCTGAACTGCAGGAAAGCACAGATATGTTCAGAGTTGCAGTGTCCTTAGTCTGACCCATCCTGACCCCTTTGGGCAGAGTTATTTTCCCCACAGATGATAATTCTCTTTTGACTAGTCCACATTACCAACCACAGCTTCTCTCTCTTCCAAATTTCAGTGCCAACCCCAGCTTGCATGTTGTTCATGCTGCTGCTTTCCAGCCAAGGCCTGAGGGATGCTAGAGGCTGGAAGGTCTGATGGACAGTGGGGCAGGACACATGGGTTGAATTTCCTCTGGGGGAGTGACCTTAAAGTTATTGAATCATCCTACACCTCCTTAGCCCATGTGTCTAAACACAGCACTGACAACCATCTGCTGTGCCTTCACACCCAACCCACATGTTTCTGAGATGCTTTTGGCAGAAGCTTGGGTGGTGCAGGCTCTCTAGTGCATGTGGCCCCTCAGCAGCACTGCAGGGCTGAAGATAACAAGTGCTTCCTGAGTTATGAAGACAGCATCTTGGCTTGCAAATGGACACTGGGAATCCATCATGGCCTCTACTGGGAGGTGGAGAGTGAGAGAAAGATCCAGGGGAGTTGTAGAACACTAAACTGTCCAGAGTCATTCCTAACCCTAACCCAAGTGGGCTACAGGACTTGAGCTCTGTCATTTCTAGTTGTTCCAACAGGCTCTCTTCTGCCTTTCCAGGGAGAATGTTCAGCTCTGTCCTTAGCAGAGAAACTTCCCAGGGATTCTTTCTGCTGCTGGATGCTAGGGAAATACTTCTGAAACTTCATCCTGCTTACAGTTCCTTAGAGAAGCTCACTAACATCCCACAGGTGAGTAAAGAAGGGAAAGGAAAGGAGCCAAAACCAACCACAAGTCTCCTTATGGATTGCAGTATGAACCTGTTCAGGATAAGGATGTCTCAGCACCAGGATTTGTGTCTGACTTTGGGGCATGTCTGCTCTCCTGGTTCAGTTGGCATTTTAAAGACATTGCCAGTGAGTAGGAAGAAGTGGTTGCTGAAACAACAGCCACTCAAAGCTTGTTTCTCTTTCCTGGGAATCATCTGAGCAAATGTAGACATCTCTGCAAGAGCATAAGAAGTAAGAGGGTGAGGTCAGACTGATGGTCTAGCTAGCCTACCTCTCTGCCTCAGTGGCCATGTGAGAAGCCAGGTAGGAGCACATACAAGTCCAACTGCTTCCCACAGTACATTTCCTTTGTAAACCCTCCCCATCCACAGCTGCTGCCTTCATGATGTTAGATGCTTTCACCCTCTGGCCATGTGAAGTGATCACTCCTGGCCACATCTGAAGCCAACAAAGCAATGGTAATAAACTTTTAGGACATTTATTTTGGGTTCTTTCTTCTGAAATGGATGTCTTAGGCCTTTTAGTCCACTCTGACCAGGAGGGGAGTGCAGGGTAATTAGCTCAGATGTTGACAACTACCTTGACAGTTGGTCAGATGTAGGCTTCCTTGACCAATCCCATTCCAAGTGTTTGCTGATTCTCAAACCTCTCTTCTCCTGGATTGTGTTTCCTCTAGGGGAGTAATGAATCCTCAACAAACCTGGCTTGCACATGCATAGACAGCCTCAGCCACTGTCAGATTTCAGAAGGGATCCTCACACCCTTTACACCAGCACACAAACCACATTCCAGCTGTTTCCAACCCTTCCAGAATATCCATCTGGAGTTGGAGATCAGAGCTCTGCCATGTCACCCCATCACATATGGACTTTAAAAAGAAGACCTCAAGGCATAAACAAAGTCAACTCTTGAGTGTTCACTTTCCCATGAATGTCTGGTCCAGAAGCTAAGGATCTGTCAGCAGATGCTTTCCCCTGCTCCACAGCCAGACTTTGCACATCCACTCATTGCTATGTTCTGCTCTGCTGTGTGCCTCTGGGTTTCTCCTTCTCTCTTCCAGATCATACCTTTGGTGACCCTACCCCCCCAGAGACCCAACAAATCCCTTTCCAGATCAATCATCCACCAGATGCTGGTGCTGTAAATTGCCAAGAACCTTTGATCTCCACTGATCTTCTGGTAGGACCAAGCTGCTGAGTTTTTGAACTAGTCTAGACTCCATTTCTGTCATCTCTTATCCAGATGAAATATTCCTGGAGTCCTTCATTGTTCTCTGATCAGTCTACTGCCCTTCTACAGATCTTTTCCACTTCTGCTGCATCCTTGCTGGGAGAGGGACACCAGAACTACTGAAAACACTCAAGAAACAGGCACATCTTGAATTTACCCAGGGACATCATCATGTTTTCTATTTTGATCTCCATTCCTTTCCTATTAATTCTTAACCTTCAGTTTGCTTTTTGTCACTACCATGGAGCTCTGGGGTGACACATTCATAGAACTACCTCTTACAAACACCAACTCATTCCTGAGTAAGTAACAGCCCATTCAAAGCTCATCATTGTATGTAAAGTTAAGATTGCTTTTATTTCCCTCCATGTGTACCACCCTGCACTTATTCCTACTGCATTTCAGCTGCTATTTGCTCATAAAATCACTCAGCAGTGTAACATCCCTCTCCAACTCTTCCTCAGCAGCACTACCTTGTAGAGCATCACCAGATGACTTCCATCACCTCATTAACAACACTCAGCACCAACACACCTGATTTAAATCTCCCTGGAGGGTAGTTGTCCTCCTCTCCAGCCTGGTGGCCAGCTCTTCTTGCAAGGAGCAGTGAGGCAAACCTCTGCAGAGAAAAGCATACTGCTGCTGCTGTTGTTGGTGTCTTGGGAGTTTGTGGGTCCAGGCAGGTAAGAGTGATACAAGTAATGGCTTTGTCTTTGTCTGGGAGTGGTGAATGCATGGACAGAATTCAGAGCAAGCTGTTTTGAATAGGCTGTGAAACAGGAGCCTCTGTGTGTGTGTGTGTGCCTGGGTATCTTTTCATCTGCTTCTTTTCACTGGAGCTCATGTGACTTTGTGTGTGGCCTTCCTCTGAATTTATTTCCCTGGCTTTCTTTTTTTTTTCATCACAATAATAATACCAGTGTTAAGAAAGCATCCCTCTCCTTTAAATTCCTCAATGCCAAGGAATTAACTTTGAAACATGAAGGTTAGCAAAGGCTTTGGGAGCCAACTTTGAAAGCAGTTAAGCTGTAAGAGATCTCCTTGTCCTTTCATCAGATGTTTGGCTTTGCAGCTCCAGCCATCTTCATGGATTAACTCTCCTCAACTGCTTTTATGGCCAAACACATCAAACAGATGACTCTGCTAAGGAGGAATTAATCAATTAAGCAGAAGCAGAGAAGCCTACCCTCTCTGCTCAGAAACTAGTCTGTTGACACCTCCTTCCTTCCACCTTGCTCTCAAATTTGTTTTCTTCCTATTAGATGAATGAGATTGAAATTGAGAAGGAGGTTCACCCCCCCACACACAGCTTCCCTTCCTGCCATTTTTTTTGTCTTCTAAGGTAAATCTATTTTGCCTAGTCTGTAATAGTGACTACAGGGACCAGCAGCCTCCTCCAGTTGTGCCAGCATTGCTGGTGTGCATGTCCTAGTGAGATGACTGAACCATCTTGCAGTGCCTTCAGTGATGAGCATTTGTCTCCCTGTGCTGGAGGTTTGGCTGGTTGTATCTCCAGCAGGAGCTATTTAGGACCTGGCATTTCCACAGCTAGGTGTGTACCCCAGTAGACCAGGGAAGGGTGGTAACAGCAGTGTGGTTGATACCTCTCAGGCTGAGTGGGAACCAGCTGGATGTTAAAGGTGCAGTGAGATCTACTAGCAGATTACCAAGCTTCATGCCTAAGGGAGGACAAAAGGAGCTTGACCAGGCATGGGAAGAAGCCATGGGCTTAAAAGGATCCACACTGTGTTATACAACAGCACTGTTTGGGCACCTGCCTGCTTAAAGGCTGCTAAGGACTTCATGAAAATGTCAGATTTTAGTCTCCAGAGGTAGCTAGGAGCTCATGTGTTCTCATTTGTGGTGACTGACAAGCTGTGGGAGTCACTGAGGTAAGCTGAGCTGGCTGAGGGGTCTGAGATTGGGAGCAGCCAGCCTGGATGCAGCTCAGTTCTCCACTTCTCTCTGGTCTTGGGTGAGTTGTGGAGGCTTGGGTCCAACATACAGCTTCAGCCAGGTAACAGGCATCTAGTCTAAGCCTAAGCCCTAAGTTCTAGGGACTTTCTGTTGTCAAGGGAGAGAAAGAAGAATTTCCAAGGAGAAAAGGACCCCTTCCTGTGTGCAAAACAGGTAACCTGAAGTGGTCCAAGGACAGAAGGAACTCAAGTGACTCTGCCAGCCATCATAAATATCTGTACTTATTTCCAGCCCCCACCAGTGTTCTAAAATTGGATTCACAATATTTAGTTCCTCTTTCTGTGTCAATACAAAATAGGGATGCAAGCTCAGGTTTCCTCTTTTTTTTTCCCCCTTCTCCTCCAGATCAGGCTGCTTCAGACTTGAAAAGGGATGATCTTTCCTGACAGGAAGAGTTATGAAATTATAGTGTTGCTGCAGATGGCATTTAAGGGAGGTTCCTCCCATCTGTTTGCTCTTGAGAGTGTTAAATTCCTGATGTCAGAGATTTTTTTGTCAAAGGCAAAGCTTATATCCAAGAACACCAAGCCTGAGCTATCACTTCAGCCTTCACACAGCCACATGGACAACAAGCAGGGGCACAATCTGCAGCCACTTGGCTGTATGGCCTCTCTAAAAGGAAATCTGCTTTTCTTCTGCAAGGTGAAGTGACCTCCTCTCAGAACTAATTTAGCTGCAGCTTGAGGAATACTTGGAGTCCAAGTGACAGTTAGCTGCAGAGCTGGAGTTTCTTTTGCAGAAATGGGATTATTCTTGTTATTTTACTCCAAAATAATTCTTGTAGCCTGGACTAGGATAAACAGCATCAGCAGGCTCTTCTCTTCCCCCTGAGTTTCATTCCATCCTGGCAAGTGATTAGGAGACATCTTAACATTTCTGTGTCTTGTCCATGCTGGTCACAGAAAGAGGTTGATCTAGAGGAGATACTGAGAGTTTTTTCTTCTAATTCCCACCCAAACCCAATCCCTAGTCTAGTTATCCTCATTTTTATACTGTCATCTTTTTCTTAAGCACCTCATCAGCTCCCCTGGTGCTTATCCCAGGTGTATGTAGAAAAGGACTTTTATAAATGGGAAAGATCTGTTGGTTTTCAGCTTGTTTCCAGCTGGGGTAGCTGTTTGAAGTATGGCTCTGCAGGTCTCAGGTGGTAGGAAGATGGAAATGTATCAAAGAGCTAGTTAACATCAAAGCAACTCACAAAGAGAGAGAGAGTTCCTTCAGAATACTGGGGTTTCAGATTCTATATGATGTGTCCTACTGCTGGGTATCACAGAAATGCCAGTGGTCTAATATCTTCTAGCCATGCATGGCTACATCCATCTGGACCTAAGGAAGATTCAGCCTTCAGGCTGTGGTTTGGGATATAACTCTGGCTTTTCATCTCAACTGTTCCTCAGTGAATACAGAGATGTTGGATCTTACAGAATCATGAAATCAGAGAAGGGTTTGGGTTGGAAGGGACCTTTCAAGGTCATCTAGTCCAACCCCCTGCAATCAGCAGGGACATCTGCAACCAGAGCAGGTTCCTCAGAGCCCTAAACAACCTGAGCTGGGATGGTTCCAGGGATGGGACATCTCCCACCTTTCTAGGCAACCTAAAACAGGGTTTCACCATCCTCATGGTGAGAAACTTCTTCCTTAGATGTAGTCTAAATCTCTCTCTTTCAGTTTAAAACATCAACAAACCTTGCTGAAAAGTCCTTCCTCATCTTTCTCACAGGCCTCTTTAAGCACTGAAAGGCTGCAAGAAGGTCTCCCTGGAGCCTTCTCTTCTCCAGGATGAATAACCCCAACTCTCTCAGCCTGTCCTCACAGTAGAGGGTTTCCAGCCCTCTGACCATTTTTGTGGTCTCTCAACCTTCTCCAACAGGCCTTTGGCTGTTTTGTTTTGAATATCTCCTGAAATGAAGGCTCCACAGCCTCTCAGAGTAATCTGCTCCAATGTTCAACCACCTTCACAAGAAAAATGGGTGGGTTTTTATTATTTTAAACACTGTTTTTTATATATATATATTTCATTTTCTGGCCATTGCCTTTTCTCTGTTTACTGGGCACCACTGAGCAAAGTCTGATTCTCTTTTCTTTACACCCTCCTGTCAGGTAGTTATCCACATTGCTAATATCTCCTTCTTAAGATGAGCCTTTTCTTCTCCAGGCTGAACAGTTCCATCTCATCTTCTCCTCATACCCAATCACAGAATCATTAAGGTTGGAAGAGACCTCTAAGATCAGCAAGTCCAACCACCAATCTATCCCCACCATGCCACTAAACTATGGCCATAAACAACATATCTAGATGTTTTTTGAAGCCCTCCAGGGATGGTGACTCCACCACTGCCCTGGGCAGCCTGGGCCAAGGACTAACAACTCTTTCAGGGAAGAAATGTTTCCTGCTCTCCAATCTAAACCTCCCCTGGTGCAACCTGAGGCCTCAGCCAAGATATTCTTCTAGCAGGGAATTCCAAAGGAGTTAAGGTATCTGCAGCATGTTTAATGCTTGTCAAGATCTCTCCTGCTGCAGTTAGCACTGATGTAATGCCTCAGGAAGAAATAAAAGGGAGAGGAAAAAGCACATGTTATTTTTGGGCTGTGAGTTAAGACCTTTCAGAGAGTTCAGGATCTCTTGATCTAATCTTCTAACCCTTCTCCTTGCTTCCCAACACCAGAGCTGCTCAGCACCCATCCTGGGCACCCAAAGAGCTGGTATTTGCTGGGCAGTGCTTGCTGTAAGGTAGTGGGGTGGGATCCAGTTGTCCACACAGATACTGAGTGCCATCTGAGGTGCCCCAGGGTGTCCTGTCTGGCTTCCACTACCAGCCCAGAAGATAGCTCTCCAGTAGATCCTGTGCCATACCTGCCAGCATCAGGCACGTCAGAACATCTCAGATGGCACTTGGTGATACAACAACTCTGACCTCCAGGCCAAGTGGGCTGTTTGACACCCCCTGTTTTCCTAAAATATAGACAGGACCCAAAAGACATGTCTGAACTCTGCTGGGCTTGTTGTTCCAAAGTCAGGCATTAAAGAAAAGCTCAAACAAACACAAAGTAAGTTTCTTGGTAACTGCTGGGCTCAGAGGTCTGTCATCTCTGTTTCATGAGAACATAATTGAAAGCCAAGCTGTTATTCACTTCACTTTGTGTTTGGGTTCATCCCCTTTGCCACAGCTTCCCACTGCCCTTTTTAATGATGAGAACAAAAGCCTCTTTTCAAAGAACATCTTTTCCTGTGGTTTTTGGTCCTGCTCCTAAAGATAAAGAGGCCTGGAGAAGCACATAACACATCAGAGTTTACCACCTGGCAATGTCCTCCTCCTCTCTTCTTTGGTTTAACAATTTCTTAGGCTTTCTTTTCCCTGGCAGCTATCTTCTAGAAGAACAGTAGCTAGGATTGGCACTTGCTTTCCTGTATAAAGCTCAGAGGATGCCCTGGAGAGGCCTAGAGTCAATGAGATGTTACACTAGCATTTGTAGCTGGGGTCTACTACCAAAGTACAATCTGCAGATGTTTATTCATGGGGATTCTACTGTTTAATGGAGGTGCAAGACTCCAGTACTCATTTCTGAGCTGGTGGAGAATATGATGCTTTCTCTGCCATCACTTTCTTTACCACCCAGCAGACTGGTACCACTTTTATTTCATGTTTTCCAGTAGTTTGACTTGTCTAAATAGAATCACACAATATCCCAAGTTGGAAGGGAGCCACCAGGATCATCCAGTTCAACTCCTGTCCATGCACAGGACACCCCCAAAGTCACCCCAGGTGTCTGAGAGCATTGGCCAAGTACTGCTGGGATTCCAGGAGAGTTGGGGCCATGAGTGCATCCCTGGGGAGCCTGTTCCAATGCTCCACCACTCTCTGGGGGAAGAACCTTCTCCTAAGATCTACCCTGCCCCTCCCCTGGCACAGCTTCATGCCCATTGCCCTGGGTCCTGTTGCTGGTCACCAGAGAGAAAAGACTAGCACTGTTCTCATGTTCATAAGGTAGTTTTTTTTTGGTCCTAATCTTGCCTCTGACTAAGTTACAGCTTCCCCCTAGCAACTTGGCAGGCAAAGAGGAAAGTCCATCTCTTTCTGGGATAAGCTTCATGCTGAAAAGAAAACTACACTGTAAAACATGTTGTCCCCAGACTGCAATCCTGGATAGACCTTCTGCATCTGTCCCCAGAGTGAAATCCAGATTTTCTGAGTCCACAAATCCTTCTGTGCCTTGCAAATAAGCATGCAACTGAGCCTCCCTGCATCTGTTCCTGCTGATGGCATGTGCTGTGTGCAGCTGAAGCACTCACCTGGCTTCTTCACAACAGCCTATTTACACATGAGATAGGGAATCCTTCCTACATTTACAAGGCTGATATTTTGACTGGATTAGGAAGGTCTAATTATAACATGTTTTACAAGTGCTGCTTACTTCAGTGATTCCAGAGACAGAGGCAATCTCTTGCACCACCTCCTCTCTCCCTAACGAGCTTTGTTTTGCTCTAGTCATTAGGCTTGATGATCTGCAGTAGTCATGGCCATGCCACCCTAGCTGAAGCCTGGCATACACAAGGACCTGTTGACAAAAAGGCTTCCTGCACACCTGTGTCTGGCAGCATCAGGGCCAAGGACTTGCTTCTTGTCAACTTCTTGTCTACAAGTCATGAGAGTTCAATTGTGGAGTTCTGCCAGCCATGCAGAGGTGGTGGTGATGAGGCTTGCTGGGGGCTGCTGCTCTCCACCACCTCCCTGGGCAGCCTCTTCCAGTGCTTAACAACTCTTTCAGTGAAGAAATTCTTCCTACTATCCAACCTGAACTTCTCCTGGCACAACTTGAGGCTGTTTCCTCTTGTCCTCTCTCTTCTTCTTTGGGAGAAGAGACCAACTCCCACCTCACTCCAACCTCCTTTCAGGTAGTTGTAGAGAGAGAGAGTAAGTCTCTTCTCCAGACTAACCAAGCCCAGTTCCTTCAGTTATTCCTTAGAATGCTTCTGCTCTAGACCCTTTACCACCTTTGTTGTCCTTCTTTGGACAACTTTTGGTCCCTTTTGCAGCCCCTCCTGGCTTTTTTGTTGCCATCCTCAGCCAAGTGAACCAGCTCTGCCTGCACTCTCTGTGCTTGCACAGCCTTGGCCATCCTTCAGCCCCTCTCCTTGCAGCCAGCTAACTTAGCCTCCCAACCCCTCAAGCTCCTTCACATCTGCAGCAACATCCACAACCTAAACCCACAGCACAGCAGCTGCTTGTGCAAACCCTCCCTCTTACTGCAAGATCAACACATCAGCCTCCTTGGCCTCAAAAAAACCCCACTGCTCTGACCACTGCTCACTTCAGAAAGCCACAATTATGGCATAGACAGACCCTTTACAAACCAGATACTCCTCCTCTCCCATACCTCCAAGCTGCAGCTGTGGGCAGCAAGCCCATTGCTTCCAAGTGTGCTTCCCTCTCCTTGTATGCTGTGCACTCCAAAGCATGCCCACCACGAAGACTTGTCCCTTTCTCAACCCTCCACCTTTCCATGTGCCACAAACCCTTTCTCCTTCTCCCTTCCCACGGCCACCCTTGATTCATTAAGGTCTCCCTAGGAATCTTCAACTCTGTGATGAATTGTTCATCCTTGGTTAACAAGAAAGAAAGAAAAAACAAGGCTCCTAAGCTGTCAGCAACCCTCCAGAAAAGCAGCAACAGCTCTGAGTGCCATTTGGTCTAATTAGTCTTGATATTTCACACACCATATTTCTCAATTTTCTGTGGAGAAGGGGATAGAAAAAATATCCCTCTGAGGAGAACAACAGGAGTATTTTTGGAGAGCAGTTTGGTGGCAAAGCCAAAGGGAAGTCTTAATAAACAAATGTGCATCTCTATTCCTTTACTGAACCTTTCATGACAGTTCCTTCACCTTCTGCTTCTATGGGTATGGGCAGGCCTGGGGTGGGGCCAATCTGCAGGTGGCATGAAGCAAAATAGTTCCTCCTTCCATAGATACTTCTTCATTTGCTCTCCTGGGGTGAGGTTGAAGGTCATTGGTAAGCAGCATGTAGCTTCCATCCTGCAGCAAGGTGGTTCTGTTGGTAGAAAGGTGCTGAGGTACACAGCAGAGGATCCAGCTGCAACATGCCCATCTCAGCACAGAGCATGGGAGGGATTGGGAGGGACTTCTGGAACTTACCTAGTCTTGAGATTATCCTGGACCCAGTACTGCAGATATGGCCTCACTAGGGCAGAGTAGAGGGGGAGGAGAACCTCCCTTGACCTGTTTGCCACACTCTTAATGCACTTCAGGAGACCATTGGACTTCTCAGCCACAAAAGCACATTGTTGGCTGATGGTATGTTGTCCTCCACAGAGCTGCTTTCCAGCAGGTCAGCTTCTGCCTTGGTTAACCCCAAACACCACCCAGTTAGCCCCTAACAACCTCAGTGACCTCCATAGCAAGAGTAGGGCCCTAATGTACAGGAACAAAACTCTACAGAGCAAGGGAAATGTGTCTCCACAGGCAGGTACTTCTCAATCCACATGTGGTGTCTCCAGGGTTTTTCACATGCTTGCAGAAGTCATTGGTAGGTGGCCAGATTTTGTGGGTGACCACCTCTAATTGACCATGGAGATGGTGGTGTCCCATGGCTGGAAGTGAATTAACATTGTCTAGGTGAGATGTGCAAGAGCAGAGTGTCCACATCTCCTCTGCAGTCAGTAGGAAGAAGATGAGAGTCACCTAAGGTAGAGGCTTGGGCTCACCACCTGGAGATGCCAGTCTTGCAAGTGATTGTGGGAAGGGGTCTAGACAATGACCTAGGGATGGCACCCACCAACTACAGTGCAGAATCTGTCTCTTAGCATCTCATCCTTGGCTCTTCCATCAGCAGAGACAGTCAGCATGGGCAAGGAAAGTTAGTGTGGTTGATCTTTTCCAGATGAAGCAGCTCCTTCCCTTGGCTGCTGAAGGGAAGCACAGGAGGAGACAGGGTGGAGGTATGGATCCCACATGGCCATGGGATGATGTTACAGTCAGATGGGGAGCAAACACCGTGGGAATAGCCTGGGGCCCCAGGGAGTCTGGAAAAGCTTCTCCACACTTCTGCCACACATCCAGAATCAGCTGTCTGTCAGAGACATTTCCTTCGACAGTCATCCACAACTGGAACAAACCAAAACAACTGCACTGGGAGAAAGGTTTCTTTTCCATTTTCCCCTTTATTTTCTTTCTGAAATGGTGCTGAGGGACACAAATGGATGGTGGACTTGTCAGCAGTGGGTTAATGATTGGACTTGATGATCTTCAAGATCTCTTTTATCCAAAACCATTATATTCTTCTATAAAAAGGGGCATATTCTGCTCTAGAGGGAAAGGTCTTGTCCCCACTTGGAGCAGAGGATCATCTCTCAGCAGATGGATGGTGCCAAGCCTCTCTCTTGCCTCCTCCTGGCTGCAGGGCAGGGAGAGCCAGGGAGCTTCCTGAGGATGAGATCTGCCCTGTCCCATCTCCACATGTACCTTGGGGTGGAAGCACACACAGAGACATAGAAGAAGAAAAGGGGGGAAAAAACAATACTAATAAAAAAGAAAACAAAAGAAGAAAGAAAGAAAAGCAAAGACAAAAGATGTCATTAATTTAAGAGACAAAGCTCCTGCCATGAAACTCCATCTATTTCAGGAGCCTGCAGCAGATTTTGGACACCTTGATTAATCATAACTTGCTACATATTATTTCCCTATAAACAAACTACAATGTTATTCCTCCAAACAGCTTTATCTTGACAGCTGCAAAATGCCAGGATTTAATGTCAAATGAACAGAGTTCCACCATATGGTACCACTCCAGGCCTGAGATGTTCTAATCCACAGCATATTGCCTTCCGGAAAACAGCGATTACAAGGAAGGTTTCTCTCCCCTCTCCTTCTAATTGCATTTGTTGTCTCTAGCTCACATTGTCTCCTCTTTTTCCTGACAGTTTAGAATAAATCAGTCTCTTAGGGGTGCCTTGGTTTGGGTTGTTTTCTTTTTTCAGTGCTCATTCTTTGAGACAAGGCACTGAGGAGGATTTGGGTTGCAGCACCCATCCTAGCTGCTCTTAGCTCCCAGCCCTCTAACCCACAGCCTGGAGGATCAGAAGGAGCTTCATGATTCTGTCTATATTAACTGGACCTGCCAGATGGTTCATGCAGTGGAGACTTTTCATCTCTTCCTTGCTAATCCCTTTTTCTTGGATTAAATAAGAGGGGCTGGCAATATTAACTTTTGCTTTTCCCTGCTTTCTGTCTGAAACCAGAGGAGCTGAATCGATTTCTCCTCTCCTGGGTATGTGCTGCTTGTGGTTTTCCTGTCAGGAGATGTGAAGACAGGCAGGGTGGCTGGAAGACAATGCCTGGGTGCAAGAGGATACTGGTTGTGATGCTCTAAATGAGAGTTCAACTCTTCCTTGGGCTCAGGAGAGGAGAAATTGGTTATTTCACATGTCCATGCCATGGTAAATCTTGTACCTGGGCTCTCTCAGGCCCAGACCTGTGTCTTCACTCAAGACTTAGCCCCATTAGTAGAGTGTGTGAGAAGGTGCAGCAGTGACAAGGGAGGGAAATCCACTGTAGCTTTCCCTTTCCAGGATCAGGTAAGAGAGGTCTGGAATTGGAAGTGAGCCCCAGCTCTGAAGCAGCACCCAGGGAACCCATGACTCTACCAAACTGATCCATGCCAGATCTCCAGTGTGTCTCTGACATAGAATCATTTAGGTTGGAAAAGACCTTTAAGATCATTGAATCCAACCATAAACCTAACACTGTCTGTAAGCCATGTCCTTGATATTTCTGCCTGTAAATCTATATTTGCTCTCCCTGGGCTCTGTGCAGGTTTCAGGTCACCATCCTTTGTGACCAAGAAAGACAGTGGGGGTGTTTTTTGGTAGGCTTTTTGGGTTGGTTGTGTTTTTTTGGTCTTGTTTTGGGTGTATTTATTTATCTTTGCACTAGCTGTGTTTATTTGGATGTGTGATTGTCATTTGCAGTTGCTGGAAAAGAAGAGAGGTTTTTTTACAGCTAAGCTATTACAATGCCTCTAGGCTCTCTGAAGGTTTGGATGTAGTTTCCTATGTGCCCCAACTCATGCAATTTTTATAAGCTTCAGTTTTTCCCCTCTGAAAAGGGAAAATAAATGAGATCTCTATTTTCTTCTCTGTTCCATTGCTCTTCATCCATACCTCTCCTGGTTCCTACCTACTGCTTTGGCAACAGTAATGTTACATCCCTTTGGGGTAGGATGTCAGGTAGTGATGGGGCTAGGGGGAATGGATGCAAACTAGAGGAGGGGAGATTTAGATTGGATATCAGGAGGAAGTTCTTCACTGTTAGGGTGGGGAGACACTGGAACAGGTTGCCCAGAGAGGTTGTGGAAGCCTCATCCCCAGAAGCTTTTAAGGCCAGGCTGGATGTGGCTCTGGGCAACCTGATCTAGTGGGAGGTGTCCCTGGCAGGCAGGGGGGTTGGAACTAGATGATCTTGAAGGTCCCTTCCAGCTCTGACTGTTCTATGATTCTATGATACAACCCCAAATTCATGTCTTTTTCTCTGGCAGTGATGTCCACCTTGCAGTGCCTTTTGATGCTATAAAGGTAGGACTCTGCATGGTCATTGGAGGCAGGACAGGAAAGCCATGAGGTCAAATTGCAGCAGAGAGAGATTTGCCTTGATGCTAGGAAACAGTTCCTAAATGTAAGGAGAAACCAAGAAGATTGTTCTGATCCTTGCAGAAATCCTGGTCACTGCTTTGCCAGAGACCATAACTACCACCCAGAACAGTGCATGGAACAGGCAGATGGGAAAACCCATCCTGGTCCTGGCAACTGGGCCAGTGCCAGTGGATCAGAGATGGGCAATAGGTCTTGAGCTTCAGCAGGGTGCACTTTGCTCATGAAACAAAGCCAGACCAAGGCAACATGCACAAAACTGAAGGAATGATGGAGGTTAGGAGTGGGTAGGCAGCCACAAGGTCATCTAGACCTCTGTTGACTTGAGCCATGCTCTTAACTATGGTTTGTCCAACTTTTCCCTAGATCTCTGATGATGAAGTTGCCCTCAACTGGCAGTTTTCCCCTTATTGGGTTTGCTGTTCCTCTGTCCCAGCACCCTGATGCCCTTGTCCTTAGCTAGTCATTCCTCATGGGCTAAATCTCTTCTGCTGCAGCCTAGCCCTAGACTTTACTCTTTCATCCTCAGTTTCCCCCAGAAGGGTCCACATTGCTCCCATGAAGGTGCCTTGGGGGGAGACTGATACATGGCCCATTTTGTAAGTCAGGTCTCAGAGTCAAATGGGGGGAAGGCAGATGGTTATACATTGGGCTAAATAATTCACATTAAAGCACTTCTTTGTTACCCCTTTTAGCACATAAATCCTGGCTATGAGGCAATGACATCTTCTTATCCTGCCCCCTGGTGCAATGACTTTATCTGTGAGCTTCTGGGGTGGGAGCAGAGTGCAGATCATGGCAGCTCATAAAGTAGTGTCTAAACCACAACACTGATGAGGAGTGCCCCCTTCAAGACCAGTGATTTACCCCCAGGTCCTGGCCCTAGATGAAGAATTGAGTTTGCTGATGTCTACTCTGCCATGAGAGTAGCAGAAAGCCAAAAATGGACAAGGCTGTTGTATAACATTGGTCCATTGGCTGGCACAGGTTCAACTTGAGAAACACTGGTAGAGTGAAATTTGGCAGGTCTGCGAGAGCAGCCACATCAAGGTTCAAAAGAGCCAATCCTGCTGACTGCAGCCATGAAGTTCATGCTGGGATTGAACCAAAACCTCAAGTTTATGGATAAACATTCCATTGGATTTATGGTTCATCTGCAGGATGGGTCATTAGGAACCTGGCTGGACCCTGGTCCAATATTGACATTAAAAGACTTCAAGCACTGCAGCAAGTAGGGACTTCATCAATGCAGCTTTGCTGTCAGTGCTCCTCAAAGCATTGGACAAAGCAGTTCTGCTTGGCTAAAGTCTCTCCACATCACTGCAGTGTTCCTTCTCTCCTGCTCTCTTTGGATCTAATTTACAATGAGTAATTAAAACCCACAGCTGAAACATGAAGTAGTTGGGGCAGGATAACATTCTTCCCATTAGCAGCAAGAGGGGAAAGTCAGGGAGTGAGTCTAACAGTGCAGATGGGAGCCAGCAGTGACTGTGGAGCCCAGTCACATCCTGATGAATTGCAGCTTGATGTCTCTGGGCCATCTGGAGCTGATCTCCTCCTGCCATGCTGCAGGATCTCAGGGCTCAAAAGGGAAGGAGAGCTCATCTCTTAGAGGCAGTTAAACTGATCCAGGGTTGGTTGATGTGGTATTGGCATGCAGTGAGACCCAGACAACCACAGGGTGTGAAAAGCTACCCTCAGAGTGTGGCTGTGAGTAGCAGATAGCCATTCCCATTACAGTGGAAGGAAGCTGCTCTGTGTAGAGGTGGAAATTAGGGCTTCTTTGATGAATCTGCAAAGAAAAAACTCTGGGAACAGAATTGCAGCATCATTGCATGACAGCTAGATGTGTGAGAAGGTAAGAGCACAGACCTGAGTGCTCCCTAACAGCCACAGCCACTGAGACCGTCTTGCCCATGTGCTTTGTAACCCTGGTAGTTCCCTCCTTAGCCATCCCAATCTACCCAAGCATGGGCAGAGACCCCAAAATACTTGCCTTGAAAAGGTGCTGAGCAGCCAAACACCAATATTCAATGAGACTGTAGCTCAGCACCAGGAGAAAGGAAGCCTTGAGTGTGGTTGCTGCTGAGCTTCTGGGGGAGCTTCCATTTGCTTCTCAGTCCTAATTTAAACAGAATCATAGAATCAGTGTCATAGACTCATGGAATCATAGAATTACAGAATGCTTTGAGTTGGAAAGGACCTTTCCAAGTCATCTAGTCCAACCTCCCTGCAGTCAGCAGGGCCATCTGCAACTAGAGCAGGTTAATTAGCAAGTGACTCTTAACAAAGCCCAGTTCCTTGGACTACCCTTGTAAGCAGTGGGAGAAAGGACCACTTGTAGACACTTTGCACCTCATCCTGCAGTAACTACCTCAAGGGGCAATGATGAGTTGTGGAAAGAGGCCTGAGGGTGGCTGGTTCAGACACAAGCTCTACTTTGTGGCTGGGTAATGTTTCAGCTTAGATGAAATGAATCCCAGCTGTAACAACCACACTGGACTCTACCTAACCTCAGCCACACTCAACACCAGAGCTGCTGCCCAGCCTTGCCAGACAGGTTGTGGATTATTTCCCAGGACTCTTTTCAACAGTTTTGTTGCTCTTTTCTCTCTTCCTGGCAATAGATAAAGTGGTTATCTTAAGCTTAAGGCATTTGCACACAAATGGAGGTTCATGTTATGAGCTACAAATCATGTCTGGGCTTAACAAGAGTAAATATACACACACCTTGTAACTGCTGTCCCTGGAGTATCCACAAATCAACAGCTGCCAGCTAGGTAAAAGTGTCTGTACTTGAGCACACAGTGGGGAAAAATACTGCCTGAGACCCACATGTAGGTAATTCATGTGCAACAGCATGAAACAATGCTCAATAAAGTTCATCCCCTCTCAGTTCACCCAATTTCAGGCAATATACTTCACCATGATGGAGAATATCACAAACCACAGCAGCCTGCCACCTGTTAAACCTTAATTAAAATGGAAAAAAAGTCTTTTTTTTTTTTCTCTGCAATGTATAAACTCTAAATGTAGACTCCATAAGTGTGATAAATAATACAAAATGTTTTGTATCTCTGCAAGTGTGTTTAGAGGAGTCATTATTATATCCAATTACTTTACAGAGCTTTTAATATTTCATTAAACAGGTAAACTAGTTCTCTATTTTCTGCAGAATACAGCACTAATTCAGCCTCACCTCAGCCTGCACACATGCCTTCAGAATTTGGCTTCCATTTGCATATTCTTCAATTTACACAGTAAGTTTTGCTAATTAATTGTTATCAGGAGCCCTATAAAGCAATGGCACATTCCCACCTCTCCAAGGATGCTTCATGCACTCATCCCCTCCCAGATTTAATAAGAGAGAGGGCTTTTTCTTGGAGAAAGTTAATAGGGCTTAGAAATTCAAAGCTAAGAGTCTTCCTTATGGCTTGGGTGGATTTAAGAGTGTAAAAGATGTTCTCTAGCCTTGACTTAATGCAGGGGGTGAAAGTGTCTCCCTGTGAAGAGCTTCCCATGAAGAACAGAATCTCATCTGGTTTCAAAATCACCATTAAAAAGCCTGATTTTTTTTTTTGTTCTGCTGTTTGGTAAAGCATTGGAAGTTGTATCAGGCCAGAGGGAGATAGAAATACATATCTAGATATGGACATAGATATGGATATAGATATATCTAAAATAAACCCTCCAGCTATTTTTGCATCTTTGTGTTGCATTTGGAAACTCTTCAGGTGGTTGTAGACTCTCAAGGTTGAAGAGTCAAAATAAGTTGCTGGTATCTTAGCTTGTAGAGGTCAATGTGATGATCCTGTGGCATTCAGCTTCAAAATCAACATCTATTCTAAGGGGAGGGAGGGGGGGAATTGCTTTAGCCACCAGAAGAGTTCCCATTATTCTCTTCCTGACCAGTTATCATACAGTTATGCAGTCCTCTTATACTTTAATACAAACTTTTAAATATAACATTAAAAAAAGCCTCTTAAAACCTAGATTCATTTAGGTTGGAAAGGACCCTTTTAGATCATCAAATCCCCAATCAGCTTCAACAAAATCAGCTGCTATCCTTCTGAATCAGAAGAGTGCAGCTTTTGGAGAGGCATTCTCCTTCCTTTAGGATTGCAGTTTATTACCATCATGCACATTCTGCCTTCCAAAATGTTAATTTTATCCACCCTCCCTGCATTTCCCAGCAATTCACCAAAGATTAATCACTGAAAGTAGCATTTCTCTTTAAAACCAAAGCAGCCAGTGTCATTACAGCCTCAAAAACATGACCATTAACAGTCCATATGATCTAGGGAACCTTGAGTTGAGTCCCACAATGGAGTTCAATTCACAGAGGCTTGCATGTGAGGACCTTGAATGAAGCTCTTCATGTCACTGCCTCCAACTCAGCTGAACTCTCCTTTTACAAGCAATGGAGTCAAAATAAAGCACCTGCCTTAATCAAAACTCTGTGTTTGGGTGAGGTGGATGATGCCCTGGAAGGGTGAGGATCTCCCTAAAGACTAGAAGTGGAGTCTAGAGAGCAGACTCACATGTGAGCTTCTGGGGAACAGGTTACAGAATCATAGAATGGTTTGGGTTGGAAGGGACCTTAAAGATCTTCTAGTTCTAACCCCTCTGCCATGGGCAGGGACATCCTTCCACTAGACTTGGTTGCTCAAAGCCACATCCAACCTGGCCTTGAACACTTCCAGGACCAGGGCATCCTAACTTCCCTGGGCAGCCTCAGCCAGTCTCTCATCACCCTCACAGTGAAGAATCTCTTCCTGATATATAATCTCAATCTCCCTTCTTTCAGTTTGAAACCATTACCCCTTGTCCTGTCACTACACTCCCTGTTCAAAATCTCTCCCTGTCTTTCCTGTAGCACACTTTAAGTACTGAAAGGCTGCAGCCAGGTCTCCCTGGAGCCTCTCTTCTGCAGGCTGAACAACCCCAACTCTCTCAGCCTCTCCTCAGAAGGTAGATGCTCCAGCTCCCTGCTCATCTTCACTGCCCTCCTCTGGACCCACTCAAGCACATCTGTATTCAGTCAAATGAATCCTACACAGATCTTCTAAGGTTTTGGTCTCATTTTTCTCTATCTGAAATCATGGAAGGACCTTCTAGTCTGGCAAGATTTTGCCTGATGCTGTTGGGCACCCTGGTAAATAATTCCTGAGCAGTGTAGTAGCACCATGCTGATGATAGATGTGCAACCTTCTTGCTGTCTGAGCTGCATGGAAGAACTCAGAATCAAAAGGGAAGCCAAAAGCTAACCTGTCCCAGTCCCTGATCCAATTAAAGCTGCTTGATGCTCACTGTTGTGTTGAGCACCACCTTGCTGTGAAACATCAGTGTTTTCATTAAGACCAGTCTCTCTAGCAGTCAAGCAACAGGAGCTAGGCACCTTGATGTCTGCTCCTCCTTCTAAAGTTTGGTCTTTTCCATTCTTTCTGACTGATGTTTCTCCTTGAGTGATCACTGATGGGAATTGGGTACTGGCAGCTTTTTTAACTAAGAGCATTATGGAGCACAGCAGCAAGTGACCCATTTTTGGCTGTGATGAAACTGTGGCTAGATGATACTAGAATTAAATTTGGACCAGGAAGCAAGAAGTCAAGGTTATTTCTTTAGATGTCAGTAAGGAGAATGAATCAGTCACAATTACTTAAGGAACCTCAGGGAAGAGTTCAAGCATATGTGATGCATGAAGGCAGATCTAATTGGAGTGATTTTTTTTGGGGGGGGAGGAGGAAGAGATTCATAAAATGTGCCTGTTTCCATAGTGACTGAACATGTAGGAGTGCACTTGGTCTGGCTGATCACTGGAGTCCTCACCATGTGATTGTCCATCTCTTAAATAAATCCTAATTGGTGGTTTCTGATCTCTTGTCTTAGGCAAGCACCTGACTCTCTCCTCTAAATGTTACACATGAATGATTTCTTCTACCAAAAGACAAAAAGTTGTACTTTCCAGAGCAGCTCTGGTCTGCTGAAAGAGGTGCAGTGGGGTTAACCTTAGACATTCTACTCCTTGGTCTCCAAAGAATACTTTCTCTCACGTGTTTATCATGCACTAAATCTTGCCCAGATGTCACATATTTGGAAGAAATCATTGGACCAACACATGCAGGTTATGAAACAAGGAAAGTAATAATGACCTCCCATTGCATCTGAGTGCTACATATATGCTTTTCATTAGTTAATTGAATTATAACCTCACATGGATCGTGACCATGACTGCATTAATCTCCATCAATCAGGAAGTCAAAACACAGTCTCTGCTCTTCCCCAATGAATGGAAATGGATCAATGGAGAAAGGAAAAAAGGTAACTTTCCTTTCTCAGATGTTTGTCTTGCTTTGAGCTAGAACAGAGCTCATTCTGCTCAGGGATTTGACCTCCCAGCTCAGGCTCTTCTCAGGGCTGCACTTGCTGCAGCTCCCAGCATGTTCTCCCAGGCATTGGCTGCTGCTAGCAGGGATAACACTCCATGGGGAGAGTTCCTGCCAAGGCTTGGGCTGCACAAAGGCTCTGCCTTAGGCTTGCTCCTCTGCAGCCCAAGGGCACTGCTGCATCTTGTGTCCCAGTTTGGGCTGCAGGCAGTCAGAGGTTGCAGCTGCAGGGAGGAGGGGCCAGGAGAGGTGACCCTGAACTGCCCAACAAGGGATTGCATCCCATGGATGGCACAGGCAGGAGAAAGCTGAGGGATCAGCAGGGTCAAACCTCTTCTTCAGTGGTCAGAGTCTATGGAGGACTCTGTTCTGCCTTGGATCCTGATCCATGTGTTGCTAAATCCATTTCCCATCTGCCACTGAGTCCAGCCTGGGCCTTCCCCAGTTCCTGCCACAGCATCAGTGCTGCCAGTGCTGGAATTGCCAGCAGGGGTTGGGTTCCATATTAGTTTTGTATTTATTTGTATCTATTTCAATTTATTGTTGTTATTTCCATTCAAGTTGGTTTAGTTTTCTTTCCCAATCCACAAAGCTCTTCCCCTTTGTGGGGGCAGAGGGGTTCATGGAGAACATCTGTCACTTGTCTGGTGCCCTAACCCTTGGTATGATTGTTTCCCAGTTACTTATTGTGGACTAGCAAACACAGAAAAGCTTAAGAACATAAAAAGATGATCAAACCAGTTCTATTGTAGTT
Organism: Galbula dea; assembly: GCA_013399015.1. Taxonomy (NCBI): domain Eukaryota; kingdom Metazoa; phylum Chordata; class Aves; order Piciformes; family Galbulidae; genus Galbula; species Galbula dea. Next base: position 567,548 of record VWZX01006860.1, on the reverse strand, counting down.
TCTAAAACCAAAACACTTCTGTTCTGGAAGAGGAGCTGAGATGCACTGCAATAGTATTCACAGCTCTTTGGCCACATCCCTGGATTTGGGGACAATTAATTATTTTTCTAGCCCCTAGATAAAATCATACAGACCTAGAGGACAAAGTTTTGTCTCTTGCCAACAATATATTAGTTCCTCTTTCCATTGATAAAATCATTAAAGGCTTGGTGGAAAAGGGCAGATTTCTCTCTGTGGCCACTGGTGCCTGAAAGCATGAAATTTCAGAATGTTTCCAAGAATTGTCCATTGAAAGGGGAATAATCCATTTTCTGCCTAATTATCTGCAAGGGAGCACTCAAATCTGTAGCAGGAAGATTTCAAACATTCCCAAAGTGCCCCAGACTGAAATGGTTTCACCTTTGGCAATGTACCATCATTTGCAGATGGTGTGGACAATGCTAACCTGGGAAGAAGCCACTTTGCCTACAAATTCATCAGCAATAGGAGGAGGATTAGCTTCAGACTGATTGCCAAGTTCATATATTGCTGCATACAGCCAAGTGTGCTGCCTGTTAAGTTCTCATTGGGTTCTGCTGGGTGTATCAAGAAGGGTTGGAAAGTTCTCACTTCTCCTCAGCTGGCAAAAAGGTTTCAGGACAGAAGACACTGGAGAGCTCTCACTGAAGAATATAGGGAGACACTGAGGAATGTCACTCTTCAAGGGATGCCTGCATAACCTGAGTGGGTCTTCAGATGTAGCCCAGTGATTAGACATGAACAACTGTGGCAGAAGATGATTGCTTAGAGCTAGTTTTCACATTCCTGAAGGATGATGAGGATGGAGATGTTACTTTTAGGAGCTGAAAGTTAACTGCTTTGAACTCCTTTCACAAAAAGTTAAAAGGTTTTTTGGGGTTGTGTGTGAGTTGGGTTTGGTTTTTCTTTCTTTCTTCTAGCTTTCTTTTTTTCCCTTTCTTTATTCTTCCTTTCCTTCTTTCTCTTTCTTTCTCTTTTCTCTTCCTTTCCCTTCCTTCCTTCCTCTTTCTTTCTTTCTTTCTTCTTTCTTTCTCTTTCTTTCTTCCTCTCTTTCTTTCTTTCTTCCTTCCTTCTTTCTTCCTTCCTTCTTCCTTCCTTCTTCCTTCCTTCATCTGATCTTGTGTGAGAAGAAATTTCTGCTCTAAGGAGTTCACTGAAGAGTAAAGTTAACCCAGAAGATGGTAAATCCTTTGGTCACACTAGGAATTCCTATCAGAAAACAAACCATAGCAAAATAGAAAACACAGAAAAGGATTTTAGTTCTCTAATGCCTGACTTCACAATTTGATTTCAGCAAGTGGAATTACATTCATCAAGCTCCTATCTTTAAGTCACATTACTCTGGAGCTGTTTTCAACCCCCTGTTCTCTCAGTTTCTTAAAAACTAATGGAAATTATACAGTTCAGTTGTATAAGAAACAAAGCATGGAAGAAGTATTTTCTGTGTGCAAAAAGAAAGCCCCAAAGGCCCTGCTCTGGGCTTGCCATGCCTTGAGCTGGGTGTTCCTGTGATCACAAGTGTCCTATGGACAAGGACTTGTGCCCAACCTGCCTGAGCTCAGTGCTGGAGACACTCTACATGGCCAAGGACTGCTGCCCCAGGTAGATATTGCCCAGCAAACACAGACCCTTTGGTGCCTGGGCTGGCTGCTGGGCAGCTCTGCCACTGGTGCTAGGGACTAAGGGGAAGGGAGGAGGTGGTGGGGAGTGGTGGGGTGGAGATACCCCTGAGGGAACCCAAGAGTGAGGAGGGAAAAAGACAGCATGAAGATCACACTCCTGGAAGGGAAGACCTCAGGATGGTGACAACTGGAGATTCTGCTAGAGGTAACCATCAGAACCATCATCTCTCTAGCATCTCAAGGGATGATGGCAGAGTGAGCATCACTTTAGAGGGAAGAGGATCACTTCTTAGGCAATAGTTGTAAGGCTATTATTGAGCTTTGTTTTTACCACCTTAGACTGTGTTAGTGCCATTGTGGCTGGGCTCATACTAGCTGCTTGTTTCTTTTTAATTCCAATGTCAAATTCTACTTTGATTCATTACAGGTACTTGGGTCCAAATGTATCCCTTTGGCCCAGAACAAGATCTTGAGTGTAGCACTCCTTGACCCCTGCTCTGTGTGAGCTGAGGACATCAGTATCCCCAAAGTGAGACCAAGGTGAGTGGATTCACTGCTTCAGCTGAAGGATGAAAGAGGTGGTAGTGGGGAGGAAAGCTTGAATTTTAATATCCAGTGCTAGACCACCTCCTGTCAAGTCACCTCCAAGGAGTAAGGATGATATGGAAAGCCAGGGAAAAGTTTATCCTCTTGTTCCTTGAGCCATTCACCATTTAAATTCTACATAATTTTGGGCTTGGTTTGCCTGTTTTGGGATGTTTGGTTTTTTTCTCCTGTTCATTGTTTTTTCTACTAGCTGCATTGTCTGGAGTTCATAAATAAATATTTTTATTCATCCTCTTCTGGAGGTTAGGGTAATTTTAAGGTAACATCCCTCCACTTTCTCCTTAGAGGTATTGTGATCCTAAAATTGGGTACAAACTATGAAGGGCCCAGAGCTTTACCATAGGCTATCAAATATTTCAAGCCATAATAGGATATGCATCTACTTTCTCTGCATGAATGAGCTGGCACCACAGAGGTCAGAAGAAGGAGAAATGTCCTCTAATAACCAGCAATAAGCAGGAGAGCGCTCTGTCATGTTGTAAGGTAGACAGGAGCATGCCTGAAATGTGAGGGTGCTGAGAAATAGCTTGACAAGGAAGTATGAAAGCACATTTACTCCTGAAATAGAAAAGGGCAGGAGGAATGGTGCTGGGAACTGGACTGGACCATGAATTCCATGGCACAGCAAGAGAGAAGCTGACTCATAAAGTTAATTGATAGCTGCTTGCTTTGTCCCATTTTTCAGCCAGATCCCCTCATGGAAAAAGAAATACATAGAAAGAAGAAGGATTCTTTCTCTCACAGACATGAAATGGGTGTGAGATTAGTGATGGAGGGATTCTGAAGTCCTCCCTTGGACTCCCTCTGGCTCGAAGCATTAATCAGGTAATTGTCTGGGATGTGAGACATTTCCACCTGCTTCTTCCTCCCAAGCCTTGCTACTAAATCTTACTTCTGCAATGGGCTGACTTTCAACCAGGCAGTGTTTTGCTGCTGAGGATGTTCTGCCTCCTTTCTTCTGCATTTTTATGTGGAGCAGAGTGAAATGGAATGAATTTAGGATCACAAGGCTGGGTCAGATGCCTTAGTCCACTGCTATTATAAAAGCTATGGTATAGGGTTGGACTAGATGACCTTGAAAGGTCCCTTCCAACTCAAACCATTCCATGAGTCTATGATTTTTTTTCAGCAAAGGCATTAACTTCCAACTAAGTAGTTTGGTTTCTTGTCCTATCTCCTCATTTGACACTCCAAACTTTCTGATGGCTCAAGTTGCACCAGGGGAGGTTTAGATTGGAGATCAGGGAACATTTCTTCCTTGCAAGGGTTGCTAGGCATTGGCTCAGGCTGCCCAGGGCAGTGGTGGAGTCACCATCCCTAGAGGGATTCAGAAAACATCTAGATGTGGTGTTTAGGGCCATGGTTTAGTGGCATGGTGGGGATAGGTTGGTGGTTGGGCTTGAGGATCTTAGAGATCTCTTCCAACCATAACAGTTCTGTGCCTGACTCTTCTTTTTCCTAATTTTCAGCTTAAATTTATTCACCATCTCCATGATCTCTGATTATGTGTTGATGGTCTCTGCACTCCTGACCTTCTGGTAGCTAGCTGAAGAGGTTTTACCACCTTCCTCAGTTTTTATACAGTCCAGTGAAATTTCTCTGCTCATTTGCTTCAGGAAATGAAATGTGGTCTCCTCTCCTAGGCTAGGCTTTGCTCAGCACCTGCTCAGCCTTTTGTTGTGCTTGTTCTAGGAGAAGTTAATTTATAGGCCATGGATGTCCCAGATTGCATTTGCCTCTCTACCAACACAAGACAAGGTGCTGCTGACTTGCAAAGGGACTCAATTTCACATCATGTATAGAGGAAGAGGCAGACATCAAGGTATAGATGGGAGTGGAAAACAGATGGAAAAAGTTGGATATTATTCCCAAGATCATGCCTAAGACAGGATCCATCACTTCTCATACCATAATGAAGAATTGTTAGCACAACTTGAACTCACAAAAGTTCCTTTTATGCCTTTTTTTTTCATCAGCATGGAAGCAACTGGAAATCCTGACATGTAACAGAGCTTAGAGATAACAACCCCTTGAGATGAGTGAAGACAGCTGTGCCTCAGAGATGTGTATTCATGCCCTCTGCAGATGCTGCTGTCTCTGTTTTCATCTGCTTCCCAACTGCAGGGTTTCTCTGCAACTCCAGTATCTGCCTGAAATCATAAAACCTTCTAATATTTTGGGTTGGAAGGGACCTTTCAAAGTCAGCTAGTCCAACCTCCTTGCAGTCAGCAGGGACATCTGCAACTAGATCAGGTTGCTCAGAGTCCCAAACAACCTGATCTGAAATGGTTCCAGGGATGGGACACCTTCCACCTCTCTGGGCAACCTGGGACAGGCTCTCACCACCCTCAGTGTACAAAAATTTCTTCTTTAGATTAGTCTTTTAGCTTAAAACCATCACCCCTTGTCCAGTCACAGCAAGTCCTGCTAAAAAGTCTGTCTCAATCTTTCTTGTAGACTCCCTTTCAGTACTGCAAGGCTGCAGTAAGGTCTCCCTGGAGCCTTCTCTTCTCCAGGCTGAACAACCCCAACTCTCTCAGCTTGTCCTCACTCCAGAGAGCTTCCAGCCCTCAGATCATTTTTGTGGCCTCCTCTGGATCCACTCCCCCAGGTCCCTGTCTGTGCTGTGCTGAGGACTCCAGAGCTGGCCCCAGCCCTGCAGCTGAGGTCTCCCCAGAGCAGAGCAGAGGCAGAATCTCCCCCCTTGACCTGCTGGTCACACTGCTGGAGAAGCAGCCCTGGGCACAGGTGACTTCTGGGCTGTGAGCTCACTTTGCCAGTTCACATCCAGCTTTTCATCCACCAGTATCTCCAAGTCAGAGCTGCTTTCAACCCCTTCATCCCCCAGTAGACATTTCTCTGGCTGGATGTGGGTATCTGTAGGATGAACATCTCCCTTTGGTCTAGTCACACTCAGCTGCCTTTAGAGGTGCTTGCTGTTGACTACCAAGATTGCCAAGGATGAGATGCAGTCAGGTGCCCTGGATCTGGTGAAAGGCAGGTAGGATGAACTCTGCTGATAATATCCTCTTTGAATGAGAGCTAGAAGTGATGTGGAAGGCAGCAACATCCAGAGAAAAGGACAGCAAACAGGACCTGCTGGAACCCTTCTGTTTCATAGATGTTTTCCCCCATATCTGTGTTTTAGCCATAGATCCCAGGAATGTTTTCTATGCAGATGCCATTTCTCCCATCTCTCAGGCTTGCATGCCCAGTACAATATAAGAGACATTTTTTTTCTCCTCATGGTTGCTAAGATTTCAGCTCTGACAGTGGGCTACACCTTGCTGGATATAATCTGAGAAGCAGGAAGAATTTTGAGTGACTTTGTGCCTGCTGAGTAGGGTCTGCAGCTTTGTGCTGCTACATAAAGAAGGGCAATGCTGATTTGTAAACAGAGTGCATTGGAGGAGGAGGAGCTGGAGGATTTTCCACTGAAGGCTCCTGACAGCTATGTCTGAGTGCAGCAGGCAGACAAAGGCAAAATGAGATTCAATGGCAGGAAGGAGACACTGGAAGGATTTAAAGTGAAAATAAGAAGCAAACTTGGAATGTTGGGGGTTTTTGATGGGCTGGATCATCAGCAAAACCCCATCTTGGGGGTGGGGGAACTCCTGCCCTTGAGATCTTTAGAGGTAGAGTCATCTGAAAAACTTTGTCCTGCCTCATACACTAGCTCCTGGGCTAATGGTGAGTGGTCAGATTTCTCTGGAGGTCAGACAGGAGCAGAATGATCTTTCTGGTCTTAAAGCCAAGGCATCATGCCTTGCAAGTGAGAATCATCATAGAAACATCAAATGGTTTGGGTTGGAAGGGACCTTCAAGATCTTCATAGGCAGGGACACCTTCTGCTAGACCAGGTTGCTCAAAGCTCCATCCAACCTGAACTTGAACACATGCCTATAGGGCATCCACTACTTCTCTGGACAAGTTGTTCCAGTGTCTCACCACCCTCGCAGCAAAGAATTTCTTCCTATTATCTAATCTAACTCTCTCTTTTGGTTTAAAACCATTACCCCTTGTCCTATCCCCCCACACCCTGATAAAGGAGTCTCCTTTGCTCCTATCCCTATGTATCTGTCACACCATATGACTTAATTCCATCCACCCTCCACAGCTCCTGTTGCTCTGCTCTGTCTTCTCTCCTCCTCTTCCACTGGGAAGCTCCAGGTTGGGATGCTCAGAAAGGAGAATGTTCTTCACAACTCTGCCATCCCCTCATGGGAATGCTGGAACAGAGCTGCTGTGTGATTCAAACACATCATTATCTCATAAAGAAACTTTCCAGAAAGCATACAGAACTTTCCAGAGGAGGGAAGGGGGAAAAGAAATATAAATCCAACAGACACAGCCCTGGGAATCTGTGCCTGTTGTCATTATTTGCCTGGTAAGGAGTCCAGACCATGCAGGGATCTGTCACTGCCAGAAGGCTCTTGAACATCTGTTGCAACTGCAGTGGCATTAGAATGAAGAGGAAAAGATTAATCATGCTCTGGACATCACAGGCTAATGTATCTTCCCTCCTAGCCTGCAGCCAGTGTCAGGGGTGTCCTGAACTGTGGTTTGCAGTGGGCTCAGCAGGGACATCTAGACAGCTGGGAGGCTCTGACCTCAAATGGCTTCATTTAGAAGTTGCTTTCTGGCTAAGTTGCTTGGAAATGTTAGTAACTTCTTGGGTTTTTTTCCTCCCCTCTCGAGAGGAAGGAAATGGGTGGAGTCTGGAGCTGGGGTGAAGGCTGGCTTCATCATCATGGCTTGTGGGGTCAGCATGCTGTGGCTTTGGGGAAGAGAGAAAAGGAGGATGCTGTTGTGAATCTGACAGGTATAAAAGATCTGTTTAGAAAAAGAGGTAACAAAAGAAGCAGCTACAGCAACAACACTCCCATGGTTGCAGCAGCTACAGCAACTACAAACACCCCCATGGTTGCAGCAGCCCATCAGTGTTCAGGAGGACTCAATCCTAATGAGGTTTTGCCCAGCCTTCAGAGGCTAGGACCTGGGGAGGTGCTGCCTTTGTGTTCAGTGATGCAAAGGGTTTCTGCTCACAGCAAACTACTGCTGTTATGTGTGTCAAGGATCAGGGCTGGGCTGGCAACTAAAGAAGTGCCAGATGCTCTCCATGAACCCCTCTGCATTCCCAAAGGGAAGGGAAAGGGAATAAGGGAGAGAGGCTGATGGGTTGGGAAAGAAACTAAACAGCTTCAATGAAAACAATAACAGTAACATGAAATAGATACAAATAGATACAAAACCAAGAACAAACCCAACCCCTGCTGGCAATTCCAGCACTGGCACCACTGATGCTGTGGCTGGAACTGGGGAAGTCTCAGGCTGGACCAAGTGGCAGATGGGAACTGGATTCAGGAACACATGAATCAGGATTCAAGGCAGAAGAGGCAGAGTCCTCCTCAGACACTGACCACTGAAGAAGAGGCTTGACCCTGCTGATCCCTCAGCTTTCTCCTGCCTGTGCCATCCATGGGATGCAATCCCTTGCTGGGCAGTTCAGGGTCATTTGTTCTCTCTGCTCCTCCCTGCAGCTGCCACCTCTCACTTCATCCTAATGTGGGACAAGATTTTAGCAGATTTAGATCTTTAGCAGTTTTAAATCTTTAACAAGTTCTAAGAGTGACCCTGGAGGACTTTGTCTCTTCTGCCTTTGATCCTGATCTGTGTGTTCCTGAATCCAGCTCCTGAGTAGAGCAATTGGAGTTCAGGAAACAGGTGCTGCCTGGAAGGTCAAGGTCATCTCCATGGTTTCAGCCTCGTTGATTGGCAGCCCTTAAAGACTTCTCCTTTCTGAAGAGGATGCAATTGCAAGGGATTGATCCCAACACCATGTTAGGAATGACCAATCTGTCTGTGGAAGTGAGGAGCAGCAAAAACATCTGTGAACAATTCCAAGTAAGTGCCAGTAAAGATGATTAGATAAACTCTGAGCTGCTGAGATGATGGAGGGCAGAGTTGTTGAGCTGAGGGCAGGAACAGACTCTAAAGGGATTACAGTTTGGTTCCATGGGTTTCACAGTTCCTTCACATTTCTGTAACCTCATAGATTCCTGGTGAAAATGGGGTTGGATGGAGTTTTGACAAGCTCATTTCTCCCCCTGCAAGACAGGTGATTTAAGGAGTGAAGGTTGGAGAACAACATTTAACTGAAGGCTCTGGAAGGAGGCAATAAAATAGAGAAGAAAAGAAACTTTCTGTTTGGCTTTCTGTAAAGACAAAGCTACAGGCAGCAAAGATCAGAGTCAGCCAGCCAGGCTTTCCTGAATCCTGTTTCCTACTGCTTCAGAAATGAATAGACACCTAGAACCAGGGAGAAATATTATGGGGTGTTCAGTGGAAGTTAGACCAGTGAAGTTTGACCAGATATTTCTCATGGAATTCAAGAAACATCTGGAAAACTTTCTCAGACATCTGGGGTGACTTTGGGATTGTCCTGTGCAGAGACAGGAGCTGGACTGGTTGATCCTGGTAGGGTCCCTTCCAACTTGGGCTAGTCTGTGATTTCCAGCTCTAGGGGAAGATCTAGGTGGTTTCATTCCAGGGGTATATATCATCCTTATTCCAACCCTTTGGATGAACCAGAGCAAAAAACCTGCCCAGTTGTTTGGCCATCCCACTTCTAGAGGTCATCCAGTGAAAAGCCCTGGGCTCTGGATAGGAGCATGATGACCCCAGCCCACAGCTCTCACGGGGGCACACAGGAGGGATAGCAAAGTCCTTACATCTTGGTTGTGAAATGACCAAAGAACTGTTGGTAGCTTTGCAAACAAGCTGTACCATGAAACATCTCCCCACTCCCTTGAACGACCTCCTTCCTCCTCCTTTCCTTCAGAGAGGCAGAGGGAACTGCAATTAGCATCTGTGCCTGCTCTCCAAAGCAGCTCAGAGGGAAAGTGAGCAGTGTCTCAGGCCATTAGCTCTGGCACTGGGCCATGAAGCCCTTCAGCAGGGTGTCTGCCACTGTGATGGATGGTGGCAGCTTCCAGAGCTCAGCTTGTTCCCAGCCAGTGCCTTACTGTAACTTTCTCTGGGGCTTGAGAATAGAGGAGGAATAAATAGTGCATGAAGCATCTGTAGGGGAAGGAGAGAACCTCCAGGAGGAAACTCTCCCAGTGTACAGATGTGGAACATCCTGGCTTTGACCACCTGTGGACACCAGCTACAAGAAAGAGTGGAGCTATAGCTAGAGATGGTGAGCAGAAGGAGGACCTTTTGCTGGAAGCTGGAGATGTAGGCAGCTGCTAGAGGGACAACACATGTGGGTGGCATGGGGGAAAGCTGCTGGGGTGAAGTGGAGCATGTGAAGATCTGCATGCAGCTGGGTGTCAGGCAGAGTGTAAGACAGGGAGAAAAGTGATAGTGAGATATCAGTATTGCTTATTGATATGGTATCAGGAAATGATGGGCCTGAGCCTGTCACAGCCTCACAGGAGGGAAGGCAGGCAGATGAATATCACAGAATGATCAAAGGTAACTGCTGCAAGTTGCCAATGTCTTGGCAAGACAGAATCACCAATAAATGCAGCTGCATTTGCAGGGCTGAAAGCCTTTGAAAGGTGCCCAGTGCAAAAGGACCTGGAGGTGTTGGTCTACAGCAGCTGAAGATGAGGCAGCAGAGTGCCCAGGTGGCCAAGAAGGCCAAGAGCATCCTGGCTTGGATCAGCACTAGTGTGGCAGCAGGAGCAGGGCAGGGATTGTCCTCCTGGGCTGAGCACTGGGGAGGCCACAGCTGGAATCCTGGGCTCAGCTTTGGGCTCCTGACTCCCAGAAGGACACTGAGGTGCTGGAGTGTGTCCAAAGAAGGGCAAGGAAGGTCAGGAAGAGTCTAGGGCACAAGTGTTGTGAGGAGCAGCTGAGGGAACTGGGCTTGGTTAGCCTGGAGAAGAGGAGGCTCAGGGGAGATTTCACTCTGCAACTGCCTGAAAGGAGGTTGTGGTAAGGTGGGGGTTGGTCTCTTCTCTCAAGTAACAAGCAATGGAATAAGGAAAGAGGCTCAAGTTGCACATGTGGAGGTTTAGGTTAGATATTAGGAAAAAAATGTTTTCTCTGAAAGGGTTGTCAAGCTCCAGTTTGCACTCCATGGTCAGGTCAATGGAGTAAATGTAGTATCATAGGTTTAAGGTCTTAGCTCCTTTCTCCCTTATCCAAAAAACACCTGCTGATGTCTTAGAGAAAAGTAATCCATCAAGGTTACCTGGGCTTGAAATGAATTGAGTTTGAAAGGTCTTCCCATGCTTTGCTGAACTCATGGCAGCAAGGAGAGGAGCAGAGCTGAGGTATTTCTGTCCTGCAAGGTTCATACTTCAGATCACAGAATATTAGGAGCTGGAAGGGGACCTCAAAAGATCATCTAGTCCAACCCCCCCTGCCAAAGCAGGATTCCCTAGACCAGGTCACACAGGAACATGTCCAGGAGGGGTTTGAATCACTCCAGAGAAGGAGACTCCCCAGCATCTCTGGGCAGTTTGATGCCTCACCTCACAGACAGCAGCAACACCCGCAGATGATTCACCTCAGGTGACCCACAGTGATTTCCAGAGGGCATTTCTGGAAACATTAGTACAAATGGATAAAGGCAGACATCAGGAGTTCTTTCCCTGGATCATGCTGTGAGTGGAAAAGGAAATATTGCTCCAGTAATATTTACTGGCCTCCCAGTTTCAGGAAGACTTTGGGGTTTTTTTTCACCTCCTCTCATGTCACTGAGAAAAGACAGAATGGGACCTTTTTTTTTTTTCCTCAGCAAATAGAAATCACCAGCAGGAGCAGGGAAGAGTGATGGTTGAGCTGAGCTCTCTTTGCAGTGCCTGGAGAGTTAATGCCAGGCTTAAGCCAACCCATAGATCCCAATAACCTGCTCAGCAGGCCTATGGGGAACTCCAAAATCATCTTCCTTGTCTTCAATCTTTTCCTGCTGACAGCATCTCTCCAGATGAGTACATTCTCTCTGTGTGCTAGAAGACAGTGGTTTCCTTTCCTTTGATGCCACTATTTTTAGTTACACTTTGTCCTCCTCCTTCTGAGCTGAAGATGTAGAGGGATTCCCACCCCATCTCCAGGAAATACCTCCTGTACCTAAAGAACTCAGAAACTAAACCTGAGAGGAAAAAAAAAAACCAAAGGAGAAAGTTCATCCTTCAAAAACCTGCTGCAGGCTTGAACCCTGTGACTAGGCAGATTAGTTTGGATGCTGAAGATATTTAACAAGGGAGATATTGGCAGTAGCACAACCTTTCAAGCTGATGCAGACCACTCTGAAACAAGTTGACTAACAAAAAGCAGAGGAGAGGTTGAGTAGCTGTTGTCAGTGTGAGAATGTCCATTCTAGTTGCAACAGTGACTGAGGAACTATGATTTGGAAGTCCAAATCTGCCACTAACTGGCCATGGAAGATGTCAAGCTCATGCTTGAAAATAGGTCCTTTATTTTCTTTGTCACTTCTATGTAGGTTTAGATTGGAAATGCTAGAAGGAAAAGTCTTGGTGGTGGAGAGATCATGCATAGTGTCCTGCAGAGCTAGAGTCCAGACCTCCTGGTGGGTCAGAGAATCATTAAGGTTGGAAGAGACCTTTAAGATCATCAAGTCCTTACCAGCAACCTATCACCACCATGTCTCTAAGCCATGGCTTTAAGCACCTCATCCATACATTCACAAAACATGTCCTTATATATTTATATAGATAATATATGTATTTATATATATACATATAAAATATATATGTATCTTCTATGTTGGAGTCAAGGCCTGCAGTGGTTTCATCAGAGGTATCAACCCTTTCTCCTTAGAACACTTTCTTCCTGCTGCTAGACCATTTGGGCTGAGTAAAAGCAACTTTTACTCTGCATGGTCCAAGCTAATCTGAAGTCATCTCCAAGGAGCATTTCACATCTCCTTTGAGCCTCTGGAATAGATTAGGAGGAGCCCTTCTCAGCATGCCCCTAACCCCAACACTGCTGAGGCCATGATGCAATTAGCCAGCAATCCTGGTGCAGCAAACAGATTGTGCTGAAGATAACCAGATGTGAGCAGATAAAGGAGGTGGTGGAATTTGGGCCATGTGTCTCTTATCTCTGAAAGCCTTCACTAGTGTCTTCAGCCCTCCTGAGTTCAAACAGCAGTCACAGGCCTGCAGAACCTCATGCCAGGATGTTTATTAGGCAGCAGGTCTGGTGATCTAAGCCAGCTGAAGTTGCCAGGTGATTGAGAAAGGTCAGGAGATATAAAAGGTGGAGGCAGAGTTGTGTACTGTCAGATTCTTCTGATCACAGGACATCTGCTCCTGTGATCCTCTGAAGGTATCAAAACACTCACATCAGACCAGGGCCTGAGATGAAGATCACAGCAGCCATCCTGTTGAGTGGTTGCATGCTCATCTGACTCTGGTTACACCAAGTATGGGAGCTGGAAATAGCTATAGCACTGCAAGATAATGCTGAGCAGGCCCTGATAGACCTTCTCTCATCCATGTTTTTGCTCCTTGCTGCTGCTGGATGACATCAACACTTCAGCCAGGTGTTCCCTGCTCAGGTGGGTTGGGGCTAAACATATTGTCCCTTCAACTAGGGCTGTGGTAGAAGAGAAATAGAGCTCAGAAGTGGCCCCATCACACCAGTTCCTCCAGCTGGTTCATAATTTCTTCCACCTTTGCCTAGGAAATGTCCGTACTCAAGACCACAGCCAAATCTTAAACTCCATACCCTGCAGACACAGCTATTCCAGGGACATCTTCTTCACTGAAGGCTGAAATTAAGACTTGCCCAACACATCAGAGAGTTTAGAGGCATCAGGTGGAATCTGAAATCCCAACCCAACTTTGAACACTGTCCCCCTAGATCTAGATGTGTTTGGTAAGCATGGATGTGTTGGTGCTTCTAAGATCCTTCACAGGTGAACTATCAGGAGGGTCCTTACCTTGAAAGGTTTCCTTACCTTGAAAGGTTTCCTTACCTTGAAACTTTGGGTATTTAAGACCCAGAAAAGGCCAAATGAAGACTCCTGTGTGTATTTAAGGTATTTAAAACCCAAACAATCAGAACTTTCTTCCCCTGTTGTTGAGAGTCTCCCTTTTCATGGAGCTCAGGGGAAGCCTCATTCCCATGTGCACCAACCAATGCTTTCCCAGGAGGAATCCCTGAACCTCAGAACAATGTCATTAAATTGAAGCCCACATCATAGTATTTCCATTGAGGTATTTTTCCCTGGTTGAAACAACCTTTTCATTATGCTAAGAGGGAGTCAGCAGCATAAGATGCCTCCAAATTTGCACTGCTTGTCAGGAAAAGCCTTTCCAAAGGTTCTGGAGCTGCTGCCGAAGTTGTCAGAACATGAACCCTTTTGGCCTTTCATCTTTAAAGTCACATTTAAACCATCTCAGTTTAACTAAAGATGACAAGTATGCTACTGATTTTGCTGTGGTTTGACATCAATACAGCTCCCTCCTGACTTAAAGGAAGTTTGTGATCATTTATATCACAAAATAGATGAAGGGTAAGGAAAATGACAGAGAAATCCCCAAGCCAGTGAGAAACAGAGCTCTGCTATTTCTCATGGGTGGATGTCCAGCTCTTCCAGGTTGTTCTTCTTGATCTATCACCTCAAACTCCTAAATTCAGTAAGTTATAGAAGTGCTGGTGCAAGGAGAAGAGGAGATACTGATCTGATACTGATCTATAAGAGATACTGATCTGATACTGATACATAAGATGCTCAGAGAGCAGAGTTTGGCTGTTCATCAACCATTAAAGGCAAGCTACAGGCTGCCCACAAACAGACCAAGTTTAGAATCACTTAAGACTTGTCTGACCTCCAATACTGAAATGTTCCAGGCTGGCTGAATGTCTGCAGGTAAATGCCAGCAAAAAATAGAAAAGGATCCCTTCCACCCCTATCCTTATCCCCTAAATCATCAAAGAATGTAGTTAATTAAGGGAAACTATCTTTTTTTGGCCCAACTTGAAAAGAACCAGGGTAGATCTTTCATTCAGAAGGTTTAGTGAGGAATTAGTTAGGTGTTTGCAGTGTGCCTTGTGTTAGAGGATGGTTTGTGGATCAGAAGAGGGGAGCAGCAGAGTGAGTGTTGCTCTTCCTCTTCAGGATGAAGAGAAGGGGATTGGGTGTGAGCTGTTGACTGCTGGATTGGGCTGTGAGACAGAGACTGCTTTTGTGTCTCTGTTAAGCAGGAAAAGAAGGAGATGAAAGGGAGAAGATATAGAGTGGGTGAGGAAAGTGAGGAGACTTGGGTGCAGCCTGGAAGCACCATCCTGTGAAACAGAAGACAGAAGAATGGCAGGAAAAATAATGGATTTACAGCCTAACACCCCCACAAATAGCTCCTTGCATTGGTCCTTTTGCAGACAAACAGACCCCATTTGAATTATGGGGCTATAATTCTATTTGGAGATGGTGGATAGGATGAAGGGGGAAGGGGGGGAGGTTGTGAGAGCTGTTTGGTGGTTTATGACCTCCCCAGGAACCCTTGATGGAATTCCAGCCCCATAACTCACAGCTGCCTCTTCTGGATCTAATTCACCAGAGGTCTCTGATGTGGTGGTTGAGATGGAGTTCAGTGTTGTGTCTTGCCCCTGCTTGGGAGTTAATCAGATATTGCCTTTGCTAATCCAAAGCAGGGAAGCTTTATGAGATGCTTTCCCTGGTGAGTGCATTCTGGCCTGGCTTGGGTGCTGTGAAAGCAGAGAGCAGCCCTAGGTACTGTTAGTGTAATTGGATCAGTGGCTGCAGCCTTCTTTCCTTCTTAGTCATCCATCAGAGAAAAAGAGTACAGGATCAGAGGCATGGCCTGGCCATTGAGGTGACCCTGGTGTCCTGAACCCTGGAGGTTTTCTATTTGCAGCTCCCTAGTGACATCAAGGAGCTGTAAGCTGCCTGCAGGTCTGCCCTGTACTGCAGCTGGGCACTGAGATCTACCTCAGGGCCACAAGACCTAGCTCAGGACATGAGTTCTACCTCATGTCCACGCCTGTAGACTTGCATCTTCAACATTACAAAGAAGAACAGGTCCTGACAGCACCTCAGGGTCTTTACCCTGGCATTCTGGTGCTTCTCCAGCCAAAGGTTAATGGAACTGGATGTGGCAGCACTTCTAGGACCAATGGGACACCAGTCAGTAGTGGATGAGGGCCAAAGATAGCAAGTCCTGGGAGCATCACTTGCTCCAGTGGATAGATTTCTCCCTGGCATCATCTCTCTACCCCCTAAAAAGCCATGTTTCAGAATTCAAATCAAACTTCAAAGCTAACCACAAGCATTCCTTAGGGAACCACCTCCTATCCCCAAATACAAGCCCTGAGGAGGTAAGCATCACATTCTCATGGGCATAACAGACTGAGCCTTTAAAGCAGCTCCTTTTCCAATAGCTTATTCCAAACATCACCTGACCCAGTAAACCCTCTTCCCACTAGTCCTTTCTTTGCTCTAGCTCTGTATATTTGGCCCAGTGACACAACTGTCTCTCAAAGCATAGAGGAGACAGACTGAATGTATTTTTTTGTATCCATGAAGGGAAAAATCCCTGGTACATGTTGTTCCCAAACTGTACCTGGGCATCCTCTGGGAAAGGGTTAACTAACACTGTCCTAAATGGTGCTGAGCAACATGTTAACAGCTACACATCACAGACAATTTCAACACAGTTCTTGCTACTCCACCTTGGCCTTCTTTTATTTACTAGCACAAAACCAAATCCAACCCTAAACAAACCAGAATTCCTTGGTGGTTTTTATCTGCTTGTTGTGTTCCTACCCATGAAATGTTTGTGTGGCATGAATTGTGAGGAAGTGGTGATCTGCTTTGCCTATGTTGTAGGAGCAAATGAATTGTGAGTGAGTGGTGATCTGCTTTGCCTATGTTGTAGGATCAAGGGCTGCATCCCATATGGCATACTGAAGGGAAGCTGGAGATGTCTTGGCATCATGTTTGGTTGGGGAGTTACAAGGTCAGTGAGTGCATTTCCCATTAGGATTTCTAAGAAGGCAGGAAATTCAAAGGAGCAAGTAATAATAATAAAAATAAACCAGTTATTCTTTTCTTTCTTTCTTTGAACATCTTAGCTGAGGGCAAAAAACCAAATTGATTCCTGCTTTCCTCCCAGATTCTTGCTGGCTTATGGGAACACAACCAGAGGAGTTCCATCCTCCACTGCATAGCCAGCAAGGGACATTCCCTTTCCTAAACCAACCACAGCAAAAAAGGTCAGAGCAGACCTAGTGGTGGGATTCATTCCACCTGGCTTGAGAAAGGCATAATGCAACCATCTGCAGCTGGACCAGCTCCTTCCATCCTCCCTAAGGTCAGCAAGAGGAAACAAGTATTTACTATTTTATATTTATTTTAGTATTTATTATTTTAGCCATCAAGGTTGCAACCAGATGATTCCTGGCCTGGAAGGATCCATTTTTGACTGGTGACTCTGCAGGGAGAGAGGAAAACCACCACAGCAGAAAACACCTGCAGTCACTCAGGTAACTCCTCAGCACCAGATGAGCTGATTTGGCAGAGATCCTTCTAGAATGGCCCCTGAATAAAACCTCCTTGATCCCAGAATCCCTTTCTTGCCATGCAAGGTGCTGGCACACCTTGATATTGAACCTTGGAGGACAAGTGAGTGAGAGCTAGGAACCCCACCCCTCTCACCACCTTGGTGATGGTAATGAACCTGAGAAACCACAGTTGGGAAGAACCTTAAAGATCATCTAATCCACCCCTCCTGCTGTGGTCAGGGACACCCCCCACTAGAGCAGGTTCCTTGAAGCCACTTCTGAGGGATGAGACAAGCAGAACTTCCTTGGGCAAGTTGTTCCAGTGCAGGAAGGGGCAACCTGTCAGCTCCCTTGTGTAGCTGCTAGCTGGTGGCACAAGAGAGCTGATGCTGGAGAGGTTCTACTCTCCTGAACCACAGAAACCTGCAGGGCTGCTGAGGGGAACAGCTTCATTTGAGGCAGGCAGCTGAGGCTGTGAAGTGTTGGAAAGTGGTCAGGGAAGCAGGAAATTATAAAGGCAAATGGAATGCTCTCCAGGTTGCTGGAAAGAGTCCTCCTCAGCTGACATCTGGGATTGGTTTGGAAAGCTGAGCTGCAGACTGGTCTTAATTTGGCCCTGATAGGAAGGAGGAAGGGGAGGGAAAGGAAAGGAAAGANAAGGAAAGGAGAGGAAAGGGGAAAGGAAAGGGGAAAGGAAAGGGGAAAGGAAAGGAAAGAAGAAAGAAGAAAGAGGAAAGGGGAAAGAGGAAAGAGGAAAGGGGAAAGGAAAAGGGAAAGGAAAAGGGAAAGGAAAGGGGAAAGGAAGGAGGAAAGGGGAAAGGAAAGGGGAAAGGAAAGGAGAGGAAAGGGGAAAGGAAAGGGGAAAGGGGAAAGGAAAAGGGAAGGGAAAAGGGAAAGGAAAGGAGAGGAAAGGGGAAAGNAAAGGAAAGGAAAGGAAAGGAAAGGAAAGGAAAGGAAAGGTCATTAGAAGAAAGCTTCTCACAGTAGCTGATCCCCAAGACACTGCCCTCTGTACAAGTAACTGGGATCTGCCTGCTTCCCACCACATTTTATCATCCCATGGGCATGAGGGTTGAAGCCAAGCCTAACATGTCAACATGTCCTGACTCTCTGGAGCACTACGGGAACTCCAGAGCCTGTACAGTGGATGGAGGGAGATTCTGAACATGGGAGAGGGCTTCTGTGGTGTAAATGTGAAAGGGTCTTGCTTTGAGAACTTCCATGGTCTCCAGTCTCATGCTTCCCCTTATCATACAATCAGAGTCATAGAATCTCCTGAGTTGGAAGGGACCCCACCAGGATCATCCAGTCCATCTCCTGTCCATGCACAGGACACCCCCAAAGTCACCCCATGTGTCTGAGAGCATTGGCCAAGTGCTGCTGGGATTCCAGGAGGGTTGGGACCATGAGTGCATCCCTGGGGAGCCTGTTCCAATGCTCCACCACTCTCTGGGGGAAAAAACCTTCTCCTAAGATCTACCCTGCCCCTTCCCCTTCACTGGAACTCCTTTGCTCTGGCTCTGGTTGGTCACAGAAAGCAGCAAATCACAGCCTGCAGCATTTTTATGTCTTTATTTTTTTTTTTTTAATAAACTTTATTCTATATTACAAATAGTGTGTTTTTTTCTTTTTTTTTTTTCCTCTTTTTTTTTCTGTTCTGGACTGCAAAATAGGAATGCCTTATATTTACATACACAGGTATACAATTAATTATAACAAAGGTACAGAAGCTTTGCCTTTACCAAGTAACAATGGGATTCCAATTCCAAGAGTAGAGATTTTTCATTTCTTCTTGGTTTTTTCTTTTTATTATCATCATTTTTTTTTTAACTAGGATCAATTCCAAAGAAAACCAAACCCAACAACAACAACAACCTAAGGAAAAAAAAAATAAAAGATCCCAACCTCCTTTCAAATGCTGTCTTGACATCTCTTTGAGGCTGTTAGTATCACTGGAGGGAAAGGATATGTCTTTACATTGAGTGTTTTTGTTTGTTGGTTGTTTTTGTTTGGGATTTAAGGTGGAAGCTTTAACAAAACAAGAGAAGGAGACTTCTGGGCTTATGTGTATGTCCAAGACATGGGGTCAGACACTAGGAAGGGCCTGTCTTGTGACATTAAAGAATCTATCTCAATTCCTTGGGGGAAACACATTTAGCTAGCACCAAATCTCTCTGCTTCCCTACCCCACAGGGGGTGTTGTTTTTTTTCTCCAGGGACTGGTGAAAGAGAAGCATTGACATCTTCAGTAACACCAAGATTCCCTTAGGAATACACCTAGGTTCACCTTCCTCAGTTTCCCTGCTGCCAGCCTCTTTGAGGTGATCTGATCCCAAGCAGAAAGAACTTCTTGAGGTAAAGTCTCCATTTACAGAACAGATGATTAACACCAAAGAAAGAGGGGGAAAAGAAAAGAACCAAACAAAAGCAATGAACAATCAACAACAACAGCAACAGAAATCACACATGTGACAGGTTGAGTAGGCTAAGCAGCTTTCTATCCTCTCTGGGGGGGGGATGTTTTTTTGGTGGTTTTCTTTTTTTCCAACTGTAAACTCTTTTATTTTCTCCTTTATTTGTTTGTTTTTGACATCTTTCTACAAATTAAGTCCTTGCTAGAGGCTTGTGTCCCCTTGGGTGCTTCTCTAACTGTGTAGTGGACTGAGACCCAGCCCAAAGAAAACCTGCTTGACAAGTTCAAAGCATTCTCCTTCAAACTGGTTAATCCCTGGAAGGAAACACAACTTTTCTTTCTTCTTCTTATTATTATTCTTCCTTTGTTTTTCTTTGTTTTTGCAGGAAGGGGCATTGCACAGTGCTAGAGGTGAGGGGAAACCTGCAGGACTCCATGGCCCAGGTGCTGTTCTGAAATAGGAACAGCATTAGGTGTAAAGCAGGAAAACTCAAGCCAGGAAGCTGAGGTTCATCCCCTGACATTAAGGTTCATCAGTTGGCTGCTCCTCAGCATACCAAGAGTTAAGACACCCCAAGAACTCCAGCTGCTCTGAAGGACAGCTCTTCTACTACTCATCAGATGCACAGAGGAAGATGTCCTGGCATGATTGAGGCCATGCCAATGCTTCTTTACCCATCAGCTTTCATGGTGTCAACAAAGACCAATCAACTCTGATTGTGTACATGATCATAGCTCCCTAGATGGGAGAAAGAGACTCATTCCTGGGCTCCTCTGGTCATCCCAGGAGGGGAGGTTCCCAGGAGAATACAAATAACAATACTGATTCCAGAGCTTTGGGGTTATTTTGTATACTGATTTCCTCATTCAAGGGTAGAAAATATGCAACCTGGGTTCCTGGATGCAATTTTTGATGAGCTACCCTAAAATCAACCCAAACCTGGTGGGACCACAGTGCATATTTCTAGCCAAAGTCCTCTGTCTGGCTTCTGGAGCTAAATGCTGAACCAGGGAGAAGAAAGGGACTAAAAATCACCTTGTTGGCACTGATGGGGTTCTGCCAAAGTGCTCATGTGGTCATGGCATCTTCCCACATCAGCAATGGTCACTGCAGAAGAAGGCAACATATTTCTATGGAGGAGCAAACCTCTTACACACTAGAGCCTGCCTCAGGAGTTTGGGAAGCAGGCCCTCTTCCTCTCTCTCTCATTCCTCTTGCAGCCATAAGCAGTATCTCCACCCCAGGATGATCTGAATCATCAGATGAATCTGCTTCCTTAGCAATTCTTCTACAGACTGCCAGGCAGTGTGAAGCATGACTTGTTTTACTGATGCCTCAGTGATGTGAGAGGGTAACCCTGCTCATCTCCAACAACACAGTGTTTTGCTTTTGGGGTGAGATGGTCCTTGGACCTAAAAAACCAAAATCCTTTGAGGAGACATCAATGTACCCACTAAGAGGAGCTCTGGGACTCAGTCCTTTCAGGTTTCCCATCCTCCTTTAGTAGAGTCTCTTTGCAAAGCCCTTCACTAAAGCCTTGGAGAAGGACAGATCTACAGCTTGTGGTCTGACTGACTTTGAAACTATTCTCCTCTTACTACTACCTGGTTTATGCTTGGGTTGTGACATCCCAGGAATCCCAGACTTCAGGAGATGTGGAAAGGCTGAGTAGTCTTTGTGTTGGCTGACTCAACAGTGAGGCTGGCCATGAGGCTCTTAAAACCCTTCCAGCTTTCAACAGCATTACTCAAACTAACAGTGACCATTCTCTGGTTGGTCTCTTTCCCTTCATGGTCACCACCTTCCTCTGGGCTAATTGCACAAGGTCTGGAACATTTGGTAATCACTTCTCACTTAAAGCAAACACCAATCAAAATACTGCTAGAAAATCTTCAGGTCAGGTGTTTTTTATGGTCTCCAGTGTCCAAAATGTATGATAAGGCAACTGTAGTGGTGGAACTACAGAGGAGACAATCAGCATAGTCCTCTTACCTACCAGAGTAAGGAGTATGCTGGGCTGGACTAAACCTTCAGATATGTTCAGGACAGAATGAAGAGTAGGAAGAGAAGAACTGCAGCATGTTGGAAGAGGAAAGTTCCCTTGGGTGGCTGCATTTCTCCTTTTGGCTGGTTCTCTTGTGCTGTCTGTTCAAGCACTCACAATCTCTGCCACCTTCTTCTAGACAACAACCAGCTTGTCCCACAACAGCATTTACTGGCAGGGTCATGCAAAAGCACAGGACATGATGGCTGGTGTCTCAGATCATCCTGTCACTGACAAGGGAATGCACTCACAGGGAGGGCACAAGGTGTTTGCAGAGGGACTGGTCACCTTTTGTCCCTCTAATCCAAGTGGCAAAAAGTCCAAGAGCAAACTCTGTAGTGAAGAAACACTCTTAGCCCTCTCAGTAGGACCACAGAGTGTCTTCATGAGCTTCTTTCCCCCATGTCTGATGGTGCCACAAGTGTCAGGGTTCACTTCCTTGCTTGCAGAGAAATACTCATAAAGATCAGCACACATTATCTGGCATGTTCTGGACTTTAGGAGCCTGTCCATTGACCTTCTAGAGACTTTGGCTCCAGTTCTCTCTCTAGAGCTTGAAAACCAGTATGAAAAAAGCATCTCTTGAGCATTTTTGGTCAAGTGTGGAAAGGGAGGTGGGGAAAAAAACCAAATCAAAAGAACAGAATGAATCCATGTTGTAGTAGGGCTCATTCTTCTGCTTGTCTTTGTCTTTAGTTGTATTCTACATGCACTTCAAAAAGTAGTTAGCTCAACAAGCCAGGCTGGGAAGAAAGATGCCAAGACCTCTGCTAGACTGGGGGATGCTGGAAAGAGTGGTTGGAAATGGAGAGGGCACTGAAGGGGAAGAGGGGAGGAAGCCCACACATTTACATCACAATTCTGGCACATTTTCCAAGCAAAACCCCAAACCCAGCTCAAACACCAGAGAGAGAAAAACATAAAGGAAAATAAGGAGGAGATCAAAGAGAAGCAAAATACAGTTTGTTTGTTTGTTTGTTTTCTTTCAAGTCCTGGGGACTGGGGAGAGAAGAGGGTGGAGAGAAAATGGAAATGCCTATGTAGGAACTCAGGGAAGGTTAAAGACACCAAGCTCATGGTGCTTCCTTTTCCCCCTAAGTCTTTCATTCTCAGTGTCTCTGAGGTGTTCAAGTTTGTCTGGAAAAATATATCTATATATAACACATGAAAAACTCAGTACCAGCAAAAAAGAAATCAAATAACAACAGAAAACCAACCATAACCAAACCAAAACACACAGCCCTGAAAACATCAAAAAGAAACAGGGTGAGTCTCAAATGTCCCCTGTGGTGTTCCTCTGACTTCAGTAGCAGTGCAGGATTACACCAGTTCACTTTGATAATATATATATTTTTTTTTTCCCTCTTTAAACAGCTTCTTCTTCCTTTCCTGTGCACATGTCCAGGCAGCATTAGCCCATCACTCATAACCACTTCCCTCCAAGCCACCTACTTGTCCTCCTCCCATCCAGCTGTGAGTACAAGGCATGACAATAGGGTCCATATTTATCTCTTGTGGCACTTTGTTTGTCAAAACCTTTGGTTTCTTCCTTTTTTTTTTTTTTTGATTTTCTTTTTTTTTCTTTTGCTCTGTACTTATAAAAAAATATTGTGTTTGTGTTGTTGTTGTCATTTTTCTTTACTGCTGGGCTCTGGTGGGACTGCCACCCCACTTTCACAGCCAGGATCAATGGAACATGCACCAACAGCACTAAACGGATTGACAAAAAAAACCAAGGCTGAACCAACCAACCAAGCAACCAAGCAACCCACCCCAAACCACCCCCAATCTGCAAGCCTCTTCCCAATGCTGACATGTCCATTTTAAGGTGCAGGATGAGTCCATCAGCTCAGCAATCAAACCAGAAAGCAAGCCAACTCCAAGAGGAAAGAAGGCACACCCGCACACGGATACACACCCACGCACACACACCAAATAATAATTAATAATAATTAATAATTAAACATTAGAATCAAGAGAGAAACGTCTGGGGTTTGAAAACCAAGACATGTCCCTAAGTTTTGCTGTTGAATTCTCCCCCCCAGACACATCCCATTTTGGACTGGTTTGAGAAAGACTTGCCTACGTCTGTATCTGCACCTGCTTGCTGACTAACTCCCCTTGGCACCACAGCCCCCAGTAGATGCACTCATGAGCTGCTGTTCTCAAGAGGTTCTGCTTTGTTAGCAAGAGGCATGAATAAACCCAAATGCACTTTGTTCTGTAATCATTTTTCCACACCCTGTCTTTACCCCTTCCTCCCTCCAGGTGCAAAGTAGATCCAGGCTGTAGCTCTGAGGATGGTGTGAGATGGATGTGGGCTGGTTCTCCATGGCAGCAAGCCACTCCTCCATCTGCCAGCCAGCTGGGTTCATTTCTGGTGAGATGAATGCAAACCCAGCTCTTGACTCCACAGTGAACAAGATGCAAGGTTCTCTAGACCCTGAGGGTCTCCCTCTACACTGAACCCTGGTGTTATCTAGACTGGCAGCTGTATGAACAAAAGAGCCAAACACAGAAGAGACACAGGACATTACTCCTCTTTGGTTGGTCAAGAAATAGATTCAGATGTTGCTCTGGAGGAGGTGAGCAGAGGAGAGGACATGGGAAGCACCCACAATTGTCCTATGGTGACAGTGATCTCTGAAGGGATAGGAAATGCAAAGAGGGAGCAAATCCTTCCCAGGCAGCAACTGTGTCTTCAGCAAGGCCTGTTGGTTCCAGAAATGGAGAAGAGCAAAGGCCAGGAGTTGGCACCAAAAGGCAGATGAGCTTACAACAGTTCAGGGACCTCCAGAAGACATGCAGTTCAGCTGGGGGTATCTAGGTAGAAGAATATTCTGCAGTGTTTCATCTGGATTTCCTTCCAAAGTTTTCCTTCCAAAAATGTGTGGTAACATTTCCTTGGAGGAGGGAGTGGCTTCAAAGGAAGGTTTTCACCATCAGTCCTGTGTACCACCTTGCTTCATGGCAAGCCCTTCAGTATCCTTCTGCTATTCCACCATGAGAAAACAATTCTTGGTTCTGCTTCAGGAAACAAAATGGAAAGAACTAACAGCTTTAAACAAAAACCAAACATAAAACATCCCTCTGGTTGTTTTCTGAGGCCAAGCTCCTTGCCAGGAACAAAAATGAGACTTCTGGCTCTTGCTTTCCAAGCTGAGGTGGGAACAAGGGAGAGGCTGTGCTGTCCATTGCCAGAAGGAACAGATCCACCACCGACAGGATGCCACCAAGCAGAGAGAGCATTTTTGCTGCAGTGCTACTGCAGGCCAACAGGACACAAGGGGGAAGGCAAAGGGGGACACAGGTCTCTTTGAAAAATAAGAATAACCATATGAAACACGTGGGCAGGGGAGACTGGGTCTCCTCCTCCCTTCTTGACCCTTCTTCTGCCCCAAGGCAGCAGCCACTCTGCTGTTAGCCCAGGTAGGTAAGAGCCACAATGGTCCCACTCTGGACAGAGCTGTGGCTTGTTTTGAGGAGCCTTGGGGTTCCTCTCCCAGTAGGTCACTCTCAAGAGATAGAGTTGCAATGGCTCTGCAGGAGAGGATCTTGATTTGCTCCTGCCCTCCAAGATCCCTGCAGGCAGGTTGCCTTCCCCTTGGGGAGGCTTTGAGTAATACTGAGTTCATTTCCATGTCCACTCCAGAGGCTACAGCCCTTGGAGGGCAGTTAAAGCAGCATGACAGAAGTTACCTCCCAATTTCCCATCTGCAGAGTGATGATGTGATGTTGGGGGAGGGTTTGTGTGGGGTTGGTTTGGGGTTTGTTTTGTGTCTAATAGTTTTTCTCTCCAGGGCAAAGGCAGAGGGGAAGCTGTGAAAAGGAAAGCTCCACCCAAACATCTTGATGTCCCCAGAGCCAAGATTTCCTCTGCAGGTTGTTTTTTTTTTTCTTCTAACCCCTGGGGCTTTGTCAGTTTGTCCATTGACTTTGAAAGAGAAAGAAATGAGGGAGAGGAGAGGAGAGGAGCATTGTTCAGGTGACTCTGCTTACAGCCGATCAAAACTTGCACTTGGTAAAGAAGATGATCTTGAGTGAGGCACGACTTGGTTTATCCCTCCCAGGGTGGCCCTGGCAGGACAGTTCTCAGCTGTCTATGCTCATGAGGGTTATGACTTGTTCAAGTTTGTAGGCAAGTTTCTGTTTCCCAGCCTGGTCATCTTGATCAAGGGCTCCAAGAATCTGGAAAAGGAGAGAGGAAGAAAAGATGAGGATTTGATGGGGTATTTTGTCCAAAAGGACATCATCCAGCATCATCCAGAAGCAGATGAGGATTAGCTTCTCTAAGGGAGACCCCAGGCTTAACTTAGATCATGCAAAGTAGGTCAAGTCAGCCAACAGGGAACTAGGCAAGCACTTTGAGGTTGATCTGACTAAATGCAGACCTCTAGATTGCAACTAATCAAATGGATTCTCATCTGGAAGATCACTTATTAGGTAGCTTTCTTCATCACCTTACCATGCCACTAGAGATGCCCCAAGGGGTCACACCCATGCATAGAACCATGCTGGTCAGCTTTCAGTCCTGTGTCATGCTTGCTGGGCCATTCTTGGCTGCTTTAGGGTATTTGAAGTGGCACTGGGCACATGCTAAACCAAATTTAGCCATGCATGATGCAGAGCTCATGTAGGGCTCCCCAGTAGCAAGCTGACCATTAAACACTGCAAGCCAGCTAAATCTGATTGACCAGTAATAGGAAACAAACATAGCAGGGATCCAGATGGAAAAGTACTGGGGAAACCAACCAGCCCAGACCTTCCCTTTCCAGACCTTACTCTTCTTTCCTTAAATCCATCACCCCAGTAGCCAGGATGAAGATAGACAACTGTGAAACATGCTGGGCCCCAAGAATGGGTGGCTTGTCCCATGGTCCTGGAGAGCTGCTCTTGCCTCTGCAAGGTTCTTACCTCCTCACTGTACTTGCCAACATAGGAGTAGATCTCAGAGAGAGCACTCATGGTGTTGAACTCGTTCATATGCATGCGAGACTGCTCAGCCAAGTAGGCATTCATGTCCTGGTCACTGATGGCTGGCATTTTGGCAATGTCTGAGTAGTACCTGAGAAAAAGAAAAGACAGGTGTTTCTTGAGGGGAGAGAGAAGGAAGCCCAGAGTTGAAAGCCACCAACAGTGAGAAACAACGTGCATAACACCCTCGGGCACTTCTGGTGCTGGGTGCTCTTCTTGAGCTAGCAAGAGTGCCCAGGTGGCCAAGAAGGCCAAGAGCATCCTGGCTTGGATCAGCATTGGTGGGGCCAGCAGGACTAGGCAGGGATTGTCCTCCTGGGCTGGGCACTGGGGAGGCCACAGCTGGAATCCTGGGCTCAGCTTTGGGCTCCTGACTTCCAGAAGGACATGGAGGTGCTGGAGTGTGTGCAGAGAAGGGCAGGGAAGTTGGGGAAGGGTCTAGAGCACAAGTGCTGTGAGGAGCAGCTGAGGGAACTGGGCTTGGTTAGCCTGGAGAAGGCTTAGGGGAGACCTTCTCATTCTCTACAACTCCCTGAAAAGAAGTTGGAATAAGGTAGGGTTTGGTCTCTTCTCCCAAGTAACAAGAGGAAACGAGCTCAAGTTGCATCAGGGGAGGTTCAGATAAGATATTAAGAAGAATTTCTTCCCCAAGAGGGTTATCAGGCATTAGCCCAGGCTGCCCAGAAGTGTGGTGGAATCACCATGCCTGGAAGCCTTCAACAAACATGTGGATGAGGTGCCTGGGGCCATGGTTTGGTGGTAAGCAGGGTAGTGTTGGGTGGATGGTTGGACTCAATGATCTTAAAGGTCTTTTCCAACCTAAATCACTCTCTGATTCTAAGAGAAGACAAGCAAGACTTTGCATGCTTGCTTGTACCATTCACACTGCTATCTCTGCATCCACTGCTAACAACCTCCTCCTCTGAACCCAGTCCATCCCAGCAACTCCTCTGCTGCTCAGCATCTCCCTTCTGCTTCACCTTTCAAGATGCTCTGATGCTGGCTTTTACCAACAGGTTTCAACCCTTCCCCACTCCCAACTGGGGAAAAATATGCCTTCCTTAGGAATCAATGCCCTTCCCCTGGAGCTCAAGATGAATGGGACTTTCTCTGGAGGATCTAGATCCTCCCCCAGAACCATTGTCCCTCAGCCTTCAGCAGCAGAGCAATGTCTCTTTAAGGCAGTTGCTATTTTTTGATGTCCTTCATCTCCTGGGTAAAGAAGGTCTTGGAGGACAAGGTTGGTGGAAGGTAATCAGTCACTGTCACTGGCAGCTGTGCTCTGCTGTCAACTGGTTAATTAGACAAAGTCATTTACATTTTTAATTTCTGCAATTTGGCATTTTGTGCATGAGGGGGGAAAAAAAAAAGGGAAAATAAATAAATAAATGAAAGCCCAGAGCTGCAGCATTCCACAGTTTTGTAATTGGGAGGCAAGAGGAGACAGGGAGCTAAAAGAGCTGAGAGGTGTCCTGGGCAAACAGCTTTGAGACACCTGCTGAGATGGAGGCTGCTTTCTACTGCAGAGGTGTTGGACACTGAAGTGGTGTCTGAGAAGGATTCTTCAGAGAGAGAAGTCAGAAAATCTTCACTAGGACAGAGCAGGATCAGCAGCTGCCCAGGAAGTCTCCTATGAAAGGTAGCACACTGCAAGAGTAGGGGCAAGAGCCTGGGGCCAGACTCTGCTCAGTGGTGCCCAGGGACAGCCCAAGGGGCACTGGGCACCAACTGGAAGCCAGGAGGTTCCAGCTGAGCAGGAGGAGAAGCTTGTTTGGTGTGAGGGTGTTGGAGCCCTGGCCCAGGCTGCCCAGAGAGGCTCTGGAGTCTCCTCCTGGGGAGAGATTCCAAGCCCAACTAGAGGTGATGCTGGGCAAGCTGCTGTGGGCGACCCTGCTGGAGCAGAGGGGTTGGACTAGATGATCCCCAGAGGTCCCTTCCAACTCCTACCATGATTCTGTGAAGAGCACTGGGAGGAAAGCACTCCACACCTCTAGTATAGCTCAGTCTGGTTTTATGCCCTGCATTCCCATCCTGATTTATTGCAATGGGTTGGTCTCAGTTGCTATACTGCTTTTGCAGAGGAGAGGTTGAGGTAACCACTGGGAGGTGAAAAAAAAAAGGCACAGGAGGTAGAGATCCTTCCCCCAGCTCTGTGCATAGTCTTCTAGCCTGGCTGCTTCCAGAGCTAGACTCTGGCTCATCATAAAAACTCCTGCAAACCTCATTAACTTTCCTACAACTTCCAGTATGCAGAAGAACATTACTCTCCCTGGAGCCCTAGCATCTTGTCTTCTTGGCTCAGGACCAGCCAAAACTCCTGGTCTAACCCATTCCCATGGTCTACATCTTGCCCACTCCCTCTGCTCCAGTGATGAGTGGTCTGGGCTTGATTTTGCTTTACACTCTGCTTAACCTTCAGCCCCCAAGGTGGACCTGAAACAGTTGTCTATGAGTAAAGAAGACATCTAGAAATCCTTTGAGGACCTGCCCTGCAGAACTACCTCCAAGAGAAGAGAGTGAGCAGGATGAATAACCATTACTAGCCCTTTGCCACTCCCAGAAAAACTCAAACAGGTCTCAGCATCAGCAGCTGGACAAAAATCAAGCCTGTGCTATGTGGACTTCTGACAAGGGAAAGCATCAGGAAGTGGTGGCATCCATGACAAAGCTATTGGAGGCTCCTCAGAGCCACAGCACATTCCCAAAATCTCATGGCCAAGAAACAAAAATTGGCACTCAAAGAAAATGCCATCTATGTGAAAGCAGCACCATTTGTAGGGTTGGAGAGGGGGGGGGAAAAAAACCCCAGCCTGCAATGCAGTGAAATGCATTGATTTCTGGTGCCTGAGGAGAGCCCATGAAGAAGATTCCAGCTCCTCATGCATATTGCATAGACACTCTCCTGCTGGGTGAAATGGAAAGGGAAAGGGATTACATCACAGCAAAAAGAAATGAGGTTGGTGGAGGAAAGCAGAGGTAGCATCTTTGATTTGCCAGGCTGGCCCTGCCAAGCAGTTCAAATGCTCTTTTTTTCCCCCCTCCTCTCTGCTTCAGCTAGCCATCAAATGGTGGCAGGAGAGTGGGTGTAAGGATGGGGTGCTTCCAAAAAGTGGGACACAGACACATGTATCACCTGCTTCTTCAAGTTTCTCCTGTCTCCCTTTCACCTGGTGGTGAAGCTCTTCTGAGTCTGTGACTTACAAGGGGCTGAAAGCTCCCCAGTCTCTTCCCAGCCCTGCAGAGATGCTTTCCCAGCAGCATAATGCTTCCATGACTCATCTGAACAACAAAAAGCAACTCACAATCATAGGATAATAGACTAGTTTAGCTTGGAAGGGACCTTTAAAAGTCATCTAGTCTCCCTGCAGTCAGCAGGAACATCTTCAACTACATCAGGTTGCTCAGAGCCCCAAACAACCTGACCTTCAAAACCCCCAAGAATTGGGCATCTACCACCCCCTTGGGCAACCTGTTCCAGTGTTTCACCATCCTCAGTGTAAAAAGATTCTTCCTTAATGTTCCCTGGAGTGAAGGACAGGATGGGAGAATCTGAGTTGCAGAGCTTGGAGGCCTCTGCAGCCACAACAGCATCTCAATCTATGATCTCAGTGTTCTGTGCTTGTGGGCCATTACCCATCATCATAGCAAAGAGTTGTCCTGGTCTCCTTTGGACTCATCACATACCTGAGCAGTCATTTCCCCTTGGGATTGCAAACCAAGATATTGTGGAAATGAGTTGCAAAGGTAAAATACAAGAAAAAGAAGAGGGAGGAAAACCCCCAACCACCAAGCATGTCCCAGTAATGAAACCTAGCTGCTAGCACTGGGAGAGGAGATCCAATATCATTCCATCAAGAGCTCTGCCATGGCCCAATGGCTTAGTTATGCAGAAGTGCTTCTAATGAAGCCATCATGGTGTTATCTGAAGAAATGATGAATGTGTATATTCAAGCATGCTAGCAGGGAGATGACAACATCCCTGCTCAGTCTTTATTTACCTTCTAGCTGAGCCCAGCTCCTCAGAGGTACTTAAGGCCTCTGGATCATTTGCATACCTCTAGTGTCTTCAGAAGCACTGTGAAGCTGTCAGCAAACCCCAGAGGTCCTTACATTGTCACTGCTGGCATCTCCAAGGCTGTCCCTGTGCTTCTTTGCCTTCACTCCTGCAGCTGCCAGCTCACACTTATGCCACAGTTGAACTCCCTGGCAATGCCAGGGAAGTGAGCAGCTCTTTCACCACGCTGCTCCTGGGAGAATCCCTAAGCTGAGGGCCACCAGATCTCACCTGAGACATGGACAGATGACTGCTCTAGACCCTTCACCAACTTCACTGCCATTCTCTGGACAAACTCCAACACCTCAATGTCCTTCTTGGAGTGAAGGGCCCAAAACTGAACCCAGGATCTGAGCTGTGACCTCATCAGTGCCCAGTACAGGGAGACAAACACCTCCCTGGTCCTGCTGGCCATGCTGCTTCAGATACAAGCCAGGATGTTTTTGGTCTCCTCCATCACCTAGCACACTGCTGGCTCATCTTCAGCTGCTGTTGACCAGCAGTCCCCAGGTCCTTTGTTCTATTTTGCTTTGTTTTGTTTTCCTGAGGAGACAGTGATCTAAGAATACACCTTACCCTTTGTTTAACCAGTGGAAAATCCTCTTGCCCTCAGAACCAACCAGGAAAGGCTCCTTAGTGAAGCTGTTTTCCCAGCCTGCTTGTGCCTGCTGCCACTCAGGAACTCCTTAACTCCTCCAAAAGAGGAGAGAGAAAAGCCATGCTGCCAGTGCTGCTTCTCCAGTCTGAAATATTCCAGCACTGCCCTGGTTTAGGCAGCTTAGCATGGAGCTAATTGCCTTCCAAAAAGATCTTTTTGTCATGCCTCTTGTTGTGCCTGCACTGGGTTGGGACTGCACTCATTAATAATGATTTTAGCATATGAAAAGCTTGTAAGGAATCCATGTGCTGCAGACAGGAGACACAATTACAGCTATAACATAATTAGGGTTATGCAATAGCTGGCTGCATCCAGACCACTGAAGGAGGAAGAGATACATGAAAGGGATCTGAGGGATTGCTAGAGCAGAAGAGGGTGGAAAGAATAAGCTTGGGAAGAAGCTAGTGGCCAGCTCTTTTATGGGAATAAGTCAAGCAAGGCAAGCACATGCTGTCAGTTCTGCTGTTGACACAGCTTTAGAGCCCTGGGAGGCACCAGAGGTGCAAAGTTTGTATTTGTGCTGATTAGCTCCACTGAGAAGGACCTGGAAGTCATGGTGGACAAGTTAACCATGAGCCAGCAATGTGCTCTCATGGCCAAGAAGGCCAATGGGATCCTGGGGTGCATGAAGAAGAGTGTGACCAGCAGGTGGAGGGAGGTTCTCCTTCCCTTCTGTAATGACCTAGTGAGGCCATGTCTGGAGTCCTGGGCTCCCCACAGTACAAGAGAGACAAGGAACTACCAGAGAGAGTCCAGCAGAGGCTAGGAAGATGCTGAGGGCACTGAAGGGCAAGAGGCTGTGACCAGACTCTGCTCAGTGGTGCCCAGGGACATGCCAAGGGGCATTGGGCACAAAGAAATTCCAAGTAAACATAAGGAAAAGCTCCTTTAGTGTGAGGGTGTTGGAGCCCTGGCCCAGGCTGCCCAGAGAGGCTCTGGAGTCTCCTTGTGGGGAGAGATCCCAAGCCCAGCTGGAGGTGACCCTGGGCAAGCTGCTGTGGGTGCTTTAGCAGGGGGGTTGGACTAGATGATCTCCAGAGGTCCCTTCTAACCCTGACCATGCTGGGATTCTGTGACTCTGTCCATGCAACCCTTAGGTGGGACAATGAAAACATCAGGAGTTTGTTGGAGGCTAAAACTGAAGAAAGGCAAGTGACCAATCTTCAGCTACACCAAAAGCTGCAGCAGAGAGGCAGGGAATGAGCTATACTCCCTGTCCCAGGGATGTACTGAGCTAGGGTGGGCTTTAATTACTGCTAGGGAGGTTTTGACTGGCCATCAGGGAAAACACTCCATGGGAAGGACAGGAAAGTGCAGGAATGGATTGCCTGAGGACAGCAGAGGCTCTGTTGCTGGAGGCCTTTAAGAAAGGGGTAGACAAGCATCTGCCAGGAAGGCTTTAGACAGAGCTGATCCTGCCCTGAGGCAGGAGCTGGTTGGGTTGATCTCCAGAGACCATTTCCAGCTCTAGTTTTCATTATCTCTACAGACAACACCTCCCTACCTTCACCCTTGGTATGTTATATCTGGAGCCTTCTTTCTGGTAGGGAAAGGAGACAGAGGAAAGAAGAGAGAGGATTTCCATCTGGCATTTGATGCTCTCTCCTCAAGCCCTTGGATTCAACTCAATGTTTCTGTTTAAAACCTCAACCTTAAAACCTTAGCAAGATACACTGTGAGGGTGCATGCAGCTTCTCATTTTTACTGTACTCATCATCTAAGGCAGTTTGTCTTTCCTTCTATAGCTAGCTGCAAGGTGGCCAACAGACATCACAAGAAGAGACCATCTCCTCACTACAGAGTCCTGCAACCACAGGCTGACCAGTTCCATAGGTTAGATCCCAAATGGCTACAGAATATCAATTTGGGGTACTCCAAATCTACTCCCACATCATCTTCTCATAAGCTTCAGCCCTCACTATCTAAAGGCTGACACCATGCCCATCATAGCTGCTTCAGGAAAAGGAAACAGGTAAGATCATGGACCTAGGACCTGGGTACCAGCAGCTAGGTCAGGGAGTGTTTCTAGCCAGGTTAACTGCAGATGGTGTCATTTTGAATCCCAGAGATCAGGTCACTTTAAACCTCTTTTAGCCCTCAGGCTTGCAAGCTTATTTGGTCATGTCTTCATGTCTTTGGAATGGTCTTCACTAGAAGACCCTCAAGGTGTGAAGAGTCCTTGCACTGTCTCTGTTGACATCTTTGAGGAGCTATATTTTTAAGCACATTAAGCAACCAAAAGGAGACCAAGTTCCTGCAAGGATGAGGGGAAAAATAGAAAGAAAGGAGCAGTTCCTCTCCTTGCAGCTCTGCAGGTATTTTGGGCACCAGTGTGCAATGGAAAAACTCTTTGGATTCTGCTTTTTTTTTTTTGTTCTCTGCCCCTTTTGAGTCTCCTACATCCCTGCCTGCATGCCAGGCTTTGGGAGGGGAACAGCATATTGATTGTGATGCAGGCAATTAAATGGTGTTAATGAAGTTCAAACAAGTGTTATCATAAGCTTGGCAGCATGGAGAGAAATGAAAGGTCAGCCACAGCCCTTTGTCATCTTTTCAGTGTGGTGTGGAATGCTAATGAGACAGTCCCAATTAGAACAGGCTCCCCTTTGTATTGCTTGGGGATTGCATCAAATGCTCCCAAGTTCTCCAGATTTCTAGGCTCAAAGGGGACATTTGAAGTAAACTTGAAAAGATGCAGATCTGAAGCTGCTCTAATGTAAATTCAGCAGAGCCTATGGAGTTGGACTAACAGAAGTCAGATGAGAATCTGCTCTTCTCTTCCCACTCTTTCCCTTTTCTTTTTTGTATTTAGGGTTTCTTTTTTTTTTTCAATAGGCTCATATAATGCTCATTGAAAAGCCTCCACCTTATTTTAGAGCCACAATCTGGCTCTTCATAGCTTCAACAAAAGCCAAATAACCTGTCCCCATTTCCTGGGTTAATTCTCCTGCTTCAGTCAAGCCTCATTCTCCTGCCACAGGAAGCCCCAGTGGTGTCTGCACCTAGATAGACTCATAGGTCAGCATAGACCTTCAAGATCATCTAGCTTCATCTAGCTCCAACTCCCCTGCTGTGGGCAGATACCTCTTAGCCACGTGTCCTCAGAGCAGAAGAACCCTGGGGGTGTAGTTGGAATGCTGAAGCCAGTTTTCCCCAGCAGCCAGGATTTCTCAGGGGGGGTTGTTTCAGCAGGCAGAGTCCACCTCTGCTTCCAACACCAGTAAAGAAAAAGGAGTGTTGAAACCAAACTCCCAGTTGACTGTTATGTGGTGGCAGACCAGTGGTCAGTCCAGAATTGGCTTCCCAATGTCCATTCACAACCTAAGGAGATGGAAAACTAGTCTTTGAAGGATTGGAGGAATGGACTTTGACCAATGTCTGCTTCTTAAGCCAAGATCATTCCCTGCTTTGAGTTTTGTAGGTCCTACAGACAAAGCCACCACTGAGAAACCAGCCAAGGGATGGTTTGGAGCAACCTAGCTCAGCAACCATTGCAACAGACCTGTTAAGAGACAGGAGAGTGTCTATACTCCAGAGTGCCTTCAAGTTGGGTTACAATCTACCACTGCTTAATTGCCCTCTTAGAGTTTCTCTTCATCAAAGAAGTTCATTTGATGTCAGGTTCTTCTGATTCCCTCCCCCACTGAAAATCTTTTTATCTTCTGATTCCCTCTTTGAAGAAGTCTAGTGGTCTTGAAGGATGCCATCTCCAGCTGATGCTGACTACAGAAATAGTTCCAACCAGTACTGGAAGCCTTTGGATTTGGAATAACTCCCTCAAAGTACAGTAGCAGAAGAGAGAAAAGGAATTCATTAACTGGAGGTAGAACTGAAATTATATTTTATTCAGCCTTGCTATGTTTTCTCTTTGATCTCCCACAGAGTCCAGGTGCCACTGCCTTGAGTCAGTGCAGTTGACACACAAAAAAACCCCACTAGAGGCAGGGGAGAAGTTCTAACCATATTCCACAACCTGCAGCTTCCCCTTAGGCTTCAGTTCAAGTTGTCAGACATCAGTGGAGATAACAACCCAGCACATGCTGGGCCCAGAACCTGAGTGCTGTTCCCTAGCAGGAGGAGGTGGTATGTTCCTCTTTTGCAAAGCCAGTTGTTTGGGAAAACTTCCAAGGAAATGCAGCACCTGTTGCTGAAGATCACTGGGCAGAGAGGAGTCAGCTCCCAAAAGTTGTAAAGTGAAATCAGCAGTGGGAAAACAAAATGGAAACTGCAGCCTTCTGGTTATCCAGCTGCTGGAAAGCAGCTCCATTGAGAAGGACCTGGGAACCCTGCTGGATAAGGTAACTATGATCCAGGATTATGTTCTTGTGGCCAAGAAGGTCAGTGGGATCCTGGGGTGCATGAAGAAGAGTGAGAGCAGCAGGTTAAGGATGTTCTCCTTCCTCTCTACTCTGCCCTAGTGAGGCCACAGCTGGAGTCCTGGGTCCAGTTCTGGGCTCCCCAGTTCCAGAGAGACAAGGAACTACTGGAGAGAGTCCATTAGAGGCTAGGAAGATGCTGAGGGCACTGCAGCATCTCTGGCAGGAGGAAAGGCTTAGAGCCCTGGGGCTGCTGAGCCTGGAGAAGAGCAGCCCCAGAGGGGAGCTGCTCAATGCTNAAAAAAAAAAGGTGTTGCAGAAAGAAATACCCTGGTTGGTCACCACCTGTGTACCTCAGTTTGCCCCTCAAATGTACCACCTCCAAAGAGGGAACAATAAAAATCAGCCAAGGTCAGAGGTAAACCAAAGTATTTGTCCACAGCAACCAACCACCCAGCATGCAAGGCTGCTTAAGCATCACTGGAGTCTGACACCTTTGGGTGACTGCTGATGCCAACTGGATTTCTACATGAATCTCAACCACTTCTTTCCCTCTATCCAAGCCATTCCAGCAATCAACCTCAACACACAGTAAAGAAACTTGGACACAGCACCAGAAGTAGGTCATAATTAAACAAGGTAGCTTCTAAGAGCCTTACAGGTTGCCTAGAAACACATTTGCAGGAGTGTTTAACCACCTCTAAAAATAATTGCCCAGATAAATCAGAGACCAATGGGAGCATTGTTGGATAAAATGTCATCTCCTGCTGACTAGGGGATAGATCTCTTGGAGCAGCCATGCTCTCCTTTCACCACATGAGAGCAAAGCATCCCCAGCACAGGCAGCAGAGTGGCTTACAGCACAATAGGCCTGAGAGTAGCAGAGGTCTCATATAACCTGCATGGCATGATAGCAATTTTAGACACTGCCTATGAAGTCATCCAGCCCAACCATGGCTTAAAGGAGGGCTGGCATGGCACAGGATTGGTCTGCAAGATAAACCCATCCCTGGATTTACAGTGGAGTAATCACTCTCTGTCTATGCAGTTCCCAAACCTGACAATAACACCAAGCAAACACAGGAGAAAGGACAACAAAGCACAGATCAACTTCTGCAAGGCATGCTCCTGCTGAATGGAGTTCAAGATGTGCTACCTGCTTGTCCTCCAGAAAATCTCAGAGAATCTGAAGCCCCCAAACACAGCAGCAATAGTTATCTTGGTTGTATTCCCTGTGGAGTAACTTTGCCAGACACTGCAGTAGATTGAACAGCACAGCTACAGGTCTTGTGGATGTGAATCAAATGCTTGCAAAGACCTCTGACCTTTCAGAAAATACCTGCAGAGCTTCAGTCACCAGACTGTCAGACTTGTGCTGTCTCATTCAAAGCACAGAAGAGCACAAAGAGAAGCCTCCAAGGAAACCAACAGCTCTTGGAATAAGGGGAAGTGATTGTATGACCCTTGGGAGGTAGGCAGGAGGCAAGACTCTCACAATGGTAGCAGTCATTGGGATTGACCTTGCAGTGTTGGGTTATTGGTTGGACTTGAGGATCTTCAAGGTCTCATCCAGCCAAAATGATGTTATGGTTCTGAGAACAGTAAACCACTTCTGGTCTGTGTGGAAAGATTTTTAGAAGCCCACCTACTTCACAAGGAGCAAACACATCACCTCCCCTTCCTTCCTCCCTCTCTCCCTTCTTAACAGTTTCTCCTCAAGAGAAACAATGACAGCAAACACCTTCAGTTCACACCTCTAATTAAATCTCCACCTCTGCTGCAAGGCACATGGGAATTAAAAGGCTAACATGGAGCTTTCTACTTAGGCAAGAAGCAAAGCAATTAAAAAGCCCAGAGCAATAGTGATGCTGCCTCCTACCTCCATCCATCAAGCAGGGCCTCATTGCTTCTGGCATTCCTCTTTCTGGGAGCTCAAACTCACCTTTCCACCCAGTTCTTGTAGCTGGGGATATCCTTGGCATAGAGAAGCTTGTTGGAGGGTGAATCTTTGCCCAGACGGTGCTCTGAGGTGGAACAAGAGTCCATGAAAGTCTGAGCCACCACAGAGAGGCAGGCATCTGTGATGCTGTTCTTGTGGATGTCAAAGACAAACTGAGGGTTCTTGATCATGTTGACCCAGAAACGTAAGGGTAGGCTGCAAGAGGGGTGGGAGAAGTGAGTCAGTTAGGCTTTTACTACATGAGGGGACAATGGTAAGTAGGAACCAAAGATCATGGAGTGGAATTAAGGATTCTGGGCTAAGCTTGGAGGTACACTAAGTTCTTCCCCTGCAGGACTCTAGGCAATGGAGTCACCCCAGGAGGTGTTTTCCACAGTATCTACTGGGCTGGAAAGGACTCACCTTGAGTCCAGCTCCTTAACCTATGCAGGACACCCCAAGAGTCACCCCATGTGCCTGAGAGCATTGTCCAAAGCCTTCTTGAACTCTGTCAGGCTTGATGCCAAGACAACTTCCCTGGGGAGGTTGTTCCAGAGCCCAACCACCCTCTGGGTGAAGAACCTCTTCCTAATGTCTATCCTGAACCTCCCCTGACTCAGCTCCAGCCCCTTTCCCCTGGTGCTATCACTGTCCACTAGACTGAGAAGATCAGCAGAAGATCAGCTTTTGTCCCTGTTATCCTTACAGGGCAGATTTTGCCACTCCAAGTCAATGCCATCTGATGGAAGCTGCACATAAATGAATGGGGATATTCAGATAACTCCTAGCTTCTTTCTCTTAGGTTGCCATGTAAAGTTACTCTTGTTGGCTGCTCCATCAGAGGAGGATAGGCACAGCAGCCACAAAACTCATGGTCAACATCTGTCCTTGGGGGGTTTGACTTTTAGCCCTCATAGCAACACCATGGGAAGAGAGGTAGGCAGAGCTCTCAGGCTGAAGCTGGGAGTGTTAATGGCATGCACAGTGTGCTGTGGACATCATCTACTGCCACGCTCCACAAGCCCAAGCTCACATGTGATCCTAGCACAGTAGGCACAAAGCAGTTTGTTATGTGACAGGGAAAACCCTGTTGCCTTAAGGAAAGGGAAGAAAGGGAACTGGGAAACAAGTGTTGCAGCCTTTGAAATGAAAATGTATTTGCCCTAACCAAGGAGATGTTATTCCAATTACAACCCAAAGCCCTTTTTTCCCCTCCCCTCTTTCCCTCAAAGGAGCAGTTCACTCATGTGAACCTGCCCTGAGGTATCTACCTGCAGCCTCTGCCTCCAGCCTTTTTACCCTATCATCTCATAATCATGTATCATATCATATCATGTATCATATCTCATATGATTGTGGCCTAGAAGCTGAGATGTGTCACAGATCACAGAGACTCTTGTCTCTCTGTCAGGTAGCCTGTTAAGTCTCCCTTCAATGTCTCCACCTTCCCAAGAGGAGGTCATTCTTCAGCTTCACAAATCCACCTGATTTCAGGCTGAACTCCCCAATTCCTCATGAACCTCATGTGTTCCCAGCACCATCAAAACCCCACTTCATCTCCAAATCCAACACATTTTGGGTAACAGCAGGCAGTTTAGCATGGCCTGACAGAGTACCAGGACACTACCTTTTCCTTCACCACTGATATGTCCTCCTGAGGCAGCAAAAAATCACAGAGCAGAAGTAAGGGAAGCCCCACACAGCTTCACCTACCAGCCAAGCTCAGGAGAAGTAGGAGATGCTGGCAAGGAGGAGGGGTGGGGGTTGAATTTAAAAGGCTGAGGGTGGAGGTTGATCTGTTGAAGGACAAGGTGGAGATGTGAACCATGCAGAGCTTCTTTGGCAGCTGTTTGGGTGGCCAACAGAGCCACAGTGAGGGTGAGTAGTGAGGGCATGTATGTGTGTGCAAGGGGTGCAAGGAGGAGCTGGGAGGGGACAATGTCCCTAGCTGGGAATAATGAAGCCTGAGAGTTAATTTAATCTGACTGAACAGATTTCTTCATACTGCCCCTTTTCCCCCCACCCAGACACACACTCTGCCTTCCTCCTTTCTCTTCCCACACTCCCCCCCCCCCCTTAAAAAACCCCCTCCCCTT
>VWZX01006860.1:398396-528279 GCA_013399015.1 Galbula dea | reverse complement strand
CCTCCTGCTCATTTAGTCTGAGTGGCTGCAATCAGCCTCAGATTAGTGCTGCAGATAATGTTAATAATATGCTAATGTTTCATTAGTTGAAAGCCTCTTTGGTGCATGGGGTTTCTTTTTTTATGTTGCTGCTGTGCTGTGAGGATCTGCCATCAGCATGGCTGGTAAAAAGGGGGGGGAAATAAATGCATGAGCTGGAGGTCCCATGGCTCTCCTCTCCTCTTCCTTTTATAATCCCTGTATTTGCACAGGAGAAGGGGAGGGGGTGATTCCCTGGGAGCCTCTTCCCAGCAGAGAAGCTCTCAGAATCATAGAGTCTCCTGAGTTGGAAAGGACCCACAAGGATCATCAAGTCTAATTCCTGTCTCCACACAGGAGCACCCTAAAGTCACTCCAAGTGTCTAAGAGCATTGGCCAAGTGCTGCTGGGATGCCAGGAGGGTTGGGGCCATGAGTGCATCCTTGGGTAGCCTGTTCCAATGCTCCACTACCCTCTGGGGGAAGAACCTTCTCCTGAGATCTACCCTGAGCCTCCCCTGGCACAGGTTCATGCCATTCCCTTGGTCAGCAGAGAGAAGAGATCAGCTCCTGCCCCTGCTTCATCTCTGCTGAGGAAGTTCTAAACTGACTCAGAGAGGAGCCACAGAGATCTCTTCTCCCCATCAACCCTGGCTTTTTCCTTCTGTTCCATTACAGGGAGAAAAAAGAGCTGCTGCCTGCAGCTACAGCAGGGGGCTGAGGTCAGATGTTGTCACTTAGTCTGAAGGAGACTCACACCCAGCTCCAGACCCTTTGAGATGCTCTCCTGGCCTCCAGCTAGCAGCCCAAGAGGATACAAGTCTCTTGTGGATGCTGCACATCCCCTGGGGATGCTTGGGATACCTTAAAATATCTCAGATGGCACTAGATGCCTACCTGTATAACCCCTCTGACTACAGTGGGAATTCAAACACCCAGCCTAGAAGAAGACAACGATGTTGTATCCTCTCCCATTCCTCCCTGGAGATACTTATGGACCTGGGCACTGCAGCAGTTAAACCTTTGACCAGTTTTCCTCCTGAAATCCCTCAGAAATACTGTCATCTTCACACAATACAGGGCAAACTGGGACCTGTTTAGCCAAAGAGCTCCAACCTTGAGAGAAACTTGACTCTAGAATCTGGAGACTCCTAGGATCTTCTAGCTTCCCCATCAACTTGAGAAGACCAAGCCTGGTGCTCTGAACCCCACACTAAGCTTCTCCACTTCCCTAGATCCTAAACCACATGTTCTTCTACAATCCTGTCCATCCAGGAGCTGGTGTTGGAGGCACACTGGGATGTCTGACTCACCAATTGCTCTTCCAGGTGTGTCTTACATGAGGGTCATGGATGTTGTGCTTGTCAGCCTGCTCATCCAGGAAATCAAACATGTACTTGATAGCCAGGGGCAGTGCACTGCCACGATGAGCAGTGCTGAAGATGGTCTCAAAGAGGTCATCTACAAATTTCTGGAGGGTACCCTGTTGAGATAAGGAAGGAAAGAAGAGGGTGAGATACCAAAAGGGCAGAGGATGTTGAATGTTGGCACCTCCCTGAAAAGAGAGTATGGCTGGAAGTGTGATTGAGAAGTAGGAACCAGCTAATAGCTGTTAAATGTGACATGAGCTGGAGGTTTCTGTGCAAGTGTCTTTAATAGGTGTTGAGGTGGTTACAGGGGAGACCACAAAAATGGTCAGAGGGCTGGAACACTTCTACTATGAGGGAGGACAGAGTTGGGGTTGTCCAGCATGGAGAAGGCTCCAGGGAGACCTTCTTGTGGTCTTTCAGTACTTAAAAGGGGCCTAGAAGAAAGATGGGGACAGACTTTTTAGCAGGGCCTGTTGGGACAGGACAAGGGCTGATGTTTTTACACTAAAAACCCCAGAGATTTAGACTAGATTTAAGGCAGAAACTCTTTATGCTGAAGGCTGTGAAACACTGGCCCAGGTTGCCCAGAGAGGTGGGAGATGTCCCATCCCTGGAACCATTCCTGTTCAGGTTGTTTGGGGCTCTGAGCAACCTGATCTAGTTGCAGAGGTCCCTGGTGATTACAGGGGGCTTGGAGTAGATGACCTTAAAAGGTCTCTTCCAATCCAAACCATCCTATGATTCTAAGCAGACATGTACATCTTGACAGTATCCACTCCACCAGGTTAGCAGCCAGCTGTAGTCATTTCAAGATGC
The DNA here is from genome assembly GCA_013399015.1 of Galbula dea. Lineage (NCBI taxonomy): Eukaryota > Metazoa > Chordata > Aves > Piciformes > Galbulidae > Galbula > Galbula dea. Next base: position 526,076 of record VWZX01006860.1, on the reverse strand, counting down.
TCTCTGGTGCATGCATGAGGCAAAACCTAGCCATTTTCTATGCTGGCTTTCATCCAGGGCTAATCTTAAGCTAGGAATAGAAGTCAGATAAAAGTAGAGCAGAGCAGAAGGTGTCACTGAGACAAATAGCACCTGGAGAGAGATGGCTGGTTTAAATGTGTGGGTAGTGTAATAAATAACATGAATTTCACCTTAATCCCAAAAAGGCCTCCTCATTTTTCACTACCCATGGGCATGGAACTAAGGCAAAGCCTAGAAGCAATGCATGGCTGTGGAAGGTACTGCAGACCTCAGTTATGTCCCCTGCAGAGGTCTCCTTATTGCTCCTCCAGGAGAAGAATCCCACATCTTGTGCCTGGAGAGCCACTCTGGACAAGCTGGTGAGGATAACTGACCTTTAAGGAAGGAGGTGAAGAGCTGGAATATCAGAGGATGAGCAGGCTGGGAGAAGGGGGCAGTTGAGGAGCTCTGATAACCAAATGAGCTGCAAGTTGGGTTTGGGAGGCAAGATATTCTTACCCTGCTGAGTGGGGAGCTCTAGTCTTATGTCTGAACCTCTACCAGAGCTTCAAAGATATTTCTGTGAGCAAACCACATGGCTGCTAAAATAACCAAAACCAACCCAAATCTCCAGTGAACATTTCCTCCTCTGCAAACTCTTTTCTCTTCTGAAGAACAAACCTCTCCCCTTTTTTCTCTGCAGACCTGGGAAAGAAATTCTCTTTCCTGGCAATGAAGCCCCAAGCTCCATCAGAGTGGCTCAAGTTTACATGGTGCTAACAAATACTTCATTAGAAAGCTGGTGTCTCTTGCTGATTCATCCCTATGATTTATTCTTCTCCAGGAAACAATCAGAGGTACCTTTTGCTTGTGGGAACTCCTCCAGGGTGAATAAAACCCTGCAGCACATGTCTGACTCAAAAAGGGTCCCAGAGGGGAAATCTTCTTGGTCTGACATGGAAGAGCTGCCCTCAGGTTCAGTTTCTGGAGGGAATTGGATCTCTACATGCTCCTCCACACAAACACAAAGCAAACCTTTGAGGCTTTTAGGCAAGAGACTCTAGGTCTCAGAGGTCAGGGATTTACCAGAATAAAAATCACTGTCAGTTTAACTAAGTATTCCCTGGGATTGTATTACCAGCAATTGCTTTCTCCTTCCCTCCCTCAAATGGTCATGATGAGAAAATTGCTCAGCCCAAGAGAGGAAACAATAAACCCCCATGTTTTCTCCACTCTCTGTTGCTGTGCAAGTTTCACAGCTGCTTTCTGCCATCTCCACAAACAGAAGAAAACCTCAAAACCCTGGAGTGTTGAGTTTGTGACCTGGAACAGAAAGCACAAGTGACTCAGTGGTGGGGTAGGGAGTGTATAGACAGTGTAAATCAAGGCTGTTCCAATGCTTGCTGCTTTACACCAGCTGGGGCCTGAGCCCTGGGGAACATCTTTCTTCCTTTTATATTGTGTGATCCATGAAAACATCTTAATGCCAGGGAGCTGGGCATCTACCAGGGGCTAAAGACAAAGGCACTTCATTCCCAAATCCCACTGCAACATAGGCAGTCTGAGAGAGGCTGCAGGAGGAGTCAGGCATCAGAGGCAAAATGATTTGAGGCACAAACGTCCAGGTAAAACTGTGTGGTAGGGCTTCACAGAATCACAGTATGGTTAAAGTTGGAAGGAATCATCAGAAGTCATCTAGTCCAACCTCTCTGCCCTAGCAGGATCACCTAGAGGTCATTACCCAGGGTTGTGTCCAGATGGTTTTTGAACCTCTCCAGAGAAGGAGACTCCACAACCTCTCTGGCATCCTGGGCCAGTGCTGAGTCTCTCACAGTGAAGTTCTTCCTCATGGTTAGGTGGAACTTCTTGTGTTCCAGGTTGTGCTCATTGCTTTGTGTCTTATTGCTTAGTACCATCAAGAAGAGCCTGGCTCCATCCTCCTGACACCCTCCTTTCAGGTATATATACATTGCTAAGGTCTCCTCTCAGCCTCCTCTTCTCCAGACTAAACAAGCTCAGCTCCCTCAGCCTTTCCTCAGAAGGGAGGTGCCCTGGAGTTTCCACCTCTGGAATGCATTGAGATAACTGTCATGGTAGTGAAATTTGGGAACAAAAAGGGTCTGCGCTGCATGAGGACAGCAGAAGTGCAGAGGGAGCCCCATCTCCAGCACCTGCCCCTGGGCTGGCTGTTTCCACCAGTCTCATGGCCCTGGATTCTTTACTCCTCAGTGCTCTCCAATGTCCTTTTTCTAGTTCTGCTTTCTAAACTCAAACTCTATCCCTGTGTACTTGGAGAACTCCTCCTGTGCTATTTTCCTTCTGCCCTTCTCCCTTCATCCCCCTCTATAAAAGCAAGAAGTTCCACCCCAGCCATTCCAACCCCGTTCCTAACCCTCTTCCCCCCAACCCTCACCATGTACCTTGGTAGCAAGTAATCTTGTCAGGTAGATCTCAGAAACCATCTTGCTGCCACGGTCACCCTCTTTTTGGTCACCATGTTCATGGTTCTTCACCAGGTGCCACATCTTGACTCCACTCTCCAGGTCAGGGGTGATCATGGGCGTGCGGGAGCGGAGGCTGTCGGGGCTGCCCGTGTAACGGATCATGTTCTCTGCACAGAGAGATGAACCTGTCTCAGCCCATTTACTGACCACTTGCTTTGGCTTTGAGAGGTTTCACTAAGGAAATACCCTCATGGCATGCCACTGAATAGGAGTTTTCCATCAGACAGAACCACAGAATCAGGAAGGTTGGAAGAGATCTCTAAGATGATCAAGCTCAACCAGCAACCTAGCACCGCCGTGCCACTAAACCATGGCCCTAAGCACCACATCTTGATGTTTTTGAACCCCTCCAGGGATGGTGACTCCACCACTGCCCTGGGCAGCCTGTTCCCATGCCTAACATCTCTTTCTGTGAAGATTTTTTTCCTAATAACCAGGAGAGAAGACCTCTTCTGTGTTTGGTAGCAGGTACCTCTCCCATTCACCGTATAGAATGGATGCTCATGCAGATTCTGGTGTAGGACAATCAGCTGGTGAGTCCACCCTGGGGAGATGTTGGTTTGAGTCTCCAAAGTGGGAAGGCTGTAGCAGTACTGCCATGTTCCTTGCTCTCACAAACTCCACATTCCCATGTTAGCATCCAACAAATTCCCATCCCCAAACTCACAGCATCAGGTAACAGAGCTTTTTCTCCTGGTGGAATTACAACCTGAGACAGAGAAGCTCCCAGAGCAGCTGCAGGGACCAGCTCTTGTTATCAAAGCATTATCCTATGACTGAGTGATTTGTTCAACAAAGAGAAGGGATGTCAGCCAAGCCAGAGGTGATGTCAATGTCTACACTGCTAAATTAAATGAGCTTCAGACATTGACTTTCAATTGCCCATGCTCATTACCACTTAGCATGTTTCCTGCCAAAGCTTTGGCCTGGGCAAAGTGGCACTGTCAGTGTCACACACACACACACAGCCCAGGACTGTTCAGAGGACAGTAGAAGCTGCTCATGGTAAGCAGCATGGCTAATTACAACTTGTTTTACCTGTATGAATGTTGGCCACACCAAGCCATGCTGCTTGGCATCATGGCCAGAAAGCAGGTCATGGCCTTTTGTCACAGTAATATTGATGTAGCTGACATAGCCTCTTGTCTAGCTTCTCATCCCCAGACTTAGGAGGAGCTGCCTCCCCTCCCTTCTCTGACATCAAAGCAATCCACTTAACTCCTGCCCAGCCATCCTCTTCCCTCCATGCTCCAAAATCATCTTTTGACAGAAAGTAAACCAGAACCCTAGGTGGACCTGCAGAAATTTTCTCTCCAAGGACAGCTTTAGCCTTCAAATTCTACCTCTCTTTGCCCCCCAGTGATGGCATGAGGCATTCCCATCTCCTTGACCTTCCAGCAGTGCTGCAGGTAGAGTTTATTCCAACCCTAATTAACAGAAATGTTGCACCTTTCTGCAGCAAGACCTGAATCAGCCTCATTAATGCATTAACAATTTCTACATATTAATTATCTGATGGAATATCCTTTTTCTCCCTCTCTCTGGATGTTGTTTTCTTAATTGCAATTAAGGATCACTTCTGACCCACCATATCTCCTCCTCCCCCTGCATTCTTCCTCACCCCCTCCTCCTGGAAAAAACAAACTCAAATGGCAAAAGAATTAAAGAAATCCAGCAGAAATTAACCCCCCATCAAGCCTTCCTTTCCAAAGGTCACTGTGTCTTTCAGTAATTGCAACAACATGGCAAAGAGGATGAATATTAATAAAGTCTGGTGGATTGCTTATGTCCTTGGAGAAAGAGGAAGGAAGCTCCTCTGGACATTGAGTAACTGTATTTTCTCCTCAAGCTAAAGGGAATAAGAAGGGTTGGAGATGTTTTTAGCAATTAAAAGAATAATAAACTGAGATGACATCTCCATCCAGGTGGGAGGCTGGTTTTGCAGCCCTCTGATTGCACATCAGAGATGTTTTCTTTGCCATCCAGTGTCTCCAGAGTGAGATCATTGCTGGGCTGTAATTCCAGAGCAGGGGAGAAAGGTGTGTGATGGTGTGAGCAAGACTCAGGAGGTCTCTGTGTGACTCTACAGAAGAATTTCCACCTGCTCTCTTATTTCACAGCTGTCTCATGGGTCAAGTGGGACCAACAAAAGTAGGAACAACAATCCACTGCCTTGAAATACTCTGATAGAAGACCTCAGTAAGCCATTTTTGTTATCCTTTCAGGTGCCAGCTCCCTTGGGATAAGAAGATAGCTGGGTGGGACACACAACACCCTCCCAGAGATCTAGCTGTAGATCTAGCTATGCCCTGTATAGACTGTGTCACAGATTCATCTTCACAACCACCCACACTCCAAAGACATTGCCCACCAGAATGACTGGCCCCATACAGTATGCTGAGCTTCTTCCTTGTCTCTCCCTCTGCAAGCTTTAAGAATGAGATTCAGTGATCCAGAATGTAGGCAGCCAATACACAGGCTCCTCCTTTCACTAAGGAGGCAAGAAAAGTACTCCCCAACAACAACCTTGGATCAACTGCTTGGAGCAGATGGCAAAGCTTTAGATGGGTAAATCCTCTCCTCCTGCCATCTCTCAAGCAATCTTATCAACTAGTTATCTATCTGCCTGGGGCTCTCTCTGGTGGTTCTCAGTGTCTTCTAACCACCATGCACTTGGGATCTCTTCTCCAGTCCTCTCATAGCAGCACTCAAATCCTTACCATACTTGCTGGCTGATGTTCTGGAGACTGTTGAGTTGTTGACTGCATTGTAGGCAGTGACTTGCTTGGAGACCAAAGCTACCACAGATCCATCTGGCACCTGGAGAGAGAAAAGGACTTTGTCAATAAGCTTCTGAAAACTGGCTGAGGGGAATGCCAAGGACAGCAGAAATTCCAGCAGCAGCAACTGAGAGTGTCACTGTAGGCAGGACAGTAGTTTTGACCCAAAGCTTCAACTGCTTCCTTTGGTGGATCTAGTAAAAAAAGAAAAGGGACAAAAGGTGATGTCACACTGCTAAAAGTCTGCACTTAGCTCATGGGACAACTGATGAGAAAGCAAACTCTGTTCCATCCAGGTGCTCATTCACAAGCCAGTGACAACCATGTGAGTGTTTGCATTCACCTCAATAAAGCTGAAAGTATGTTCTTCACATGGAAGGTCTCATGCAGAACAGGAGCTTGAGAAAGAACAGAATCATCTGAGCTATTTCAAACATCAAGGATGAGGTATCCTATAAAGGAGGAGAAAACTGATGTGAAAACCTGTGATACCTTTTGGAGGGGGTGTTGGTTGACAGTGGGTGAAGCTGAGACAGCAGAGTGCCCAGGGGAGCAAGAAGGCCAAGAGCATCCTGGCTTGGAGCAGCACTAGTGTGGCAGCAGGAGCAGGGCAGGGATTGTCCTCCTGGGCTGGGCACTGGGGAGGCCACAGCTGGAATCCTGGGCTCAGCTTTGGGCTCCTGACTCCAAGAAGGACACCGAGGTGCTGGAGCATGGACCTAGCCATGCTAGGTCAAAGCAGCAGGTTTGGAGTGGCTGTGCTCTAGGATATCATGGGACAGAGTTCCAAGAGAGCTTTCTGAAATGAAGCAAGGCTTCCCATTTTTACAACAAGGCAATTGGTGTGAGTCCCATATCAGAAATGCTAACAAGCCAGTGGCTCAAAGGAGCCATATCAGGAATGTCTGTGATAAATAAGACATCATAAAAAGGAGATGGGTGGAAAAAGAAAAACCCAAACCCTTCTAACAACATCTAACTCTTGTCTGTGTAATAATAATAATTAGCACTTGCATAGAGTTTTTCATCTTCAAAGCACTGCAGAGGCTAATTAAATAGCCCCTCAGCAATCATGGAAGGCAATTATTTGCTCTTTGTAGTTTTAGCCCCTCACTAGAGATGGGGAAACTGAGGCAACAGGAATATCAGTGTCTTTCCCAGCATGCTCTGTGTCTGCCCTCAGGATAGCTAAGGTAAATGATGTAAAACTCAGCACCCTGGAAGTTGAGATCTATTCTCACACCTACAGCTGGGAGCTCATTGCCTGAAGCAAACAACTGGGGGGGAAAAAAAAAAAGACAAACCACACAGAAAGGAGAGAAAATTGTGCCTGGTTTGTTGGTGAAATGAAATAGGAAACATTCCCACTCCCCCTAAAAAATGCTGGAATCAGCCAGCAATGCTTCAATCAATCTGACATGAAAAGTTTGGTTTCCTTCTCAAATGATTGCTTGTTGCCTCCTCAGGTCAGCTCTTAAATGAGAAAAAAAGAATAAATCTTGTTTTGAAACAGAGATTGCTAAGGTTTGATTGAAGAAATGACAGAATTGTCAACTCTGGATTAAACTTCATGAGGTGCTTGCTGCTTTTTTTTTTTTTCCTCTTGGCAAGAAAGGAAAGGAGGAGTGGGAGCTTGTGACCAAACCTTCATTTTTTTTTTTCCTCTACAGCCCTTTCTTATGGATCTCAAGGTCAGGCAGACATGGAGGTCATCAAGTTGGATGTGCTCAACACAGCTCTGTCCAGTTCACACCCACTCATCTGTTTATCTCTGCAGCTTACAGAATAACACTTTGACCTTGTCCTCCTCACTTTCTCAGCTGATCTGCCTTCCACCCATCCTCTCCCACAGTTACCTGATAATGTGCCAGAGTGTTGAGTCTCTTCCAGTCATTCTCTATCTTGGTGGTGATGTCTTCATCCTGAAGGATCATCCTTGCCCCACTTGCTTGCCTCCACTCTGCAAGGAGAAGAGGGACATTGTACTCTGCTGGGCAAAGCCTCTGAGATAGGGATTGTGGAGGCTCTGCTCCTTATGACCATAACCCAGGTGGCACATGTGAGCAGGCTGCAATGCAACAGCATTGTCGGTCATTGCCTCTCTGGCAGGTGCCTCCAACCATGTATGACAAGCAAATGCACATATGTCCAGAGTCCTCTTTCCAGAGGGAAAGAGGAGAGGATAGAAGGATCTAGAGCGGGGATCTAGAGCGGGAGGAAAGGATAGAGAGAGATCTAGAGCGGGAGGAAAGGATAGAGCGGGGATCTAGAGCGGGAGGAAAGGATAGAGAGGGATCTAGAGAGGGAGGAAAGGATAGAGAGGGATCTAGAGAGGGAGGAGAGGATAGAGAGGGATCTAGAGAGGGAGGAGAGGATAGAGAGGGATCTAGAGAGGGAGGAGAGGATAGAGAGGGATCTAGAAAGAGAGGAGAGGATAGAGAGGGATCTAGAAAGAGAGGAGAGGATAGAGAGGGATCTAGAAAGAGAGGAGAGGATAGAGAGGGATCTAGAAAGAGAGGAGAGGATAGAGCGATTCAAACCAGCTTTTGCACAGCAAACATCCACTCCTTTAACAAGTGGCACCACAGAGAGATCAGAAGACAGCAGTCGGCTAGAGAGAGGAGAGATCCAAGGCCAGGGCAGGGCAGCACACAGTGGTGAGGTCTGTACTGGTAAACAAAGCAATGACCAAAGAGCTGCTGTTCCATTAGCAGAGCTGAATAGAGCAAGGTCAGGTTCTTTAGCACCCTGGTTCTTCACACTGCTTAATTCCCTGCCTCTCTTCTTGCTCCAATGTGGCTTTGTCCAAGACCAACCTGTCCTTCTGTATGTTAGCCATCACCATGGGACAGGAGCAAATGGATGTGGCAGGGGTGGAACTTTATTCCTTGTCCCTCTTTCCTTTAGCATGGACACAGCCTTTGCTGATACCTGGGAGAAGTCCAACTGCCAAGACCTAACCACAGAGAAGGTTCCCTGGTGCCTAGCAGTGTCTTGTCCAGCACAGTACCAGACCTTCTACTGGTCCATTAGTGCTTGCAAAATACTTCTTGCTACTCAAATCCAGAAGTCCTGGAGAGCAGTTAGCCCTTAGCTTTAGGACCAGTAGAGACACTGGGGAGAAAAGCCACAGCTAAAACCAACACCTTGCTCTGTGGAGCACAGAATCTCTACCAGCCTTCACCCAGCATGACTGTGGGGGGAAAGGGCTCCAAGTGTCTGACCACCCCAAAATGCTCAGTGCTTCTCTCCTTCTGCAGGACTAGAGCTTAACAGCACTTCTCAGCCTCCCACCTTTTGCTCAAGTCTTGTAAGAATGGAGAATTGTCACAGCATTGCCCAAGGGAAGGAATACACAAATATGGCCAAGAGGAGACAAATGTAGTCTCCTCTAGTGACACCAGAGAAAGCTGTAGCTTGACCACAGACAACCTGGACCATCTAAAGCTTCCTTTTCTCTTTTGGTTGCCCTGTCTCCACCACAGTGACCCAGCCACACAGAGTTTGGCCAGAAACAAAGCAGAAAACTCTATTCTTTGTGTGGGAGTTAATTAAAAGTAACTCCTGGATATGGAGACCCTACCTGCCACCTCTCCTTATTGCTCCTAACATAAAAATGCAAGGACTGTTGCAAATTTCTTTTGGTTTCAGCAGTTTTCTTATCACCTAATTAAAATGTATTGGGAAAGTTGCCCTTGCCTTTATTATTCATTTAAATGAGCAGGGAGAGGTCAGCTGCTGAGTTTATTGCTGGGTGTTACTGTGGCTGGAGATACTCAGAGAGTAAGCAAAGGTTATGTTGACTAAGCACAGATCCTGAACTGCTCTTCATTTACTCCAGCCTCTAAGCTCCTCACCTATATTATCCTTTCTGATGGCCAAGGATGATGCTCTCTGGTTTTTCCCACCTGGACCTGAATCTCTGAAGAGAACTGGCCCCAGACACTGCTTGGAAGAACAGAGAATGCTGAAGTTTGGGCTGGGGTGGAAAATAATGCTCTTATAAAGTGCCCCATGGAGTGCCAAAGCCAATTCTGCTGTCACTGACTGTGTCTCTCATCTGCCTTCCTCCTGGTCTCTTTGGGATGATGTCTTTTTGACCTTCTGCACCTTCCTGAGGTCCTCCTTCCTCCTGACTCATCTTTGGGGAGAGACCCACAAACTCATGGAGTGTTTCAGGAAGGATGCACAGGTTCTCAGTGTTGCACTTGGCTCTGGCATGAAGGATAAGCACAACTTTCTTCATCCTCTGCTTTATTTGTATTCAAGGGTTGGACAAGGTCCTCAGAGAAGCAGAAGCTTTCCCTCTGCTCCAGAGGTGCTGGGAACACCATGGGATGTCTCCTTGAGCCCTGTGTGCTCCTGAACAGACACAGGGGATTGTCAAGCCCTTCTCCCTTGGCCTTCCTGCAGAAAGAGCCCATGCAAGGAAGAAGAAGGGCCAGGCTGACTATGCATAAGACTCACTGTGAGCAAACTAAGGAGGGCAGCCTGCAGGGGAGGTGCAGAACCTTTGGGATTTGCAGCCTGCTTGCCCTAGAACGACAGAGTGGCTTGAGTTGGAAGTGACCCACAGGGATCATTGAGTCCAATCCTTGTCTATTCACAGGACAAGCCCCCCCCCAAAAAATCACATCATGTGCCTAAGAGCACTGGCCAGATGCTTCTTGAATTCTATCAGGCTTGACATCATGACTACTTCCATGGGAAGCCTGTTCCCATGCTCCACCACTCTCTGGGTGAAGAACCTTTTCCTAACACCTAACCTAAACATCCCTTAGCAGAGCTCCATGCCATTCCCTCAGGTTCTATTGCTGCTCACCAGGGAGAGGAGACCAGCTCCTGCTCTTCTTCTTCCCCTCAGGAAGAAGCTGTAGAGTGTGATGAGGTCTCCCCTGGTCATTTGCCTTGACCAAATCCAAATGACTTCATCATGCATCTGAACAAAGACAGCAAAAGGACCCCAAATCCATGGCCCCCCAACACTTCCTAGGTCTCCCAGGAGCACTCCACTCTCCCTTCCTCCATGAGTTCCAGCTGAGATGGTCAGGATCTGGAGGAAAATCCAGTAGCTGGGAGCATTGCCCAAGAAGGGAGGGGATCCAAGGAGGAAAAGGTGACCTCTGCCATCTGTATTGACAGCATGAAGTGAAAAGTCTTAGCTTTGTCCTCACTGCCAGCACCCTGGCCTCTTCTCTCATCAGATCTGCTTGCTCCTCTGCCAGCTAGCACAAAGGAAAGACAGACTCCAGTTCAATTTGTTACACTTCTACCTTCTGGAGAGAGGGAGGGAGGGAGGAAGGGAGGAAGAGGGGAAGGGAGGTAAAAAAAATCCCATTATCTTTATCAAACCTTCCAATCAGGAGCAGTGGTAAATGCAAACTCAGGAGGACAGCTGCTGTGAAGCCTTTATATTTCATTCAGCAGATAGTGTATCTTTTTATTGCAAGCAGGAATTACTGCTGCTTTTTTTTTCCCCCCCTCTCCTTCTCTTTTTTTCCTGTTCTACTTGACTGAGAAAAAGGTAATTCCAGAGGCTTGTGACAAAGATGTCCCTGCTGACTCTAGAGGGGTTGGACTAGATGATCTTTAAAAGGTTCCTTCCAACCCAACCCATTTGGTGATTCTTTGAGCTGTAGGAATGCCTGGCTAGGGAATGACTCTCAGGAGAGATGATAGGAAGATGTCCTCCTGCACTTCAAGTCCTAGAGGAATTGTTTCACCTCCCTTGTGCTTTCTCTCTGAGATGAGATGCTCATTGAACAAGGAAGAAAATGTAAATGAGAGAACATTTTTCAGGGGCAACTGAAAGAGCCAGGTAGATGGAAGAGCTGCCATCCATCTTCCTACCAAGGTTGGAAGAGACCTCCAAGATCATCCAGTCCAACCATCAACCTATCACCATCATCTAAAACCATGTCCCTAAGACTAAACCAAGATCTCAAAGATCATCAGGTCCAACCATCAACCTACCTTCACCATGCCACTAAACCATGGCCCTAAGCACCACATCTAGATGTTTTTGGAAGCCCTCCAGGGATGGTGACTCCACCACTGCCCTGGGTGGGGGTCAGGTGGCTGGGGCCAGGCTTTGGTCAGTGGTGCCCAGGGACAGGACAAGAGAGAACAGACACAAAGTGGAACAGAAGAAGTTCCAGCTAAACATAAGGAGGAACTTCTTTCCTTTGAGGGTGCTGGAGCCCTGGAACAAGATGTCCAGAGAGGTTGTGGAGTCTCCATCTCTAGAGACATTTTAAACCCACCTGGAGACCATCCTGTGCAACCTGCTGTAGTTGAGCCTCCTCTGGCAGGAGGTGTTGGACTAGCTGATCTCCAGAGGTCTCTTCCACCCCCCCACCACTCTGTGGTTCTGTAATACCAACAAAAATAGCTACTGTAGAAAGAAGTGTTTGCTCAGAGGGCTGCAATTTGGGGATTTGGACTAAAATGAAACCTCAGGGTGTCCAAAATAAGTGCTTTCAGCTGACAACCTCCTCCAGGAGCTGTCTGGGCAACTACAAAACATTATGACACTTGTGACGCCTCCAAGTTACTCTGCCTGCAGCTACCTTGCATTTAACAGCTCAGACCAACTCATCAGCTTGTGTCCTCTCTTCCAGGTGAGCAATCTGGCCTGAGCATGGAGAGACAGCCCAGAAAAATCACAATGGCAAGAGAAAATGGTGTTGCTGGTTAGCAAACTTCTCTTCCAACCTTCCTGATTCTATGGCCCCAAAATCCTTCTGCTCACACTTGGTCTGGAGATCTGAATATAATGGGCTGTGGCCACCAACCAGTACCACCAAGGACAGAAGATCATAGAATGGCCCAGGTTGGAAGGGACCTTAAAGATCACCTAGTTCCAACCCCCCTGCCATGGAAATCTGGCTTTAAGCCCCACTCCTCCAGCCTACTGTGCCCTGGCACCCTGCCCTTCCACTCCCCATTCCCCTGCTGACTGATAGAAGCTCCACAATCATCTTGGGACCTTTTCTGATGATAGATACACTCTCTTCTTTACTACTGCTGGTTTTTGGCAGCTTGTTTTGTTATTCTAACTGCCTTCCACAGGCAGGAATCTTGCTGCAATTTCTGTCAGGGATCTCCTCCTCCCTTACACATAGACACACACACACAGAGACACTTAACTTTAATCCCTGACCTCTCATTCCTTTCTTCATTATTCCTGTGAATTGTTTCTTGGCATCAATCCATCCCTCCCTCCTTTTGGTTCCTCTTCTACTTTGCTGGGTTTTATAGACTCCATCATTTTCCACTCAAGTCTCTTTCACTGAAGGTCACAGAGGGCAAATTCTGGCAGATAGAACCACAATGCAGTCCCCAGCTCTCTGGCAGCCACCTCAACAAAGCTCCTAGCACAGGGGTTTTTTTTCCTACATTCTTTCATAGTAGCTTCCAAGTGTAACATCCTCTGAACCCCAACTTTAGACATCTCATTCCTCCCAGCATTCTTCCCCCAGATTTTGGGCAGAGTTAAGTTTTATTCTCAAAGGCACACCCTGCAGTAGGTTGTAGAGGTCCCAGTGTGCCCCAGAGCTCCACAGCACAAGTGCCTAGAGATGCAAGTGAGGCTGGTGTTGCTCTTTCCACCCTTCAAGCAGGACAATGCATGAAGGAGCCAAGCACTGAGACAAAACCCCATGAGTTCATAACAGAAGGATTGACCTTTCCTTAAGACCTCCTAGACCTCTGCAGAAAGGAAAAGCTCCCAGCCCTACTGCTGGTGGTGGGGTGATGGCAGGAGCAGTCAGGGGTGAGATGGTTGCAGACCACTGAGTGGAAGATGCTTCATCCCCTTCCCTGTGCCCACACAAGGAGTGTTTACTATTTGCTTTGGCTGTGACTACCTCAGCAAGAAGAGACACATGATCCAAACCCTTGCTTATCTGAGAAGAGCTAGGAATAATTCTCTGCAGCCTGAACACTGCTGACAACATCACTCTGGGCATTTGGTGCTCTTTCTCCAGGGGGATTTGGCAGGAGAGTCAAGATAGCCCCAGCCATGCCTTTTCCTTCCCCTTATCCCAGTGGAATTCTGTGGGCAAAAATGCAGGATGGCTACTATTGTCCTTAAGTCCCTCAAGGCCAAAGATTTCAGAGGTCAGGAACATAAGTATCAAGTGAAATCAGTCTCCTCTGCCCTCTCACCACTGCTGCTGCTCTGTCTTGCACAAACATCAAGGGTACAATCAGCCTGGAAAGGTGACACCTGCTCCAGTAAACTATGGGAAAGGTCTAGAGCACAAGTGTTGTGAGGAGCAGCTGAGGGAACTGGGCTTGCTTAGCCTGCAGAAGAGGAGGCTCAGGGGAGACCTTCTGGCTCTCTTCCACTCCCTGAAAGGAGGTTAGAGCTAGGTAAGGGTTGGTCTCTTCTCCTGGCTGACTAGTGATAAGACAAGGGGAAATGGCCTCAAGTTGTACCAGGGGAGGTTCAGACTGGATATTAGGAAGAATTTCTTCCCCAGGAGGCTTACCAGGAATTGATCCAGGCTGCCAAGGGAGGTGGTGGAGTCACCATCCCTGGAAGCTTCCAAACATTGGTAGATGTGGTGCTTGGGGCCATGGTTCAGTGGTGAGCATGGCAGTGTTGGGTGGATGGTTGGTCTGGATGAACTCAGAGGGCTTTGCCAACCATCATGATTCTATTCTACATCTGGATTGAGTTTGACTGTCTCCCATCTCCCCTTTCTCCCACAGCCAGAGGCAATCAGAACCCACTCTGTACTCACATACCCAAGTCCATATCAGCAGCTTTGGGCCTGTGGGAGCAAGGCACATTCTTGAAGATGGCATCAAGGATCTTCTCCTTGACCTGGGTGATGGTGTCACAGTTCAGGATCTTCACTGGGATCTCAGGGCTGTTCACATTGTCAGGATTCACACAGCTCAGGACCTAAGAGAGAAGCAGTGAGACCCACCAGACACTTCTCAGCCCATGGGGACCCTGTGGCTATCCTTCTTGCAGGTCCATGTGTCCTACAAGCCAGAAGGATCTAGGGTGCAATAAGGGAAAAACAGGTCCCAAGAGTATTCTGCCCTTCAAGAGGTGACACAAATCTGGTTTCACATGAGGGGTTTCCATACATCTATGTCTGTGAAACTATTAGACATGTGGGAACAACCTCCCCTTGGATTTGAGCCTCTTCTCTATGGCACCTTCTCTAAAATGCCCATAAATACCAAGCCAGGCTCTGATGCTTTCAGGTAAGAGTAGCATTGACCCAAATGGTACAAGACAATCTCATTGATACACTGCTCCTAGAAACCACTAAAAATCTAATCAGATCTGACCTTGGTTGGTTCTAAACCTCTGTCCAAAGGGCTTTCCTTGGCTTCTGACCCATTCCATGCTCCCCAGAGAGCTGGCAAGGTGACCTAATTCCATAGTGGCCTCCTTGGTTTACCACCTGGCTTTGACAATTCAGGTAAAAGTGCTCTTCAACCTCTCAACCTTAAGTGTCTCCATCTTCTGCACAGCCATGGGACTGACCCAGACCCTTCTCAGAACACCATTACTCATTGGAAATGCAAAGCTTCTTACAAAAATCACAAAGAAACACAAACCAACAACTTCTTTCACATACAGAACAAGAAAATTGACCCAACTAGAGAGGTCTCCCCACCTTCAGAAGATGATTTTCTCCACAGACTTTATGCAAGAGGAAATGTAAAGCCTATGAGGTGGTGGTGAAGGAGATCTCAAACACATAGACACACAGTGTCCAACAGCAACCTGCCTGCAAACTCTTGGCCATGTCTGCCTCAAGCATTCTACTCTCTTCTGGTGTCTGGAGTGGGAAGTCTATGCATTTGGATGAACTCAGCACACCTTTGACCTTGGAAGGGCTGTTCAGGGATGCTCTTGGCTCTATACACTCATTAGAGTCCTCTGCCACTTTTACAAGTGCAGACATGTTGGTTGTGGTGCCTTAATCAAGTTCTACTCTGACTGTCAGTTCCCTTCTGGGGGTACTGGACTCTCCACATCTCTTCCCACCTTAACCTACTAAGACCTTACTACAACTCAACCTACTAAGTAGGATCTCCAAGTAGCCTGGAGCTGGGTGAAACCTCCTCAGTGTAATTCTCTCTTGGCTCAGCAGGCTTCCTTTGGTGCTGCTCTGCTCAACTAAGAGGGACTTGGGAAGCTATAGCTTACAGAAAGCTCTGTGATCTCTCTCTGGATGAAAGGGGAGATGTAAATATGAGCTATTGATTAGATCATCATGCTATTATTTAGATCTCACTTCCAGGAGTATTGAAGCCTCAGTTCAGATAAGAACAATGGCACAGATTTACAGTTCTGGGGCATCTTTCATCTCAAAGGATCACAGAACTACACATAAAAAGCACTGTCAAAGTGCATCTGGTGGTGAGGTTATTAGTTATCCTCCTTCCATCCTCTGTAGGGAAATGAAGCAGTGGTGGCAATCTAGGACAGCTCTTCTGAGAGTTCTGTGGGGGTCACACAGAGTCCTGAAGACCAAGTTACTCTGCAGGTGTCTCTCTGAGCCAAGCTGAGGTGAAATAAGCTGATGGTAGTCAGAGCAAGATCTGAGGTGTGACTCAGTTCCCCACATGAAGGCACTTAGTGCTCTTTAAAACAACCTGGGCCACTCTACCAGGCTAATATCTAGTCCAGAAGGCCTCACATCTCCTTTAGGTACTGACTAGCACCCACCACACCACTACCCACCCTACATTGTAGACCATCATCCACCTGGAAGCTGCCAATGACCATTTGCTCTTCTAACTTGGTTAGCAACTTGGGAAGGCAGCAGGAAAACTCTGCCTGAGTGAACATTGATGCCCTGACTACAGGAGTCCTTGAATTCCTCTTTTCCACCTCATTTGGAAGAAGAAGGAGCAAAGAAAGCAAGATATCAAAAAGGCTGTGCAGAGAGAAGTTTGCTCCTTTGGTCTTCAAGCATAGATGGAGGCAGGAGGTGGCATCTGTAAAGCCTGAGCTCCAGCATGGTCATGTCAACACCACTCAGGAAGCTCCTTTCAACAGTTTAGGGAATTCAAAGGTTGCTTGGAGAAACAAAAACCCTTCCTAGAAGACAATGGTTTTGACACATATGTCCCAGGCTTCACATCAGCTCTTAGCTGGTATCTTCCAACTGTTCTTTTGTGGAGCATGACACTGCTCAAGATGTACTGGGCAGCTCCTTGGGGTTCTACCACCCCCAAGTACTCATTAACCAAGACCCTTGACAGCTTCTGACACACATTGAGCTCTATTGTTTGCAACCAGAGAAAGGAAACTGAGGCAGGAGATGGCTGCATCTCCCAGGGACAGCAGAGCAGAGGCAGTAGGGAGTGAAGTTGGTGCCTCTGGACTCTGCTTTGGTGAATGGTTAAAGAAAAAGGAAATAATGATGGATTCCAGCAAAGGCAGATGGCAATCAGCAGGGATCAGATCTTCCTGTCTCTCATAGATGGAATAATTGAGCTGGGCTTTTAAGAAGCCTGCAGACCCAAGATGATGAGCACTGACTGCTAGAGAAGGCATTAACACAAGAGGATGTTTCTCTGAGGTGTACAGCTTGGGAGAAGACTTACTGTTCAGTTGCAAGAGCATTTCTGCTAGCAAATCACCTCTTAGTTTCTATTGTACTGAAAAATCCCTTTTAAGAACAGAAAAGGTTGTAAACTGCAAAGACCCTGCTGTAATTTTGGGGGCTGTCCCTTGCACAGGCAGGAGCTGAACTCAATGATCCTTCTGGATCCCTTCCAGCTCAGAATACTCTCTGATTCTATGACCCTAGGACATTGAGGCTGCTTTCTTGGAGGAAGGAAGGACCTGGCAAGACAGAGCTATCTGGTTTGGAAAGAAATCAGACCAAAGCAAATCTGAATTGAGTGAATGTGTTGTGTGTTATAACATCAGGAATTGCAGATGTCTGAAGGTGTTCTGCCCTCTTTTTTTTCATTGGATTTCCTCCAACCAGAATCAAAACCATAATATATTTGGTTGGCCATCATTAGTGAAGGCTAAAGAATAACTTCTTTCCAAGAGAAGCCCTGGCCTTGTCTTCCTGGAATAATGACAATAAGGAGCCTGTTTCAATGCAGCACACTGCTGGAGTTGTGATTTCATTCAGTCAAGCTGTCATCTAGCACACATCAGAGGTGAAGAACCCAGTGGATTTTAGCCACACACACTCCAAATGGAGTAAATTGCCCATACCTATTGCCTTCACATTCACAGGCATGTTGCTGACACAGTGATGAGCAGGTGAATTTGGTGGAGAGCAGGAGGACCCTGAGGGAATTCCTACACTGCAAAGGCTGAATCAGTCCTTGCTTTACCTCCTGGCCATATTAGTTGGGACTAAAGATGCTCAGATTGCTTCAGGAAGGAGAAAATAAATCAGAAAGAAAGAGGAAGAGAAAGGAAGAACAATCCTGTTCCTATTCTTGCTGCTGTTTAATCTCCTTCAGCAAAGCTGATCTCTGTCAATCTGCTGAGATTCCTATCAGGATATATTTGTCTGCTCTTGAGATGTAAGAGGGAGAGCTGATTAACATCAAAGGACACAAAGCAACTGGAGGAGAGCTTTGTTCAGGCTGATATGTAATTACTACCCTTTGCTGGCTGCTTCAGATCAAGCCAGAAAGGATCAGGGGGGGATTTCCTTTGGTGAAAGTGATCTCTCCTTGCCTGCATTTCCCCAGCCTTTTGCTACCTCTCTCCCTGTGAGGTCAGGTCTCCAAACTGTCAGACAAGCACATGTAATAAAGAAGAAGCACTGCACTGCTGCTTTAATAGGAAAGTCATGGTCTTAAGATGTAAACTGAAATTGTTGCCCTTAAGAATAAAGTCTAACCCTTCATCTGACTTGGACTGAGGCAAAGCTCAGCTCTAGACTGTCTGCAGTTGCTGGAGAAAAGCAAAAAGTCTCTAGTGTCAGCCCTCCTGAGATGTAAGAGAGGTCAAGGGATTACCACTGGCTTGCCACAGCTCTCCAAGTTAGCTGGTTCAAAGTGAGATGAATGTCCCTCAGCTGAAGGTGCAACTAAACCAATCTGGTAAATTCAGGACACCTTCTGGCCACCCTAAAATTTAGGGGTTGGGTTTTCCTGAGAATAAAGACATGGGAAATGAGGAAATCACAAAGATCATTGAAGGCTCAAAGTGTTCTTCATCCTGCCAGACACTTAGGAAACTAAGCAAAGGTATCTAATGCTCTTCAAACTAGTGGGAGAAGGATTTAATCTCTGAGTAGAAACTAAAGCTGGATGCATGCAGTGTGCATCTTTCACCATGCAGACAGTTGCATTTGGAAGCAAGTGCCTCAGTAACAAAGATTCATTTTCCTTCCCTTGAGATCTTCAAGCCAAGCTCATTTTTCTTTGACTTCTGCTTGCTCAAGAGGAATGGCTGCAATAGCTCTAAAAAAGACCTGATAGGTTCCCTCCTCTAACATATTCCTTGATACTGAGTGATCCCTTGATTCATTGGAGAAGGTCATGGGTTTTGCACTAATGCAACAGCACAAGGCCTCAGGATGGCTCTAGGTTTGTCATTCCCTGAGCTGAATGCCCCTTTGATCACAAGTGTCCCATGGACAAGGGCCTCAGGTCCAACCTGCACTAGCAATGCTTCACCTGGCCAAGGGCTGCTGCACCAGGCAGGCACTGCCCAACAAACATCAGCCCTCTGTATGCCTAGGCATCTCTGCCACTGGTGTTGGTGACCAGGGAGAAGGGAGGAGGTGATGGGGAGAAGGAGGGTGAAGATTAGCCTAGGGATACCCAAGAGTGAGAAGGGAGAAAATCCACCATGATCATCACACTTCTGCTCAGGGTGGTGACAACCCCAACTTTCTGCTCTAGGAAGACAGTTACTTTGGACTTACAACTCAGAAAGATGCTGGAAGGGTGGGCATCACTCCAGGGAAAAGAAGTCAACACTAGGAAGTAGTTTGTCCACCAGCATGGAGTAAATTTACCATATCTATTGTCTTCACATTCATTCATATTCATGACCTAAGGTTCACACTTGTCTTCCAATTCTTCTGGACCTCACCTAATCCAAGCAGTGGTAAAGGATTAACACTCTCAACCTACCCTGCAAGGGTTGCAGATGCCTTCAGAGAACAGGCAATGCCTTTGGGGAGCTGCAGGTGCTCTAGGCATAGGACAGGGCATGATAAAAGTGACCTAGAAGCAGCTGTCTTTGCTTCAGTCCCCAACCTTGCTGGGTTAGGGGATGGGACTAGCCAGCCTTCAGTAGGGGTAGAGGAACACATTGTCCCAGAGGGGTCACAGTATGCTCATAGCTGGCTTCTTTTCCCTAAATTCCCTTTTCCTAGAAGGGGCTGGAGAAGTTCTTTGTCCTCAGAGCACTCACCAGGGTCTTGTAATCAATCTGCTGGCGGATGAGCTTGTCCTCACTCAGGGAGTAGCGAGCTTCCCCGGTGATGGAGTCGATGGGACCTTTCTCCATCTGCTGCTTGATGGCACAGAAAAGGGAGAACAGAGGTTCCCCAGCACACTCCTGCAAGGATGAGAGGCAACCATCAAGCAAAAGGTGAGGAGCAGAGGTTAAGGACCCAACCCAGCACCCTCAGCGACTGCCACAACTTGCCATCCCCAACCACTTAAAAGAGAGACATCAGTGGGAATCAGTCTGTTCCTTATAGCCTGGGAATAGAGGTGACCCTCCACTTCCACAGAGTGCAACCAGCCCTCTCCAGTGTCCTCTCATGGGCAAAACTATCCCTGTTCCTTGTCAATGCTGGGGCTAGCAGAACTTTGTAGGAGCTGTTCAAGGGATTGCCCCCAGGGTCAGAGCTTTGCACTGGAGCAGCTGGTGGGATGGGTCCCAGAGGACCTGGAGATAGGTCTGAAAGGGAGATGAACTGCTGGTGGCCCATTATGGGTAGCTGGGCAGAGTTTAGAGTCTCCCTGAGCACTCTCATCCTGGAGGTAAACAGAGATGCTCAAGCAAGAGCAGCTCCACAACCTAGGGGAGATGTGACCCTGGATCTCTATGGTTGCATCAGTGATGTCAGCTGTGTGGGGCCCAACTCAAGGACAGCCACCAGCAGCCCACAGGCAGGGCCAACAAAGCACACATCTTCCTAACTTCCCCTTTCCCATCATTCCCATTCCCTGCTCTCCTCTTCCTACACTTTTCCTTCACTCTCCTCCCTTGCACATGCACTGCCATGCTCCCATCTTTTGCCTCTCCTCCCCTTTCCTCTCCATCCCTCTTCTCCTCTTGCCCAACTCCATGAGCCAGGTCATTCTCCTCCAGTGTAAACCCCAGCAAAACCAAGTTAATAATCTGAAGGCAAGTGGTCCCTCTCTCAGCTCCTACACCTGTCTCCCACTTAATTAGCTTATCTACCAGCAGCATATTGCTTCTGTGTGCCTGTCTCTTGCCCTTATCAGGCCTCTGTTCAGGCTAAGGCAAGAAGACAAGTAGCTGAGTGGGGTGAAAAAAAAGCCTATTAGAAAAGCAGCTCTTTAGAGAGTCACCTCCTTATATCCTTTCCTTTCAGCTGAAAGCAGGAATCTGATACAGAAGTGGCTGCAATTACCTTCTAGGGACCTTCAAAACTTTCCCTTGTGTTCATCTGTGGACTGGCTGTGTCTAGGGGAGGCTCAGGGGAATGGGATTGATTTGTAAAGCCTTGACTTGCCAGGCAGAGGGTGGCTATTGAGTCTAAAAGGGGCTGGAAGGTGTGAGGGTATCTAGCAACTGAGTTGGGATTGGGGAAGGGGTACAGAGTCCCAACTCCTTCTAAAAAGCCTGGCTCTGAGTTTGGTGCCTTGGCCATTAGCATGCTTGAGACTCAATAGAGGTCCCCAAGAGGAAACTGCCATCACCCAGCTGTCAGTGACAAGTCTCAAAGGCTAAAAGACTCTTTTTTAGCACTACACACCACCCCAAAGAGACTGTCTAGGAGGAATGAGAGGGCTCAGAGGGTGGCTGAAGTCTTTTCACTGTTTTGCTGATGGTGTCCTAACTCCCAGTGGAATACAGAGCAGCAACAGCCTCAGCCCATGTTGAGTTCTGGATGCAGCAGTCAGGTCACACATGGACCTGCATCCAGCCCTCTGTACTCAGAGGGGACATGGTCATGGCCAGGGCAGGCATGGGGCAGTTAAATATTAAGAAGAGCTTGGGCTCAGCCCTAAATTAAACTAAGCAGGGATATGGTCATGGTGTGTGTAAAGCGGTAAGCAGGCTAGAGGCACTGAGCCTCAGTACTGCCTCTGTCCTGGGGTGGGAGGAGATCTCCAGCCACTGTGCATTGAAAATGTGTCACCACACTATGGACATCTGAGTCTGCTAGTAAAAGGAGAACATTTGCCATCAAGATCTCCATCAGGCTCTGAAATCCTTCATGTTTCAGCACTTAGATCCCACCTTTGTCCAGAAGTAAAACCAACAGGCTGCTTCTCTAACAGTCTCCCTCTTTGTTCTCCCCAGACCAGAAAGTAGCCCCTCTCCCATTAGGCAGTGAGTAAACAGCCTTTGCCTTTGTATCTGGGAAGCTTTTGCTTCAACTAAACCTCAGGCAAGAAGAAATGTGCTGAAGCAGTTGCTCCTCCAGCCATGCTGCTCCTCTTACCTTGAGGAACTTGTAGAGGAGGAAAGTGAACCAGTTGGTCAGCATTTTCTCAGCCACAGACTCTGTCCTAAAATCAGCCAGGGAGGAAAAAAAAGGAAATTGGAGATGAGTTGATCATGTTGGAGATATCAAAGGGCCAAAAGATTGGCTTTGTCCATCTTACTGCCCAAATCTCTGAGCTCCAGGGCATGTCTGGCATGACACCACCAGGATTAAGCATGTCCTAGGGTCTCTGCTTCAGCTTTGGATTTAGGAAACCTGCAGACAAATCTTTACTGCCCTCTTGATTCTCCTGTGACTAGGGAAGCCCTTGGATGTCTGCTTTATAGTTTCTTCATCAGTGAAAATGAGATGTTTGAGGAAACCTCCTCAGAGGAGCTGAAGGAGGATAAAAATCCATCATCTATGAGGAGCTCAGAGTTAGGCCACCTGGCAAGTGGACTACATAAATACTTCAGACAGATCTAAATCATCAGAGAATAGTTATCTGTCACTGACTATCTCCCTGGCATTTGGGATTGATTATACTCCTCAACATGTCAACAAACCAACAAACCCACAAACCAAGAACAAAATAAAGAAGCAAGCAAAAAAACCCCAAGTAAAAACAAAAAAAGAAGGGGGGAAAGGAAGGAAGGAAACAGTTGGAAGGAGGCAATGTCATCCAGCATCAGAGAAGAAGCATAGAAAGGCAGCCTGGGGTTAGCTGGAGGGAGGTCACCAGCCAGGCTGTAGGGCTTGAATCACATCAGGGAATTAAGTGACACCAAAGCAAAGTCCAGCCTCTGCCCCTGGTATTGCTGCCCTGAATGCCAGAAAGTGCCTTCTGCTCCTTTATTAGCTGGCCTTCCACAGTGGGCTGTGAGCCAGATGAAAAGCCTGCCAGAAGGCACCACAGACCTCTTCCCTGCCCAAAGCCATCATCATCAGCTGAGGGCTCCTCAAGGCTGGCCCTTAGCATTCTTCTCCAGAAGATTCTTCCTGATTTTACTTAGTGTCCTTGAATGAGAAGGGTAGGTTCAGGCTGCAGGAAGATGATGAATGTGATCCTAAAGGGAGAGGCAGCAGCATTTCCCTAGGTAGGGAAAGCAGTTACAGAGCAGTTGGCTTCTGCTTCAAGGGTTCTCATGGAACTGTGGAGTTTAGACCTTAAACCTGGCCATGAAGCACCAATCCCAACTTGTGCCTTGTATGCAACCTGTTCTGCTGTCCTGCTCAGTTCTTCTCTTGCCTTCAGCATGGTCTCAGCACCATTGCTTAGGGAGAAACAGAAGATCCCACAATGCAGCTGGAGAAGACTCTCCATGTGTCTGCAGTCAACTCATGAGCAATAAACAAAGCAGGACAGTCCATGTCCCAGGCAGGAGATAGCAGCAGCTGACTTACTCACAACAGGGATCTAACACAGCCTGTTCTATGTCTGTGTAACCTGATCTAGTGGGAGGTGTCCATGCCAGGCAAGGGGGTTGGAACTAGATGATCTTGAAGGTCCCTTCCAACTCTGACCATTCTAGGATTCTATGATACTTACAGGTCCTACCCATTGCAACTGGTAAGCATAAAATGAACACCTTCAGCACACAAAGTGTCCAAAAGAAGGATTAGGTAGCATGGGCTCTGCCTGCCTTTTATGAAGACTTCAGGAGGATCCACAATAAAAACCAAAAGATGGTTTAGTTCTGTAACTTTTAACCCTTGACTACTTTTTGGTTAGGGAGAAGGTGGAACAAGGTTTACAGACACACCTGCAGGAAGGGAAGGAAATGCAGAGAGGATGCTGGGAGGATCTGGAGAGTCCTCCAAGAGAAGGCATGCTCTGCCAGGAAGTCTTAAATGAGCAGGACAGAAGAAAGGGGGAGGGAATCAGTCTTCGTTCAACCCTATTTCCCTTATCCAACCCTCTCTGCAAAGAGCTTCATGCCAGCCCTATGAGGTCATGTGAACCATGGCTGTACATCATCCTGGTTTCACACCCTGCCACCCACCCAGCCAAACTTGCTCCTTTCCTCCAAAGATGACTTTTGCTGGCCAGCTGACCACAGGCTGTCCAAGGCATCTCCCTCCAGCCCTGGGTGTCCTTACCTCCGGAGAAGCAACTTGGGATGGTTCTTGCTCTCCAGGTTTTTATCTATGAGGTCAGCTAGGAGCTGTTTGAGGACATCAGTAGCATATTCCAGCTTGCTCTGCAGCACTGTCATGATGAGAGAGGCCACGTTACCACGGTCCCGCATGGAGAAGCTGCGCTGGGACTCCAGGGTGCGGATGAAGGACAGCAGGAAAACTTTGTTGTTGATGAGTTGGGCAAAGAGCTTCAGACCTTTCTCCACTCGTTCCTGCCTATAACCAGGGACCTGCACAAAAAGGAAGGGTGTTTATACCTTTCCCACACTGCCCACTCAGGATTCTTAATGGTTCTCTCCATATAGAATCATAACGGTTGGAAAGAAACCTCTGAGCTGATTGTCTCCAACCATCCACCCAACACTAAAAGCACCACATCTCCATGGCTTTTAAGCTCTTCCAGGGATGGTGATTCCAGCACCTCCCTGGCCATCCTGTCTAGTTTGATGAATGTTGGCTTTCCTGCAGGGAAGGAGCAAAGATGAACAAGGACCTCAGATGACACAGCCAGCCAAGCATGGCATTGCCTGTGCCAACTCCTGCTCCTCCTTTCTGCCAACTAACCCCAGCCTTGGCCTTCAGCAATCTCAGCAGCCCATGCCAGAGCTTTTCTGCAGCTCAGAGTTTGCCAAGGACTTGACAGAAAGCTCAGCCAATGACCTCCTTGGCCTTGGTCCTGCTCCTCTGGCCTAGGTATCCCTAGAGCAGAACCTGTCCACCTGCCAAAGCCTGGAGCAGTTTTGCAGCATAGGTAAACCTCACCCAGGGTCCTATCAAACTCTGTGTCACCACTGAGGTCATGCTGGCTATGTGCAGACCCCAACAGTGCTGGGTCATGTTTCATTGTCCTCCCACCACTGTGAAGAGCTAGGGTGGAGGAGGGCAGAGTACAGGCAGACCAATGGTATGGTTTTCTGCCCTCACTGCAACCCAAAGTGCAGCAAAGATGAAATTCCTTCAGTGACTTAGTGTTGCCACCAAGAAAGGCCTCTGGGCAGTGTGAGTGTCATGCAAAACTGGAAGGAGACAGGTAAATGTGCTGCTCTGCCATAAAACCTTTTCTATTCTTGGCTGTTACAACAGCAGCAACTAAGCAATCCAGTCTGAAAACCAAACCCCAGCAGGATGAAGACCAAGCAGAAGCTGAAGGCAGTAGACTTCATGCACAGAGGTTTATGAAACTCTTCCAAATAGGTGAGTGGTCCAAAAGAATTGAAAGTCTAAGAGAGCAGCAACCACCTTCCCCTCTCAACCTGCATTTCTAATGAGGTGATGTTTCATCTCTGGTAGGACACAGCATTGGAAACCATCACATCCCCACCACTGACACAACATCTCTTGCATTCAGGACAGAAGAAGGAAGCATGAGAGGAGTCATTAGCAGGAGGTGTTGATTTCTTACCTCCAGATCCCTCAGGACTGGATGATCTTCAATGCCAGGGAAAAGCACCCTCATGGTGTAGGTTCTGTAGTCGAGGAAAGGGATCCCAGCTCCATCCAGATCACTTGTCAGCTCGTGAATATCTGTCTGCAGCTCTGCAAAGGCTGGCACAAAAATAAAAGGAACAACTTAAGTAGCAATGGCAGTCCAGATGTTCCTCACCATGATGGAAAGGGCCCTCAGACACCCATGCATGAGAATGAAGTACAACTGGAGAAACAACATATGGAGAGGAAGAAGGTGGACAGGAGCAGTCTCACCTTTCCCTCCCCCAGGACACGTGTCCAGGCTTTCTCTGGACAGTGAGTTACCAAATGCAGTTAGGACATGGTGGAGGATGACTGGACTCAGGGGAAAATAGGGAAAGTTAGACTAGATCCAAGCTAGAGCCATATCCAACACTCCTTCTGCTTGTGTCATTTTAGCTCAAAGCTTTGTGGCTGGATGCTTCTCTTCTCCCAACACTGACACAGCGTCAGCCTTCCTTCCTGGGGAAGGAAGGGAAGGAATGTGGCACCCCTGCTCATGGTAAGGGGGTTGGAACTAGATGATCTTTATGGTCCCTTCCAACCTGAGCCATTCCATGGATTCCTCATGCTACCTTCTTTGCACTCCAGTGCCACCCTGGACTCCAGGTTGTCCATCTGCATCTGCAGGCGCTTGAGGGTGAGGTCGCTTTCCCTGGACTTGCGCTTGTAAGCGATCAGCACAGCCACGATGAAGATGATGAGCAGGCCACCAGCCACTGCAATGCTGACAATAGCTGGCAAGCTCAGAGGGCTGTCTGGAGAGATGTAAACCATCCCTGGGGAGAACTCCATTCCTCCTACACGAGCCTAGAGGGAAGAAGTGCATTGCATAAGCAAGAAAAATGGAGCAGCTCCATCAGCAACCTGACTAGGGTTGAGCAACCTCATCTAGTGGAAGATGTTCTTGCTTGCTGCAGGGAGGTTGGACTAGATTACCTTTAAAGGTCCCTTCCAGCCCAAAATATTCTGATTCTATGAAGGATGACCTTCCCTTGTCTCCTAGGCTAAGCAGATCATGAAACACTTAGATAGAGAACAGCTTAAAAACACCCTGAAAAGTCATTTAGTGTCACTTCTGTTGACAGGGTGACCATAAACCCAACCAGCAAAGGACTTGTGGTGAGACAAACCTCACAAGTCCAATGCCCTGGCTGCATGTCAGTTTGGGTTTCATTTTGGGTTTTCCATTCCCTTTCCATCTCTGGTGTGTCCTGATGATACTTAGTCCCAAAATTCACACAGGAGATACACCTCATGGTTATGGTCTGATGGGTCCTAAATAGGGGCATCTGATCCAGACAGCTAACACAGCAGCAGTCAGTACATTGGGAATGTAGAAAACAGTTACAAATTGCTTTTGATTCTTCAATTGGACAGAACTCTTTCTGGAAGACACTGGGATAGGGGGGAAAGGAAACCCCCAACTCAACACAAACCCCCCAGAGCCTGGTCCATGCTCCTTTACAGCCCTTCTCCTAGCCACACATTGGCAAGGTGACTGCAGATGCTCACCAGTGGGACAGGGAGTTAAGCACAGCTTTCTGCTTTCCATGTACTCCCAGAGGTTCCCAGGGCTGCTGCCAGCCTCTGGAACAAGCTGCTGTGTGAGGACCTTCCTTTTAACAGGCAGAAAAAGGAAGCCTTCAAGGAGTACTGCTCCAAGGCCAACAAAGTGCTCTGCTGAAGCAAGCCTGTTAGGAGACCACTTCTACAACATGAACAACTGCTCCCAGCTGGAATCCCACAGGATACTTCTTGCTTAAGGCTGCTATAAGGTTGTCCAAATCCATTTGAGGAGGAGAAGTTTGAGTGGCAGGGGGAAAAGCACTGCCTGAGGTAGGAAGGCTTCCAGAGCTGTGCTGTGGCAGAGGAACTCTGGCTATACATCAGTGTGAAAGCTAAGAAGATGCCATGCAAAGAGCTTGAAGGATCACAACGTGGTGGTGAGCCCCATCCTTTCACCCCAGCTGAGCCTGGTCATGGGGAGGCATAGTAGGACCTGCACAAAGTCCAAAATTCTGCTGCCAGACAGAAATGCAGTCAAGATCCCAGGGCTATCTGCTTTAATTGAACCTTTTTTCTACCTCTTTTATGAGGAGCTCTCCCTCACCTTTCTAGCTTCCACAGCAGCTCCTGAGAAGATCTCTCACACCCCAGCATGGTGGCTGGTTCTGTCCTTCATCCCACTGGCTCTCAGTTAACCAGCCTGTCTCCATTCTGCCTCCATATGGGTTAATCCCAGACCTCCCATGCCTCAGCTCAGACACCTACTCAGGTTTCCTCACGAGGTTTCAGGGGGGAGAAACCAGCCCAAGGAGGAAAGGTTGGAGCCAGCAGAAGAGACTAAAGAGCAGAGTCATGAATTAATGAAGTTTTCCAGCTGCTCTTGCTCCTCACCACCACAATCCTAGCTGGGGACATGAATCACTGCAACTCCACCATCTCCTAGAAATTATTCTGGCCTCAGTTACAACCTCTGAGATGTCTGGTTTGCTCTAGTACCAGCTGTAAGTTGCTCCTTAGTGGGTCCTGGCCAAAGCCATCCTAGCTGCAACCTTTCCATCCTGGGTAGGACAAAAGTGACTGTCTGCAACTATCTCATATCCATTCACAAGGTCCTCTCCTGGCATTTTGGGAGGAGTGTGGAAAGAGAACAATGTCCACTAGGAGAAACAAAACTAAACCTAAACTTATCTGACCAAATCATAGAGTTTCCAGATGACCATTCCTGGAGCATGACATTGATGACTTGGAGAGCATCTCCAGTGGCCAAGGAACCACCTAGCACCCATGCAAGCTGAGGACACAGCAGCAACTGCTTTTCCCATTTATTTTAACATACAAGACCCAACTCATTTATAAAGCCAACCCAGGACAGAGATTTGCTCTTGGTGTGTGGCTGCTCAACTCAGAAGACAACCTGCCAAACTCAGATGCTCCACACCCTGAAAGCTGTTGCCTTTTGCCCTAGGTCACCACATCAAATCCTCCCAGCACAATTTGCTCCCCAGCTTCCACATTCTCCTCCCTGTCACAGGAGATCAGTAAAGACCTATACATTTGTATATAACTTTAATATTTCATTTTCTGCTTCTGACAGTAGCCCTTTTCCTCCAAGCCCTGCAGTCAGATGAGTCCATTCAAGGAGAATCAGCCTAGAATCAAACAACTCCATCCCAATCCCCAGTGCAGGTCTGTCTTCCAAACTCTCAGAGGACAACTTATCCTTGTGGGTGGGATTCCTCTCACCAAACACTCAACAGTTTGAGTCACTCAGACATCCCAGCACACTTGGAGTCAACACAGAGAAAGAAATAAAAGCACTTTTAGGATGTGATTCATGTCAGCTGCTTCTGACACCTGCTTTGACATTAGGATGAGACACACTTCAGTGGAAGCTCTCATTTCTCTCCTTCAACTGTAAGAGGATCTAGACTCCTAGAGGTAGTTGTCTTAACAAAGTTAGCCCCAGCACTTTGCTCTCCAAGGTGTTCTCAACACTGGGAAGGTCTCAGAGTCCACAAATCAAACTGCCATGATCTGAGGGAATCTGTCTCTTGAAGGAGAAAGCCTGGAAGGCTGCAGTGTTAACTGTGAGCATGTCAAAGAAAAACAAATCTGTAGATACAACCCTACTTTATTTCTTGGGCTACTGAATGTTTCTGAAAGAAGCTCTTTATACCTTCCAGAAGGCTGAACATGAGCTCTCTATATTCCCCACACACCAGTCTGATCACCTGTTAAGCCTATTGATGATGGACTTGTTCTAAACAGCTCTAGGGCAGAGCCTAGTTTTCTCCAGCAAAGCTTTGAGGGACATCTGAAGAGGTTCAGGAGTTCATCTGGTGCAAAATATGACTGCAGCAGTGGCAAGTTTGCCTTGCCAAATGTAAGTCCTTCCCTTAGGCTGAGGATAATTGTGCCCTGAACTCCAATTGTTCAGTTTTACCATCTCTCCAGTCACTGTACAAGAGGCCAGTGGGAACTTCCACATGCCAGTGCCTACATCAGACACCAGGAACCCTTCCAATGCATTCCTCTTCTTCACTGCAGATCTCCTCCAACAGAGTTACTCATTTGTCTTCATTTCCCTCAGAGAAGAGCTTACCTCTGTGTTTCAGTCAATCCTTTTAAGCATGGCTCAGGCCTTTTAGTTCTTCCCTATGTTTTCCAAAGGGCTCAGTCATTGTGCCACAGCCAGCTGAACTAGATCAAAAGGAAGCATGTTGACATCAATGTGTGTCATTGTCACCATCCTTTCCCTTCACAATCATCTCAGTGTTGCAAAGCTTGCTTCACTCCCATGCTCCCTTCTCAGATCTAGGCCACCTCACTGTGCAAGGAAAGATTTGGTCAGCAGGTTTCTCAAGGTCACCCAGCAAATCACTGGCAGAAACAGGAGAGGGATCTGGGAGAGCTACCTGCCAATGATCCTGGCCATCAAAGTGACAGTCATGTGAAACATGGGGAGAGATTTTTGCACCAACCAGAGCAGAAGTACTGTGCCATGCTGGAGATTTCCCAGCCCAGCTGTCCCTTGTTAAGTTCCAGATGCAAAGTCCATCCTTGAGCACTGGCCTCCATCATAGGTGACCTTCCAGATGCTGTCAAAGCATTGCCTCAGCATTGGCAGTTGAATGAGAAACCTGTAACTTGTCCCTAATCCTGATGCTCATTAACAGGCTTCAATGAGATCAACTTCAGATGTTTCCAGCAGCATCTCTTGTTTGATCAGCATCCTCAAAAAGGGATTATTTTGTCCTCTATGGCTTCACTTAAGCTGTCCCAAGCTGCAGGAACAGGGGAGCCTTCCCAATTAGTACAACCTGACCAGATGTTCATCCTCCCTGATCCCCAGGGGTTGATTATTGCTCACCTGACTTGGGAGTTTTCTCTCTCTGGGGTTGGCTTTGCCCATCTTTGACTAACCATCTGTTTAATTAAATTCAGGGAAATGACAGGGAACATATCTTGCCTTCTTCAAAAGCTTTGGTGTTCACACAGAGAAAATCTCCCCTTTCATTACTGCTCCTCTTGGAGTGCCTCAACGTGCTTTCCAATGATTCAAGAGCCACACTATATTTACATGGCTCAAAAGGATTATTACTTCCATTTTCCAGATGACAAACTTTGGCACAGAAAAGTTAAGTAGCCAGTATGAGGCCTCCCAGCACCAGTCACAAAGGAAACCTAAAATGGTCACCAGCAACTCTCTAGTCTCTTAAAGTCCCCAGAAAACTCTCTTTAAAGAGCCATGAGGTGACTCCATCAAGCTCTGCTGCACTGAAATGAATAAATAGGTGACAGATAGAGCTGGGAGAGGGCAACAGGGAGGTGGAAAACATAAAGCTGATCACCAGGAGTGAGAACCATTGATCATCCATAATGCCTGATGTCAACTGGTAGCTTGGGTTGTGCTTCCACCCACAGCTTGGTGCAGCTCAGATGGGTTTGCTGATGTGCTCTTTATCAAGCAACAGCACTGAGGAATGCAAATTACTGAGAGGAGAGGAAAGGAGGAGTGAATAAATCAATAGTGAGAGGAGGAGAAACTCTCTCTGATGTAATCACCAAGGCCATTTTTCACAGGTTCCAGGAAGGATGTGCAGGAGCATACTAGAGTTGTGGAGATGTCAAAACCTCCAAGGCCAGTCATACTCTTCTCCATACCCTGTTTTTCTTTTCCTCAGACATAAAGGCAAGAGGTAACCACCAGCAGGTTAGTAATTGTTGGAGACTGTGATGGATTTAAAGCCCGTCATGAAGTTGACATGTTACATACATGAACTCCCATGGGTATACAGGATGGGGAATGAGTGGATGGAGAGAAGAACTTGGAGATACTGGTGAATGAAAAGCTGGCTATGAGCTGGCAATGTGTGCTCACAACCCAGGAGTCAACTGTGTCCTGGGCTGCATCCCCAGAGCATGGCCAGCAGGGCAGGGAGGGGATTGTGCCTCTGCTCTGCACTGGGGAGACCTCAGCTGCAGGGATGGGGCCAGCTCTGGAGTCCTCAGCACAGCACAGACAGGGACCTGGGAGAGCAGGGCCAGAGGAGGCCACAGAAATGATCTGAGGGCTGGAAGCTCTCTGCTGTGAGGACAGGCTGGGAAAGTTGGGGTTGTTCAGCCTGGAGAAGAGAAGGCTCCAGGGAGACCTTCCTGCAGCCGGTCAGGACTTAAAAGGAGCCTAGAAGAAAGAAGGGCACAGACCTTTTAGCAGGACCTGTTGGGACAGAACAAGGGCTGATGGTTGGAAACTAAAAGAGGAGATATAGAATGGATAGAAGGAAGAAGTTTTGCTACAGTGACGGTGTAAGAGCCTGTCCCAGGCTGCCCAGAGAGGTGGGAGATGTCCCATCCCTGGGACCATCCCAGCTCAGGCTGTTTGGGGCTGTGAGCAACCTGATCTAGTTGGGAATGTCCCTGCTGACTGCAGAGTGGTTGGACTAGGTGACCTTGAAAGGTCCCTTCCAACCCAAACCATTCTATAATTCTATAGAGAATACTCAAAGAGAGGCAAGCTTTTCTCAGTGGTCTGGGTCATGAAAGGTTTCTCACTATCAATGAAGATCTTCAGGTTCCCTTCTGCTTCCCCAAATAACTCTTGATTATTATTCTATCAAGAACTGGGATACACAGAAGGCAAATGGTGATACTAACTCCTGGAAGATCTTTGCCAGGTCTTCAGCATTACCCTCCCAACCCAGCCAGTGAGGAAAGGCTGAGGTTTAACCATCACTCACCATCACCTTGTGCCGTCCAGTGAGGTTTGGGGACTCACAGAGTAGCTGCACATCAGACACAGTCACTGCACAGGGCTTCTCACCAACCAAAACTGTGTAGTTCAGCTTGGCATTCCCTCCTGCCACTGGGGGGATCAGGTTCTTGCCCTAGAAGGAAAGGATTATCACCATCTTCACCCCCCAAAAACATCCCCACATCAGGAGAGTTTGCCTCCCACCTCTAGTTTGCTCCTGTGGCACAAGTTCTAATGTTCCACTTGACATTTGTGGTTCATTATTAGCTAACAGAGAGAGGGAAAAGCCTATTTTGGAAGTCATGCAGAGGACAACATAGATGGCTACAGAGTGTCATCAGTCAGAAGAGCCTGGTCTCCTCCTCTCTTGAGCTAAAAGAGAGATATTGCCTAGAAGTCTTGCACAGACCCTCACAAAGCATCATCAGACCACAAAACCAGGCATGCAAGATGATGCTCTGCAGGCAACAACCATCTCTTTGCACCTGCACCCCTTGGAAGTGTTAATAGGGAAATGTCCAACCATAAAATTCCTTCTTTTTATTGCCTCCCAGATTGCAGAAGCCACAAAGGGTTGGTGTAGGATATAACCAGGGGTGAGATGAAGATCTGGAAAACCCAAGAGAGAAATAGACTTGGGTATTTAATTGCTAGTCCTGCTGCAGTGGTAGGAAATGTTCTTCTCTGGTGAACAGTAGGGACTAGAAGAAAGATGGGGACAGATCTTTTAGCAGGACCTGTTGGGACAAGACAAGGGCTGATGGTTGGAAACTAAAAGAGGAGATATAGAATGGATAGAAGGAAGAAGTTTTGTTACAGTGAGGGTGTAAGAGCCTGGCCCAGGCTGCCCAGAGAGGTGGCAGATGTCCCATCCCTGGAACCATTCCAGGTCAGGATGTTTGGGGCTCTGAGCAACCTGCTGTAGTTGCAGGGTAGGTTGGACTAGCTGCCCTTGAATGGTTCCAACCCTTTGTCCTTCCTCATGCAGCCCTTGACCCTCATCTCACCTTCAGTATGATAGGGCTTCCTGGCTTCAGCTCCAGGATCCCTGAGGGATTGAAAACCTCAAAGACTGGGTTTGGGTAGTAGGTGAAGTTGGTTTTGTTAAGGATCAGCAGGGACTGGACATTGTCAAGAATGAACCCAAACTCTTCTGGACGTTCAGCAAGCTCAGACTGGTGATTGGGGTCCACAGCCAGTGCTGGAGCCTGGCAGGTCATCTCTGTGCTGTTCTGCACCTCACAGTCCTGCAGGAAGAAACCCAACACAAGGAGAGTTGAAGTTGGAAACTGTCCCCAGTCCTCCTGCTGGGAATGTAGTGAAATGCTAGCCTACCTCCTGCCAGAGGACAGGGAGGAGGAGACCTCCTTGCTTCTGGTGCTCTATTGCTTCAGAACAGAGCCCAAACCCCTCACCCAATCAAGGCTGGGAAAGGATGAAGACAGCTTTGCTAGGACAGGTGTGGGACACCCAGAGTTGAATTAGGCTGTAAAGCTAAATGGTCAAACTCTTTTCCAGGGTCCCAAATAGTCCAGGACACAGGAGTACCCAAGAGTATTATTCACACTGCTCTCTAATCCCAACTTGCTCAGCTGATAACCTGAATTTGGGTCTACATATTCACAGGCAAGGCTGATAAATAATGTAGGTGACACATGGGCCAAGAGAGAGCACAGACATCCTTGAGCCAACAGGATAAGCAAACTCAGGAGCTGCCTGACCTGCTTTGGTTCCTTCATGGAGAAAGGATGGGGTGAGCTTTCTGAAAGCAACTTATCCCTTCTTTTCTGACATTTCAGCCTCCAGAGCTATCAAGCAGCTCCTATCACCACCACCTTGGACATATCCCCTCCTGTGATTGATCCCCAGCTCAGCAACCATACTCACATTGACATGTTCCTTTCCACCATGCTTTGCCCGGATCTGAGGGTTCTGGATCAGGTCTAGGTGAGTTCCCGTCACTGCAATGGGTGTGTTGCCACTAGAGGAGGAGAAGAAGAAGAAAAGAGAGAGAAGCAGGTGAAGAACCCAGCTAATAACTAGCAGGTCTGATAGCACCAGCTGTGGGTGATTTGTTCTCCTAAGTGTTAATTGCAAAGGATCTGACCACACCTCCCAGTCCCCCAGGGAAAGAAGGCAAAAGAAAACAGAGCAAATGGTTTGGGGTTTGTTTTTCATCCATTCACAAGAGGACAAAGAGGTAAACCCCCACACTGGCTAGAACTGTCACCCCAAGCTGCATCATTGCTAGGACTCAGCAGTCACAAGCTTCAGCAGTGAGAAGAGCAGGAAATCTAACAGGAGCTCTTCAGCAGGGGCCACAGACTCTCTCTCCTGTATCACCTAGGGAAGGGAACCTAAAACCTTCACAGATACAACCCTGTGCAGGCAGCTCTTGAGGGTTCAGTGCTACTTTGGTTGGTGGCTGTAGCTCCATTTGCATGGTAAAGCTGCTAGAGAAACATCACCTTAAGTAATGTCTCCTCACTCAACCCACCTCAGTGCTACCAGGGAGCCAGGTCCTGCAGCATCTAGAAGAAACAGAGCCAAAGTCTTCAGACATGGTGGGAAGAAGACATTTGTTCTGTGGTGTTTTGGTGCCCCAAGCAGATAAACTCTGCCATGTGTGGTAGATCCAACACTGGAGACAACAGAGCTTCCTAGTCACTGTGACCCTATGCTCAAGGTTTATCCCCTGAGAGGGGGGATTCATACAAGCCACAACCCTGCATTTGCTAGACTTTTCTTGCTTTTCTAACATCTCTCAGCCCAACTTTATGATGAGGAGATGTTGCTGGAGCCCTTCTCATTCCCTGCACTCAGTGTCACCAGAAGGAAACAGCTTTCAGAAACACTCTTCTCTCCTTTCCCTTGCCTCTTCCAGCTGCAGCCAGCAGTGTTGTTTGTAGGACTTCAGGGACTGGAGAGGAGGGAAGAAGGAAACTGCAAAGGAACATTCCCAGGCTTCAGTAGAGCCTGATGGATGGCTTGGCTTTGAATGTCATGTCAAGGGGAAGGGTTGACCAGAGGCATGGCTTTGGCCCTCTCAAATCAAACCAGCATTGCTCTAACAGTCTGAGCTCTCCCCTTTGCTCCAGTGGAGCCAAGGGGATGGAAGGGCTGAAGAGGGAGGAGTTATCTGAGAAAGCAAAGCCCTCAGCTGTCAGGGCTCACACAGGCAGGGCAGGATGAGGAAACATCAAGAGTCAACCCTATCTCTGAGGGCTTCCCAGGGAGAGGAGTGCTCTCAACATCTTCAACACCTGCCTCTGTAACTGGCTTTGGAAACTGGCCAGTCTGCAAGTCATTTCCTGGAGTGCTCCTGGAGGCCATGTGGAAATTGGGAAAAGAAAGCTCAGAATCCCTTTCCTGCCTCCAGGTAAACCCAACACAGGCATGAAAGCTGAAACAAGTGCTTTCTAAATGAGAAAACCCCAGAGAATCAAGACACTGCAAGGAAGAAGCCTGTGTTGGCCAACACATCTCCTCCAGTTCTGACCTTTGTTTTCCATCTTCCTCCTTTATCTTCCATTATTCATCAGAGGGAGCAGGTTGGAGTGAAAGCAGAGATCTCTGCTCAGCAGTGTAGCTGTCAGGTTTCAGTGAAATGGCCACAGCTAGCTGGGGTTGGGCTTCAGCCCCTCTGGTTGTCTCCACACTGATAAACCCAAAGGGCCAGGACATCAGCTCTGACCCTGGTGGCCATAGATGCTGATAAAGTGTGAATAGCACAATGATCTTAGCAGCAGGCAGTGCCTGGTCATGGCTCAAGGGATAGCCCAGGCTCAGGGAGCTCTCCCAACAAGCAGGAGACATGAAGTTAGACTAGATGATCTCCAGAGGTCTCTTTCCAACCCCTAACATTCTGTGTTTCCTTTGAAAGAGGAAAGATCATTAGTGGTACAGATGAGGGCTGTGTGGGCTCACTGGCTTCAGAACCCAAAAATAGACCTAGTTTCAGTGCCTCCCAGGTTGACCATAACCTATCTGGCCAAGAAGCCTGTAAATTTGAAGCCATGAGCCACAAGCTCTGCCAAAGAGCATTGTCACAACCATGTATCTTTCTGCAGGTGCTTCTCTGAGGAGTTCCTTGGTAGTCTTTCACTCACCCAATGCCTGTACAGACTGAGCCATTGCTAGGACAACATTGGACCTTGAGTTTTGCAGCATGTCTCAAGTTCTTGTTCTCTGAAGCCACCAGCTGTGATGGGAAATTTCATGGGGCAAGACCAGATTTTGTCATTTCCTTCAGATCTGCTTGGATGGTTGAGCTTTCTTGAATGCAGAGGGGATCTCTTCTGAGAGACCTCCTTCTCCCTGCCTTACAGAAACAATACCCTCCCCCCAAAACTGGAGGTGACCTTTAAAGGTCCCTCCCAACCCAACCAGTCTATGATTCTAGGCAATTCATCTTCACATTAACCATTCCTGATGTCATCCAGGGAGAGCTCACCCACCAGAAACCAGAAAGGGATAAACCAAGATGTTTTTTTCTCTCCAGTGTCCTGGTTCTTCTGGATTTTTGGCTGTCAGCCTTTCTAATC
Source organism: Galbula dea (assembly GCA_013399015.1). NCBI lineage: Eukaryota > Metazoa > Chordata > Aves > Piciformes > Galbulidae > Galbula > Galbula dea. Next base: position 489,284 of record VWZX01006860.1, on the reverse strand, counting down.
TTTATTCTTCTTTATTATGCTGATGAATCTCTGCTGATTTAAACCAGAAGGGAGTTTATATCTTCACCCAGCTGCAAGTTTTACATGTTCCAGACCTATCCACTGGCTGCACATATCTGCAGATCTATGACTGAGTGTATATATACATTAATCCTTCTATTGAATCAACCAAGTCTGTGCACACAGTTTTAAGCCTATGTCTTAAAAAGTCTATATTTGGGTTGGAAACTGAACTTGCAGGCTCAGCCCAGAGTTAGTAAGCACAACCACAGCACTGCATCACAGCTCTCTGAAAAAGCCAAAGCAGATATGGAATCACTCCCAAACCCTCTCTGGCTTGCAAATCAAGCAAATCAAACCACCAGCTGCTGCCTTTTGTGTCCACATATCCATGGCCACTTCTTGACCAGGTCTAGATCAAGGTCAGGAGAACTGCTGCAGCCCCCACCCCCTCCAAAGAAGAGATGCCAAGACTAGGAGCTTTCTTCCTTTAACTCCTTCTTATCCTCAAAAGCTCTGAGCTTCATTTTCTGTCTGCAGACTCAGTGAGCTGCTGGAAATGCCTCAACTCAAACCCAGGTCAAAAGTATTCATGGAGCCTCAGCAAATTCTAGTTACCTGCCAGCCCAGTGTGACTTTGGTTTGTTTGGGGCTTTGTTGGCTGTGGGAGTAAATTAGCAGTAATCTTTTCTTGATAGTCTTGGGAAATGGCACTTGAGAAGGTTTTAATTCATTCACTTGATTCTGCAAAGCTGGTTTAGGAGCAATCTCTCCCTCCAAACAGCTTAGCCCTCCAGGCAGGAGTGATGGATCAGAGAAGCACAGTGGCTTTGCTGTAATGAATCACACTGCATAGCAAATGTCTTCAGCAACAACCTCCTCACTCTATCTACCTCCAGATCCACATCTCTTGCCTAAATCACTTCTTGCTTGATCCTCAGCACTGGAGCAGCCTAAACTTTCATCCAGCACTCTGGGGAGGCTTTACTACCCTGTTTGTCTCCATTATGAATTGAGCTAACAGTTATAGTGCTTAAAATGATCCCTGGCACCTTGAACCACACTGGGAATCCTGGATATTGCATCTTCTCCCTCTGCACCTTCCTCCAAGGTTCTGGGCCTTTGAAGGGACTCAAAAGTGCCCAAGCTGAAGGTGATAGGATCACAGAATCATGAAGGTTGGAAGAGACCTCTAAGATCATCAAGTCCAACCTGCAACCTATCACCACCATGTGATAACCATGGCCCTAAGGACCCCATCTCTACAAGCTAGGAAGCTTTGCTTTGATCCTGAGGTGCAGGATCACTGAGGTCTGGACTATGTGGAGTTCCTTTGGAGAAAGGACTCTGCTCCTGCCCAACCCTCACTAGACTCTGGGGAAGTTTGGTCCCAGGGTGCACATGAGCACAGCCACACATGGAGCATCCAAGGTGTTAGAATGAATGCAGAATCCACTGCTGACCTCTCAACCCTCCCAGGAGGCAAGGCCACCAGCCCTCCTGGTCTCAGGCTTTGGGAAGTAGCTCTGCACAGATTTATTTCTTCCATTTACTAGTTCTTCCAAGTGCTTGGAAAGCTCTTTTCTGTATCCAGGACCAATATGAACATGCCAGGACTGCAGTAGAAAACCATGAGAGGTGGTGGAGGGTGTCCAGGGAATCCTTACCTGAAGATGCTCCACTCAGGCTCTATCCTCAGGATGGTTGGATCCTCTACATATTCATACTGCAATTCCTGATGTATCTTGGCCTTGTCCACCCTCACAGACACCTTCACCTTCTCAAAGCCCTCATCTGAGGCAGTGGTGTTGCAGACAATGTGCTTGGTGGATCTCCTGGGAGTAGAAACAAGTAAATAGAAACCAGGTTGCTGCCAGCAGCAGAAGAGATGGTGCCCAAAAGAGCTCAGCTACTTACCCTGCTGTCCTGTGACCCTAACCTATGCCCTGTGAAGTGGGGAAGCTATTCCCTGGATAGTGTGAGGAAGTGCCACAGCATTTTCACTAGTTTAAATCAAAGCATTTCTCAGCTCTTGAGTCAAAACTGAACCCCAAGGCCAGTCCAAAGCAGACCTCTCTCCAGAAGTGTTTAACACTTGATGGATGTTTCCTTCCTGCCTGCAGACCTATGCAGCAGCAGCAGCAGCAGCTCATAAAAAGGGGTGTTTGCACCTCAGCTTTCCAGTCTGGGATAATAAAGTTTGCTTTGCATTAGGATCCTGAGCCTTGTTTAAGTGCTATTTGCAGAGGGGCTGGGACCTTTCCATGGAAGGTACTAATGCACTGGGAAGCATTTCATGATTCTACTCCAAGAGGATTCTGCAGAAACCTTTCCTTTTGAGCAGGGCTTAAAACCAGCTCCAGGTCTGAATTTTTTTTTTGCAGTGGCTTTTACCTTCCCTAAAGAGCCAAAAATCCAAGCTCCAAAACCCCTCTCTGTTCCCAGTCCTGTGATTTGTGATGCAGCCTCATCTCATACCCCTGGAAAGGATAAAGCAAGGTGCAGCCTTCCCTTGCAGTCACCTTCACTGGCTGCACCTTACAGGTGTTGTCCAAATTCCCCTGGAAAACCATTCTTGATCCTTCCCCAAACTCTTGAGTCTCTTCCCTAAGCATCTCCAAGCAGCTGTGGCTCCCCCTTGGCATTTTCAGTCACAAGCTGGGATTTCATCTCTCTTATTTATAGATGCTGAATCACACCACAGTCATGCCAAGTAGCTCTACAGGATCCCCACAGCCAGGAGAGGGAAGGGCATTGCCCCAAGCCAGTGGTCCCAAGCCTCCTGTGAATGAGACCTTCTTCTGCCAGGGACATGCTGGGAGAAATGTGCCAGCTTCATCTTCCACCTCCAGGATCCTGGCAGCCAAATGTGCTGGACTGGGTAGTTGTGAGCTGTGGGAGCTCCTGGGAATGGGATTCAGGCTCATTCTCACAGAGCTCAGGAAACATTCAGCAGGTAACCCTGACATTAAGCCTCTCTGAACTGCAACTGAACAGGAGCCAACCAAGAGCTAAGATGTTGAAAATCTTCCATTTCTTAGCACTACAGGGCTCTTCTGGGCTAAAAAGGGAGGTGGTTTAATACTCAGGACTGATGTTGTCAGATTTGTTTTGTCACCTCTGCTAAAGCAGGGACATGAGAATGAATCTTTTAAACTGTGTTCTCCCAGAGCAAGCAAGAAAGCATCTGAGCATGGAGAATTGTAGTGAAATTTGACAAGGGGCCATGGAAAAAAAGCACATCAAATCCCAATCAAACCAGGGAAAGAAATCACAGAACCCCACAGAATCCTTTATGCTCCCACCACAAAACATGCAGAGCAAGGCTGTGCACCATGCAGAAGTCCCATGGCTGAACAGAGGTGGCCACAGGCAAAGAAGGCACTTGGGGGACAGGGTGTTTAGGCTAACAGAAGAAGTTTCTTGACTATAATCACAGAATCATGAAGGTTGGAAGAGATCTTTAAGATCATCAAGTCCAAGCAGCAACCTATCCCCACCATATGCCACCAAACCATGTCACCATGCCACCATGCCACCAAACCATAGCCCTAAGCAACACATCTAGACATTATTGAACCCCTTCCAGGGATGATGACTCCACCACTGGCCTGGGCACATCTTTCAGACTCCTCTGTACCTGTAGAAGAGGCAGGGTTGCCTTCCAAAGGTGACCATGACATTGCTGCCTGCATTGAGGTTGTTGCCTGTGATGGTCACCTGGGTGCCACCTGACACTGGTCCTCGCTTTGGCTTGAGGTCAGAGAGTGTCAGAGTCTGTGAAGGCAAAGGAACATGTTGAAAACACAGAAGAGAAACTTAGCTACCCTTCCATCACTCATTTTAGTGATGGAGAGAGGTTGGGGTTGTTCAGCCTGGAGAAGAGAAGGCTCCAGTTAGACCTGACTGCAGCCTTGCAGTACTTAAAGGGGACTGAGAGGAAAGCTGGGGAGAGAATTTCCAGCAGGGCCTGTTGGGAGAGGACAAGGGGTGATGGTTTGAAACTAAAAGAGGGAGATTTAGACTGGATAGAAGGAAGAAATTGTTTCCACTGAGAGTGGTGAGAGCCTGTCCCAGGTTGCCCAGAGAGGTGGGAGATGTCCCATCCCTGGAACCATCCCAGCTCAGGTTGTCTGGGGCTGTGAGAAACCTGCTCTAGTTGCAGATGTCCCTGCTGACTGCAGAGGGGTTGGATTAGCTGACCTTGGAAGGTCCCTTCCCACCCAAACCAGTCTGTGATACTGGGATCCTGTGAAGGTCTGGTCCTGTGTGAGTGTCCTGCACCAACACAGCAAGGCAGTGCTCGTGTTCATTACACAAGGAGCACTCTCCAGATGCACACCTCTTCCCTTCTTTCTAACCTCCTGCTGGGTTAATATATCCAAAAAGGGCACCATTTCTTTAAGGGCCTCAAATCTCAAACCTCTTTTCTTTTCTCTCCCTCCTGCTCTCCTTTATTTCCCACCCCTCCACCCCAATCAAGATAAAACACCTGCACTCTGAAGGCACAGATCACCTGTTCCCACCACACAGAGGAGACATCCATTTTCAGGGAGAAATTTGGAGTTACAGTTTATTCATTCATTTGCATTTTAATAGAAAAACTTTCCATCCAGTCCCAGGTGAAAAGCTCCTATATGCATTTAAATGAAGATTATTTTTTTCTCTCCCCTCTCTTTAAGAATAATGACACAAATGCTTGAAGCTCTCCTCAGCTCCTCTGAAGGAGGAGGTAGAGCATGCAGGCACCTTATTGAGCTTTGGAGACCATTAATCCACGTTTATAAAGCCACCTGGCACACACCACAGCTTCCTCTTTCACACACAGAGTCCTCTCTGTCCCTGTCCTCCTCTGGCTAATCACTTCTGAACACCAACAGCAAGGTTCTCACTTTGCTTTTGTTGCAAATCCAGCTGCTGCCTGGACACAGAAAAGAAAAGTCTCTTGTCAGAGCTGGGCATGAGTGGTCTTGGCTTTAAATCTGGTTTGATGCTTTGCTGAGGATGTTCTTGTCCTGGTTGGAGCTAGAACAGAGCTCATTCTGCTCAGGGATTTGACTTTTCAGCTCAGTCTCTTCTCAAGGTTGCACTTGCTGCAGCTCCCAGCATGTTCTCCCAGGCAGTGGCTGCAAAGTGGCAGCCTCAGGCTCAGCTTGCACCTGCAGTAGTGCAGGGTCAGGCCCAGAGTCCCTCTGACTGCTTTTCAAGCAGATGTCCCAGCTAGAGAATGGAGCAAACCAATTCCTGGCTGCTCCCTGAATGCCACCAGCACATAGTGAGTGGAAGCTGTGGATGTCATCCTGCTGCTCACCATCCCTAGGGACTTCTGACTTCCTCTCCAAATTCCTCATGGCTAAGTCCTCTCTCCAAACCTCTCACTCTTAAAGGCAAACTGAAATTCAAGCTTGCTGGTGTCCATGGTTTCACTATGGAACATCCAAAGCAGCTCCCACTGGCACAGAGCCCCACTCATACTCCACAGCTCACCCACAGCTTAGTTGCTGAACTGCTTCCTCCTGATCTAGTGCTGCTGGAGTGCAGCACTGCTTCTCCTGGACACCCAGAAGACCACCTCATGCAAGCAAGATTTCAATGCTACATCTTGCAGATAAATCTGCCATTGCTGTGGTGACTGCCTGTGCTCCAGGAAATGGGAAATTTGTCCTCTCAGCTCTGCCACTGGCACCTTTCCTTTCCTTTCCTTTTTTTTTTTCCTTTCCTTTTTTTTTTCCTTTCCTTTTCCTTTCCTTTCCTTTCCTTTCCTTTCCTTTCCTTTCCTTTCCTTTCCTTTCCTTTCCTTTCCTTTCCTTTCCTTTCCTTTCCTTTCCTTTCCTTTCCTTTTTCTTTCCCTTTCCTTTTTCTTTCCCTTTCCTTTTTCTTTCCCTTTCCTTTTTCTTTTCCTTTCCTTTTTCTTTTCCTTTCCTTTTTCCTTTCCTTTCCTTTCCTTTCCTTTCCTTTCCTTTCCTTTCCTTTCCTCCCCTTCCCTTCCCTTCTCCTGCCCTGTTCTTTTTCCCTTCCCACAGAGCATTTTTAACTATTAATGAGGATTTTCAGTGCTAATTTGGCCCTTGCCTATATGTATCTGTAACTGGACTAATAATCTGGACTATTCTTAGGCTGTTAAAACATTAATTAGGGAAGCTATTTTTGCTCATAATGAGGTTTCAAAAGGGAATGGAAGGAACAACTTGGTGCACTAAGAACAGCAGTGAAGACTTCAGAAGATGAATATGAAGAGCTCAAGGACAACAGGTGGATGCAGCAAAGGAGACCAGAGCCCAAGGACCTCTAGGGCCAAGGAGAACATCTTAGAGGAGCTTACCATAAAGTAGTAGAGCTGTGAAGATCTTGCCATGAACTCTGGTTTGCACTCAGCCACACAGATTTCCACAAATCCTGCATGTTGGCTGGGCTTGGCTTCCCCCATCTCACACACTATCCTGGGGAGGAAAAAAAAAAGGATCAGAAGCAAGGTTTGAGGGAGGCTTGGTGCTCTGGGGAAGATGGAATGGGAGAAAACAGCCAACCCTGCTGGGGAATGAGGTGGAGATTTAACCCATCCTCTTCTTTCCAATCCAGGATCCAAACCATGGACTAAGCTATTCTCTAAAGAGTGGTGGCTTTTGGCTGTTGGCACTTGGTGAGACAAATGCTTAGCTGGTGTTAATCAACACAGCTTCACTTAAATACACAGACAAATGTTGGGCTGAGGTCTGAGCCCAGGAGTCTTTTTGCCCTCCAGCCTTGCACGGTGGACAGCTGTGCAGCTGTAAGGCTTCATGATCTCTCCTGAACCTGGTAAGTCCCTTCTCTGGTCTACTGCCCTCCAAACCAGAAATGAACACCCTTGTGGTGGCTGTTATGTGAAAACCAGAAGATAACTTCAGGGACAAATGCCATGAGGATTATCTCAACACAGCAAGACAGAGAGAAGCTCCTGAGCTGCAAGCGAGAAACGGCATCTGCCTTTCCTCTACCTCCATGGCTGCTCAGAATGGATTCCTTAGAAGATCCTACTGGTAGCAATGAGTGTTATTAGGTGTGCTGTGGCTCACACTCTGCCACACACCCAACTTACTGCTCTGCTGGGATGTACCCTTCCACCAGTGGTTTGCACTCCACTCCAGCCACTTTGACGTGAGAGGCGATGTCGCGGAACTCCAGCCCCAGGTTCTCCCCACGGATAGTGACTTTGGTTCCTCCTTCCCGAGGACCTGTCACTGGGTTGATCTGCAGAAATGAGGCAAGAACAAGGAGAAGAATCATGCAACTTATGGAGAAGCATCAGCAACCTCTCAGCTGAAAGAAGAGGCCCTCGAAACACTCAGGAGTGCTGAACAACTGAGGGGACAAAGCTTCTCCAGATGCATCACCTGGTCCAGCTTCCAGGCAAATACATGTCACACAACCTCAGAGTACACCAAATTCTACCCCCAGAGCTCACCTCCTCTCTTATAACTGCTTGCAAGACACCCAGAGATGAGTAAATGTTTTCCAGGTAGAAGCAGGGGTTTCTGGTAGTGCAGCTGAGCCCTGCACTTTATAGACATAGAGTCATAGAATCCAAGAATCATGGTTGGAAAAGACCTCTGAGGTCATTGAGTCCAACCATCCACCCAACACTGCCATGCTCACCATATCATGGAAAGGCAGGAGAAGGGCATGGTGGAAAGAAATCAGAGAAAGAACAAGCAAAGGACACAAATGGCTTCAGCCAGTTACTTTACATCCTAAATTCCCAGCCCAAAGCACATGGAGTTTTTGATCTGTTCTGGAGGTAGGGATTGGTCATGCATCACCAACTCAGCTGCAAATGTCCACCTGAGATAAAAACCAACAGTGGAGACACCACAGTGTCAGGTCAGGTGTGGAGGAGGTGGATGGTGGCTGTGATAGCAGCAGAAATTGTTGTGTTGCCAACACATGTTCCTGAAGGACCTCCAGGTGCCCTCATGAGGGAGCAAGGCTCAGGGGAAGGAAACATGGACAGCTGATTTGAGAGGGTAGGGAGTGGTGGCTCCTGAGCCTCAGCATGACATTAGTGGCTATGCCAACCATCCCAATGGATGTTGGCATCCCAATATGGACCTTCACCAGACCCTAACAGGGGTAGGATGGCTGTGTCTTGCTCAGCAGCAGCTGTGATGGGTAGCAGAGCCAAAAGCACCACCCAAACTCCAAAGTTCACCTCTCCCTTCCATTGCACCTGCTCCACCCAGAGCTGTCTCTCTCTCTCTGTGCAATATTTCTGGCCCATGCAAAGAGGGGAAGAAGCATTCTGCACCCCATCCACCCCCCTTTGTGTTCAGAGCCAGGTGGAACTTGCCACTGGAGTTGTCTCCTCACCACTGAAACCACACAGAAATCATGGTGCTGGCCCCAAACTATCTCATCCCTGCCCTTCCAACTACTCACTGTCTCCAAATGCTTTGCCACACAACTGCCTAGTTGAAAGGGGCTTCAAACATTGCTTTCCAAAGGGTATTCCCTGCTGCCCACTCAGGATGCCATCTGCCAGCACTGGCAAAGTTCTCTCTGCAGTGAGGAAGGAGGAATTCCCTGTCTGAGGTCTGGACCTGCTGGTCACTGGCTCTGCCAACTGGGAATCTAGGGCTGGCAGCTAGATCCTTGGGTAGCAGTTGGACTGGCAGGGAAAGTTGAGGCACTGGCATGAGCAAGGCTGCCCTTGACTGCTTCTTACAGCTGAGTCTGGCACCAGGGTTAGCCTAATTTGCAGCCAGAGGTCAGTTTGCAGAAGGTCTCTCTTCAATGAAAGGAGTGAGACCCTGGCACCTTTAGGGGGGAGTTTATTTGAGGATATTTAAGTTTTGGTGCTTGATTTGAGTGTGTCTTTGCTCTGACTATGCAGGGAACCAAGGGAGGCTAACAAATCATAGCACAGATGATCACAAACAAGTGCTTGGACCTGCAGGGGTTGTGGAGTGTAGACAAAAATCTCTGCAGCACAAGATCCCTGCAGGAGCCTGGTCTCAGGTCCAAAACCCAGACAATTAGAATAGAATCAGATTAGAATAGAATCATGGAATTGTTTTGGTTGGAAGAGACCTTCAAGATCATCAAGTCCAGCTGTTAATGCAACACTGCCAAGTCCACCACTAAGCCATGTCCCTCAGCACCACATCCACGCACCTTCTCAACCCCTCCAGGGATGGTGACGCCACCACTGCCCTGGGCAGCCTCCTCCAGGACTTGACAACCCTTTCTGTGAAGAAATTGCTCCTAATGTCCAACCTAAACCTCCCCTAGTGCAACTTGAGGCTGTTTCCTCTTGTCCTATCACCTGTTCCTTTGGAGAACAGACAAGCAAAGGGCCAAGGTTCTGTTGGTTTGAGCCAACACAATCAGAACCATGGCAGGCTTATTCCTACTCCAAAAGCCAACAAGACACTTAAGTCCTAAAACAGCACAACATTCCTAAATCTGACAGGTGAGATGATTATTTGGGTTGGCAGCAGAGTTGACCTTTGGATGGTTTGTGGTGATGAGATTGAGAGACAAGCAGGTAAAAAAAGGATGAAAAGAGAAAGGAGAGAAGCATTTGTGGTCATTCTATTTCAGGAGAAACTAATACTGATTGTCTCAGTTGGGGACTTAACACTGAAAACTTCAGCTCTTTTCCCAAAATAACAATTCCAAGAGGTTTTTATTCAGAATCATTAATAAATCCCTAAATCATTAATAAATATCTATCCAAGCCAAGTTGTCTGTATGAAATACTTCTTTGGCTGCTGTCAGTTAATCCTCTCCTGATAAGACAGCCTATGAATGATGCTGGAAGGCTAGAAAACATCACCATAGTGAACACAACCTAAGAGATGCTCAAAAGAAAACAAACTCATTTAGATAAACTAAAATCCCCCTATTTTATTTGATTTCCTTAGGTATTAGAGTTTGTAAGAGAACTGACTACCCCAGGGAATATCTTGGGGCTTTTACATGCTTTGAAACTTGCTATCAAATGGGTTTTGCTTCTAGTTCTGGTCTCTAGTAAGCTAAGTCTGTGGTTAATTAGGGCTTGAAGGAACTTGCCAGCAAAAAGGAACATCCTGCTAGGAAAGTCCTTTTCTTTACAACTAAGGGCTCTAAACTAGAGTTGGAGACAAAACCTCCTCAGTCTGAGACTGCAGAAGTCACAACAAACTAAGTTGGGAACATTATCATCATCCTCCTCCTCCTTCCACCTCTGTCTGGAGCAGAAAGACTGCTATGACTCTCTCCTGCTTTGTTCTTCAGCTGGGAGTTACTTTTCTTCCTAGTAGTTGGTATGGGTTGGGCTTTGGATTTAGGATGAGAATGATGCTAATAAAGCTGAGCACTGATCCCAGAGAGTCTTTTCTGTTCCTCACCCCACCAGTCAGTAGGCTGGAGGTGCACAGGAGACTGGGAGGTGACACAGCCAGGACAGGTGACCCCCAAAAGGTTATTCCAGACCATAGGGTGTCATGCTCAGCATAAAAAGCTGAGGGAGGAAAAAGAGGACACTCAGAGTGATGGTGTTTGCCTTCCCAAGTCACCATGGAGCCCTGCTCTCCTGGAGATGGCTCAACACCTACCTGTGATGGGAAGTGGTGAAGGAATTGCTTGTTTTCCTTTGCTTGTGTGTGCAGCTTTTGCTCTATCTAGGAAACTGCTTTTATCTCAGCCCCTGGGTTTTCACACCTGCTCTTCCATTTCCCTCTCCATCCCACCAGTGGAGAGTCAATGCTGGATGGGGTTAAACCCCAGCTAGACCCTTCACCCACTTCAGGGCCTTTCCATGAACAAGCTCCAGGTGCACAGGTGTAGAATGAGACCTGCCAGTTTGGGAGAGGAAAACACAGGCAGGGAAATAAAAGCTCCAGGAATTTTCAGCTTTCTCTTGAAGACCCAGAGCTGCAACACTCTTGGGGTGTCCTACATAGGTTAAGGAGCTGGAATCAATGAGCCTAGTGGGTTCCCTTCCAGCTCAGTAGATACTGTGAAACTGCATCATGATTTGCAGCCTCCTAATGCTGCAGCTTGTCACTCTTCAAGGAGTTTTGGTGGCTCAGTGAATCTCTTAAGTCCTTTAATTTCACAGAGTTGCAATATAAATGCAACAGCTACTGAATAAGTAGAGGTTATGGGTAGCTGTGCTGGCTCTGTGTGTGTGTGTGCCTGTGCAAGTGTGAGTACAGCTCTTGTACCTCCTCCTTCTCCTGCACAGACACTGCCCTGCCTCCTCATGCTCTCACCAACCACTCCAGACCTCCCATGAGCTGCAACATATATTCAGGCACTTGAGATTGCTTCCATGCTAATGGCTTAGGCTTCCCAAGGGTTGCTTAGGATTGCATCAGGCAGCTGGAACACTTCATGAGTGAATATTGCAATGATCTGCCTAAGCTTTGGGAGCTGCTGGAGAAAACAGCAGCAGAATGTGAAGTATGGCCCCTCTGGAGCTGGAGGGTGGAGAGAATAGATGCTTTAGGCTTCATAAAGAGGCTGGAGAAGCAAGGTTGAGACAAAAGCATGGCAGATAAATGTGGCTGGACCTTCAGAACATCCTAGGATGTGCTGAGGTCCTTGTCTTTTGGACATCTGCTTTAGTTGGTCATCCACCAGCATCTCAGTTCCAAATGTTCTGAATCTGTGAGGGGTTTCTGAGCCTTTCTCAAGGTTTGAGAATCTGGAAAGGCTCAGAAAAGGTTTCCCTCCCCTCTCAATAATTTTCAAGGCCTCAAAGCTGAACTTTCAGAAGCAGCTGCTCATTCTGAATGTCTCTGGGTTTGGTTTCACAGCTTCAGAAGGTTCCAGTGGGCAGAAAATTACCAGCCCCAGATAAATCCAAGTACAGTGGACACCTCCACCTTGGAGTGGTCAAGGTCTCCTAAAGGCTTCATGTGAGCAAGTCAGATGTTCTGGGGTTCCTCAGATTACATCAGCAGACTGTCCTGGCCCATGTGGTGGGAACTCTGCCCCCCTGCTCAACCCTGTGCTGTAGACACATGAAGTCAAGTGTTACCTTTTGAAGACCACCATGACCTCCCATCCCCAACAGTGCCAAGGGCTTTACCTGACCCAGCAGAGCTCAACTCTCACCTTCCCTTCACCAACCCAAAGCCAAAGGAGGAAAACAAATCATGGAAAAGGGATGAAATAGCCCAGCTCCTTGCAGATCCATGACTTACATCTGTGATCTTGGGGTTGGTGCATTTGCCCTTGGTGCTGGACAACTCCAGCCACTGGCTCTCCTGGGCTGGGCAGTGCTGTTTCAGTGTACACTGGTTCTGTCCTTCACACCAGCCACACTCGAAGTCAGGGTCAGCTTTCAGGCAGAGTCCACAGCTGTCCCTCATGGCTCCACACTTGTACAGGTGAACTGGAGGGACAGGAAAAGAGAAAGGACCTCAGAGGTGCACGGGAGTTCATCTCACGGGGAGAAGAGCTGCCTTCTCTATTGCTCTCCAGCTTGGTGGTGGTGGAGGTGGAAGACTCACCCACCACCCCCCTCAGCATGAGGGTGGGGGTCAAATGGTGTGAGAGGAGCCTGGGAGTATCTGATGGAGTGGGAGAAGATGTGGGAAGTGTTGAAGGAAAGAGAAGGTCAAGAGAAACTTCTTGATGTGAGGAAAGAGTCTGTAGGTCTGAACTGTAACTGCAGAGGAGTCAAGAGGAGAGGTTCCCTGAGGAGAAAGGCCTCAGGGTAGCTGAGGGTAGTGACCAAGAGGGAAGGAGATGTAAAACAGATTGTCCACCTCCAGCAAACTTTGCCTGCCTCAGGGTCATGGCTGGAGGTGCACTATCCCTTTGGGAGGGACACATCAGTCCTGTGCCATGGGTGGAATTAAGCAGAGCTCAGCTCTGGGCAGGAGGTGATGGTTTTCTGTCCTTTGCCATGATCATTTTAGTGTATTTGGACTTTTCTCCCAGTGAAGCTGCAGCCTTTCTCCTCCCCCTCTCCCTTCCCCTGCTCATTACTACATTGCCTCTGAGCAGGGAGAGCTTGGTCTCCTGGCATGTTAACTTGAAAAGCATCACTGCAGGAGAAATTAAAAGGGGGAGGGGGAAGGAGGGAAGGGAAGGGAAGAAAAGCTGGAGAAGGAAGCCACAAAACTGTGAGGAGAAGCAGGAGGTGAGGATGATGAGGATGATGAAGGAAGAGAGAAAGCAAGTGGGAAGGAAAGTCACATTTCTCTGGTTTAAAGAGGGATAAAGGGGGGGTGGTGAAGGTTGAGGGGGAGGGGTTGTAGAGCATGAAGCCCCCCCCAAAATGGGCAATTTGCAGAGTGCAGAGGACAAGCCTGCACCAAGGCAGCTGGGGAGGGAGATGGTGGTGGCTCTGTGAAGGGAAGGGAGAGATGCTGCTGGTTGCTAAGGTTACCACTTCCAAGGCCAAGTTGAAACAACTCTTTTACCTTTGTTCTGTGCTGGGTTGTCAATGTTGAAGTGCCCATTCCACACCACAGTCAGCTCCACTGGCAGGCTGCTCATCTCCATCCCTTCATAGGAATACTACAAGTGGGAGAGGAAAAGAAAAACACAAACCAAACCAAACAACTCCAAACCTAGACTTAACATTGTGCCCAGAGGTGAGGAGGGCATGGGATGAGGCAAGAGGTGGTGCCTTAAGTTGTGAACAAGAGAAATGGGGGTGGCAGCTATTTCCCTAATTCATAGATTCATAGAATAGATTGGGTTGGAAGGGATCTTAAAGATCATCTAGCTCCAACCTCCCTGCCATGGGCAGGGATGCCACCCACTAGCCCAGGTTGCCCAGGGCCACATCCAGCCTGGTCTGGGGCAGCCACAACCTCTCTAGGCAACCTGTTCCAGTGCCTCAGCACCCTCTGGGTAAAAAACTTCTTTCTAAACCCCAATCTAAATCTTCTCTCCTTCATTTTGAGACCATCTCCCTTGTCCTATTGCTTTCAACCTGGGTAGAGTCTCTCTCCCTCCCTTTTATAGGCCTCCTTTAGGGATTGGAAGGCTTCTAGGAGGTCTCCCTGAAACCTTCTTTTCTCCAGGCTGAAAAATCCTAAACATAAGGAAAAACTTCTTTATTTGGAGGATGGTGGTCACTGGAACAGGTTGCATGGAGAGGTGGTGGAGTCTCTGTCTCTGGAGACATTCCAAACCTGCCTGGATACCATCCAGTGCAACCTGCTCTAGGTGACCCTGCTCTGGTTGGACTAGATGATCTCCAGAGGTCTCTTCCAACCCCTAACATCCTGTGATCTCATGATTTAAACATATTTACATGTTTTATGGGACTTATCTTGCAAATCTACCTTCTCAGTGTTGAGCAGAGCTCTGAGGGATATTTTGGCAACTCTTGGGAGCACCCTAAGGGGCACATTGTGGGTCAACCACCCAAATATGCTTCTGCTAAGCACTCTGCAGATGCTCAGTGCATCCAGAGATGCTTTGAGCCTTGGCCCAGGCTGCCTAGGGAGGTCATGGAGTCTTCTTCTCTGGAGAGATTCCAACCCCAGTTGGAGGTGATCCTGGGCAACCTGCTCCAGGTGACCCTGCTTTAGCAGTGGGGTTGGACTAGATGATCTCCAGAGGTCCCTTCCAACCCCTCCCAGTCTGGGATTCTGTGATCCTCAACATACATGTGAGGTTTTCTACACTTAAGCATATTTTGAAGAACCTCTGGAAGCCTGAGTGAGGTCTCAGAAAGGAGGGAACAGAAACACCTTCAGAAGAGGGAAAATGGAGGTTCTGTGTAATTATAGACCTGTCAGCCTAACTTGACTTCCCAGAAAGAAAGCACATCAAATTATGAAACAATCAATTTCTAAGCACCTGTAAGATGATAAGGTGATAAAAAATCAGCCAGCCTAGATTTGTCAAGAACAAATTGTGTCAGCCCAACCTAATTTCCTTTTCTGACAGGTTTAATGGCTTTGTGGATAAAGGGGAGGGAGCAGATGTGATTTATCTGGAGTTCAGGAGAGTATTTGCTACTGTCCTACAGGAGATTCCCATAAACAAACTAGGGGAGAATAGTCTCAAAGAAGCCACCATAAGGCACATGGAAAAGCTGCCAAAAAGAAGTCAAATAACTCAGTGTCAAGCTGGGAGAGTGCTTGAAGTGGAGAATTGTCCTGGGGGTGGCTTTATTCAGTGTTTTCTCTCCTGGCTTGGATGGTAGACTAATGATTTAATGAAGGACACTCTCCTGGGAGAAGCTGTGAGAACCTCCACAAGAAGGGTTAAGAATTCCAAACAAACTTGACAAGCTGCAGAAAGAGGCCAAAAATCAACAGGGTGAAATTCAAGGCAGGCAGTTAACAAGTCTTCTCCAAGAGGAGAAATCAATGCAAAGAAAAATGAAGTTGAAGGGAGTGGCCAGTGCTGTCAAGAAAGGGTCTGGGGACTACTGAGGATCAGAGACTGTGAAACAACAATGCCAGACTGCTGCCCCCCAAAATTCCCAGATCTCATTTGGGGATGTTTGTCACATACAGAAAGCCCAGGAGGCAACTGTTTTCCTGTTCTCAGAACCAGAAAGGTCTCAGCTGGACTAAGAGGTATCCAGTTTCCAGCAACTATGGATGAAGAAAGGCACAGAAATCTTCTGAGAGACTTGGACAGACTTAACAAACCCTTGTCAGGCAGAGCTGAGGTACACAGATCTTAAGGAAGGAGATGGAAGCTCCATGGAGTCTGTCCCCACCTTTCTTCTTGGCCCCTTAAGTCCTGAAAGGCTGCAGCAAGGTCTCCCTGGAGCCTTCTCTACTCCAGGCTGAACACCCCCAACTCTCTCAGCCTATGTTCCAGCCCTTGGATCATTTTTGTGGCCTCCTCTGGACCTGCTCCACCAGGTCCATGTCTCTCCTGTGCTGAGGTCTCCCCAGAGCAGAGCAGAGGCACAATCCCCTCCCTGCCCTGCTGGCCACACTGCTGGGGATGCAGCCCAGGAGACAGTTGGCTGTCTGACCCCCAAGTCCTGCTCCACAAGGCTGCTCTCTATCCACTCATTCCTCAACTTGTAGCTGGTCTTTGGGATCAGGAAAAATACATTTTCTCCAGTCTAAGGTTAAATCTACTTCAGTAAGCTCCCTGGTTTTGTTGGCTATGCCTCAGAGACCACTGAAGGCTTCTCCATCACTTACAGCCTCCATGTGGTTTTCCACAGAGATGCTGAAGCTCTGAGCTCCTAGAGGCAGATGTTTCTGCATCTATTAACTGCCATATAATTGGAGAGTAAATCATAGATGGTGACTGCTGCCCATGAGAGCAGAGTGAGTGCTAGCTGCAGAGGGATTTCTCTTTAGACAAACCAAACACAATTAGCCACTAATCTGCAGGCCCCTGTGATTGCAGCCTAGTTGGAAGGTATTTATGGGCAGAAGCATGGTGGTTACCATGGAAGTAAAGAGCAGCAGCAGGTTAGCAAAGTCCTTGGCAATAGGGCTGAAGCCACCAGTACCTTTCCCCAATAGTATTTTCATGGCACAGGGTCACTCCCAGCAAGATGATGCAGAATCTCCTGAGCGGGAAGGGACCCACAAGGATCATCAAGTCCTACTCCTGTCTCTGCACAGGACACCCCCAAAGTCACCCCATGTGTCTAAGAGCATTGGCCAAATGCATCTGAAATTCCAGGAGGGTTGGGGCCATGAGTGCATCCCTGGGGAGCCTGTTCCAATGCTCCACGACCCTCTGGGGAAAGAACCTCATCCTAAGATCTACCCTGAGCCTCCCCTGGCACAGCTTCATACCATTCCCTTGGTCAGCAGAGAGAAGAGATCAGCTCCTGCCCCTGCTTCATCTCTGCTGAGGAAGTTCTGAACTGCCATGAGGTCTCCTCTCAGTCTCTTCTTCTCCAGGCTGAACAGACCAAGAGAGTGCAGAGCTACCTGGACTCATCACACTGACAGCAAGGCTGGGGAGACAGGAGTGAAAGGAGAGCACTTGGAAAGCAGAGTTATCAATCTTCTGCAACTGAAGAGCCTAGCAAATGCCTGCTTTGCACAGCACTTTGGAACTGCTTGATTGGGAATGGGAAAGAACAGGTATAGAGAGCCAGTGGTCAGCCTTAAGTCAGGAGCTGAGTCTGCAGGTGCCTGAGAAAGCCTCAGTTGCTGTCTCAGCAGAGCCTGGTGTGTGTTGGAATTCAGCTGTTAGAGCCTAGACAGGGCTGCCAGGGGACAAGCAGCTGGAGTCCCTCAGAGCTTTTCAGCCCACTGAGGATCTGAGTGCCAGCAGCAGGAGCCCAGCTGGGATTTCAGATCTTCTCTGTTCACAGCACCAGGGGCAAACACATATTAGACTTGTTAACTCAGCAGACTTGAACCAGAACTGGAAATGGATGTGAGGCAATAAACATCAGAATCCCCATGGAAAAGGTCCCAGGATGAAGCCAGCTAAGGTCTGGAGTGAGGAGAGATGTAGATGTGGTGCTGAGGGACATGGTTTAATGATGACCTGGCAGTGCTGGGTTAATGGCTGGACCTGATGATCTTAAAAGTCTCTTCCAACCAAAATGATTCTCTGATTCTCTGAGTCAGAGAGCTGGTGGGCTGCACAGCAGCCAAACAGAGCCATTTCAAAGCAGCAGCCAGTAACTGCTCTGTCCTCTTCAGCCCACAGGAGCTGCTAACTCATTGTGACCCCTGTTCAAAGCCCACTGGACTCAAAAGGAGCCTTTGAAAAGGATTTGCTCAGCTGTAACAATAAAGAAAGAAACAGTTTTGGGAGATGAGAAAGAAAATGAAGGGCTAGAGGATTGATCTCCAGGACATCAGAGCTTTCTGGATGCTCCTGCTAAGAGCATTCATCCCTTGAGGGCCTGTATGTAGACATTTGCCTTCCACTGCTGGCTCCAGCACAGGCAGAACTCCCCCAAAACCTGTAAACCTGACCCCCTAAGACCACCAGATCTAGATTCCTACCATGCAAATCAAATCAAAGCAGAAAATGACAGGCAATTTAGAGGCCCAGACTGAGCAAAGAGAGCTTGTCCTTCCAGAGAGGCAGATTGGCTCTCATCAGGAAATGCCAAAAAGCTGCTAGAAGGAGCTGCTGGCATCCACAAGCACAGTGTGTTTGGAACTCCCCAAGCACCAGCTCTTTGTCTCTTAAACTCCTGCAACACAGACTGAGGCCACCTTTGGTGGGTTGACATCTTGTACACAAGCTATGGAAGTTCCCTATCCTCAGACTGAGAGGGTGGCTGCAAAATCACAGCAATTAGTTTCACAACAGCTCCAAAAAACAGGATCCCAGCATTTCTGTGCATTGCTCCTTATTTTTTTCCCCAGCTCTGGGTTTTTTTGGTGGGGTTTTGGGGGTATTTTTTGTTGGTTTCTTTGGGATTTTCTCCTCCTTTTGCTTTGGGGTTTTTAATTATATGTTTATTTATGTATCTATTTCCTTTATTACTCCCTCCACTGGGTGAGCCACACCAGAGCCAATTGCTTCTGAGCTCTTGGGCTCAAATGCAATGCTGGGACTAAGACAACAGCTCTGCTTTTCCCATCCTTAAGTCACCCATCACTTCCAGCTGCATCATCTCAGGCCTCACCACACACAGACCTGGGAAGGACTTGAGGCAAATTATCAAGCAGGGGTTTTGCTGCTGGAAATCAAGGTGTGGTGCCTGTGGCTGTGCCAAGGCAAGGCCATGGGCAGGCTCACACCAAGGAAGAATGTGGGGTTGGTGATGGAAGCAGGTAATGGCCATGATCAAGTGGCTCATCTCTCACCCATCTCCCTGTGCCTCATGCCAAAGGCTGCTTATATTGGGGCTGATTGCAAGTGCTGAGGCTCCTACTGTTTCTCACTGGGGAGGTTGCTCTCTGCCCTAATAGATCTAGCAATTTCAGGCACTCCTGCTGACATTTTGACTTCTTTATTTCTATGCCTCCTTAAGCTCTCCTCCTTTTCATTTCCTCCCATCACTCTGTGTCCAGACTGTCTGCAGAGCTAGCAGAAGTGCAATAAGGAGTGGCAGGCAGGGTCCCTCTGAGTGATAATTGTCTGCCTTGGGTGATGTGATAGAGGACAAAGCCCAGAGTTGAGAGTCTCAAACCACTTGACAAGAACAATCATTGTCCCTAATCATGCTGCCTGCAGTGACTTCTTGCTGTTATTAAATGAAATCTCTCCCAGGAAAGACAAAGAGAGAGATAGAGATGGTTACTGGCTGGACTCAGCACCCAGGCACCATCAGTGCTGGATAGGACTTGACTGATGTCCCATCAGGTAGGGTGGTTCCACCTGGCTGTCCTTAGAACATCCTTTAACTGGAGCTGGAGCCACTTAACAAAGAGCTTGCTTCAGATGGTTCTGAACCCTGGGGGAAATTTAGAGGGACTAGACAGTGGAAAACCAAGAGTTAAAGTCTTTGACTTGCTTCTATCCTGTGTGAAAGCAGGAAAACTCCTGCATTTTGCAGAAGTTCTTCCACAGGAGCTGAATTTGAGCTTATCAATGCCCAGTGTACAAGGGGAGGGGGTTAGATCTTGAGGCTTCTGAAGGAAAACCAGCCAAGAAGGATTGCTTAGGCTAGCATGCATCACCAACCAAAAGATCTGCTGGCAGGAGAGCATCCCTTCAGGGACACACCATCACAACACATCCTCCCACCCTCCTTTGGACTTTCTCCAAGCCTGCAATGCAGGTGCTCACATTCTGTGTCTTATCCAGCAACTGTGCTGAGTAAAAAAAGGCTCTGCTGAAGGGGAAGGATTCAATTTGCAAACAAGCTCCTCTGGCTGCTTCTGAAGGCAGGTGACCCTTGGATCAGAAGCTCATTGTGTTGCAGTGGCTCCAGACTGAATGTTAATTCAGGCAGGGAAGGAAATCATCAGGATGGAGACATACCTACAGCACCTTCCTTATTCTCTGTGTCCTCTGCCACCTGCTCCAGCAGAGCCAGGGCTTCTCTGTTCCTTTTTTGTGTGTGTCTGTGTGAATGTTTCAATGCCTTTGTCTGGTTCTCCTTTCCACATCTCTTTCTCTCAGTGTCTGGCAAATTCAGACCAACAGTGAAATAACATTTTTTAGGGGAAAAAAAAAAGGAAAATAGAACTCCAATAAGAGAGTCAAAGTGCCTTCAAAAGAAAAGGAAGGAAAGAGGATGTAGAAAAAAAGAAAGAAAAGGAAAGGAAAGAGGACAGGAAGAAAAGAGAATGAAAGAGAAGGAGAAAAGAGGCAGGAAAAAAAAAAGAAGAAAGAAAAGAGAAGGAAAGAGGAAAAGAGAGGAGGAAGAAAACAAAAAAAGATAGAAGAGAGTTGAGTTTAGTCCAAAATAAACTTCTCTCCCCAGAGAAGAGAAATGTCCACTCAAGCCACTATCAAACTTGGGACAGGTGTCTCACAGACACTGCACTGCAGCAAGGTCATGGAGCACCTTGGAGTGAGCCTGAGACACAGCCCTGCCAACCTGCACAGCTCAGGGCTGTGTCTCTTGAGTGTTCTGGCATGAAAATAGACATTAAAATCAAGGTGGTGCTGTCCCAGGAGCAAATGCATCTGGGGTTTCATCAAAGCCTGCTGCTCTGGTCCTAAGCACTAGCAACTTCTTGGAGTGTGCAGGTAGTAAGTGAGTAGGAAACATCATTCTCTCTCCTAACTTGGGTTATTTATTATCTACCACAAACTTAGATGCTGAGAAGGACCCTCCAGGACTACTGAGGTAGGCAGCCCCATGCTCAGCCCAAGCAGGCTTCAAATCAGCCTAAGATAATTGATGCTGATGCCTATCAGGTTGCATTTGGTGGGTGGAAAGCTGGCCATGAGGCAGCAATGTGAGCTCCCAGCCCAGAAATCAACTGCATCCAGGGCTGCAACATATGGACAGGTCCTGGCAGGTGCCAGTGTTTGTCCCTTAAACTGGCATTGCTGTGGTGACAACTTTGCCATGACTCACACAGGCTACCTGGGAGGGGATTTACTCATCCTCTACTGCAGATGGAGAAGTGGAGGTGAGCAGAGGCAAAGAGATTAACCAAAGGTCATACAGTGAGTCAGTGGCTGGAGGAAGGTTTGACTCACATCTTCAGCATCTCACTTGTTTCTGGACCCATCCATGCTGCCATCTGACAGACTGCTTATATCATGGGGGTTTATACAGCCCATCTCCAAAATCCCACAGAATAACCTTAAATCTGAGTGTTGACATGAACACCAGCCCCTTTGGAAAGCTTTTTGAACCCACAGAAGGATGTGGCACTGTGAGGATAGGGGCAGCTTAGGCTGATAACTATGCCTTTGGGTCATGGCTTAGGTGTTCCAGCATGGCCAAATGCTGGGATCCAAGGGCAGAAGCAACTACCATATGGTGACACAAGGAGGTTGGGCTAAATGACCTTGAAAGGCCCCTTCCAACCCAAACCATTCTATGATTCCAGAATACCAACCACCCTAAAGACCCAAAAAGGTCATTTGCAAGCTACCAACCAGTCTTTCCTTGCCTGTGGTTGGAATCAGGTAGGCAAGAAGGTTACAACACAAGCCCAGATGCCACTGGAACAGTGCTGTAGGTACTCCTGGTCCCCCCTTGACCCATTGCTGAGTACAAATGGCTTGCTCACCGAGGTGTTCTGGCACTGCACACTGGAGCTGTTGAACCTCAAGGCAGGGACCCTCTGCTCACTGCCCTGGATGTTCAAGATGCACTCGTAACCTCGCTGACCCGACTGGGGTTGGGGCAGGTTCTTGGCCTTCAGTGTGATTGGTTTGATCACTTCCACTGGTACCAGGATCTTCTCTGCTTGCAGTAGCTGAGGACAGTCCTAGGGAAAGAGAAAAGAAAATGTGCCAAGTCAGCACATGGGTTTTCCAGCCCCAGGTGAAGTCCTCTGATGCTTCTCAAGCTTCACGCTTCGTTTCAACTGACTACAAAGCCTCTGCAGCTCCCTGGGCTTCAGCCTATTACAAGGGTATTCAAGGAGCATTACTGGGAAGGCTCAGATAAACAGGTGAGGAAGGATTTCTTTTACAGAGCAACCTTTCCTATCTCCCTTGTTCCCACTACAGGCTTTAAACCTTCAGGACTCAAGGAAGTTACCTCTAGTGGTTTTTAATAGCTGCTCTGTGAATCAGGTACTGCACTAAGGGAGGTTTAGATTGGAGAGCAGGAACAATTTCTTCCCTGAAAGAGATGTTAGGCATTGGCCCAGGCTGCCCAGGGCTGTGGTGGAGTCACCATCCCTGGAGGGGTTCAAAACTATGTAGGCATTGCACTTTGTGACATGGTTTAGTGGCACAGGGGCCAACAGTTGGACTTGATGATCTCAGAGGTCTTTTCCAACCTAAGGGATTCTATGATTCCAGCCTGTCCTGCCCAGCATTATGGTCAGGTCCAGTCAGTGCAAGCAGAGACAGGGAACTTACATAAAGAGCTGCAAGCTTGATCTGTAGGTGTAGGCAAGGGACAGCAAGGAGGACAATGACTGGTCCAGGGCTGCAAAGTAGGGAAAGGGACTGAAAGGCTCAAAAGTTCTGGCTTATGAGAGCCTGGAAGCTTGTTAGAGCAGATGGTGGAAGCATCTTACTGAAGCAAATAGCTTAGGGAGATAAAGAAATGGATTAGACATGTAACATCTGCAGTTCCACAACCCAGGAATAGCATTACAAGAGCCATCAGTCATCACACTGTGGCTGTGAGCTGATCCCTGACCAGGGGCAGGAAGAAAATCCATTAACCACCCAACACATCACTGCAGTGAAGTCCAGAAGCCTTCCTCCATCCTCAAAGAGTGTTTGTCTGTCCTACTGGGATTACCAAACTGAAGAGCCCTTTGGGACAACCTGTTGTCTTATCTAAACTTCTAGGGTGATGCTAGTGGTGTAAGTACTCAACAGCTGCTGATGGTTGGCCGTTGGCTTTGCCCAGGTTAACACCAGACCCAGAACAGCCAAGAACACAGTCACTGGTGCTGGGTGGAGGTAAACCATCTGTGGGCTGGTGGCCATTTCTCTGGGCTAATCTGGCACAAGGACCAGCTTCATGTGTGCTATGGAGATCATCTAGTTCAACCCCCCCTGTCAGAGCAGGGTCACCTAGAGCAGGCTGCACACCAGCATTAAGGTTAGCTACAAGGTTAAGTGGCTGCTCAGCAGGAGAAAGTGAGACATAATCTAACCCTGTGGATGACTTAGACCTACAAAACCCCAGAGGACAGGGGAAGGAGGTGGTCTAGGCTATATTAAAACAAGAATAAGAGTTTCCAGTTCTGATGACACCAGCAGATACCATATGTAAACACCATCTGGGGCTCAACACCCCCTGACCCTTCCCCTTCACATCCTGGGGCCTCTGAATCAGGTCTCCCTCTTTCTCCTGGCATAAGAAAAGCTCTTGGCAACCTCATCTCGATGTTTTTTTCTCCCCAGCTGAGAGCAAGATGCATTGGCAGAGGGACTCAGTGGGACAGGAGGCTGGGGAAGCTCTATCTGCTGCTCAGCAGCCATTTCCCAAGAGTGAGCATTTTCCTTGATGTCCACACCAAGTAGCAAAGCTTCTGCAGGGGGTTGGAGGATGGAGGTTGGAGATAGTCTAGGATGTTACCTGCAGGCCAATCCCAGCTCTTCAGCCTGTCCTTTTCTTCTCTAGCTTTATCCCTTTCCTCTTCCACCACTGGTGCTGTAACCTTTCTGATAACACTTGTTTCAAGTTCATTACCAAGCAGTGATTGAGGCAGCCCCAAACCAGGAGTCGTTTGCATATAAAAAGCTTTGCAGTGCTGGGAGGAAGTTCATTATAGATAATTGAAGAGGCTAGAGCCATAAAGAGGAAATCCTCCCAATGTGGCTTTATCTGATTGACCTAATGTTCTTTCTAATTGAAACAGGGAGGGGGGGAGGTGTGAAACAAAAAAAAAAAGGTAATTTCATTGGCTGATGTAGTGCAGAAAACCTCAGAGCTTGGACTAGCCTCTGGGTTTGAATTCAAACCTGGGACTGATTTGGGAGCCTGTGGCAAGCTTTGGCAGGTTTTGGAGTTTTGAGGGTAAAAGAGCAATGTGTTCAGAGCAGAGCCAAGCAGAGAGGTCCTTTAAAAAGAGAGTTATCTTGGGCATTTTCCACTGGAGGTAGTTTCTCTTCACACTTTCTCTCTGCTGGGCTCCACTTAGGTTGGAAAACATGATTTTCAGGTGATGGAAGGGAAATAAAAACATCCCCTGCCAACAAGGGTACCAGTGAAGGACATGATCCCATCCCTTCTCTCTTTGCTAGACAAGAAGTTAAGCCTTTTCCCCAGCTCTAAAGGGAGCTGGTTCAGATTCCAGAGGAGCTCAGATCCAGTTTATTCTCTACCAGGGCAACCCATTTGAAAGCAGACTCTTGTTGACTCATTCTGTGTGTGTAGCTTCATTCTGTTCCTTAAATGCTTTCCAATGAGTCAGCCTCTTCAAAATAATATCCTCCACCCTTGCCAATTGCTGGTATCAGCAGTGATGCACACCTCCAAACCACCAAATTTTGCCAGTTATCAAGTCAGAGAGCTTCTGCAGTGCAAACACTGTGTGAAATGGGCTGTGCTCATTGGGTCAATGGGAGTTTAATTTTCTTTATTTATAACTCCTGGTAGAATGCCTGCAAATGTGTTTTGCTGGAGCTTGTGGAAATAATGAAGTCTCAGAAATATGTGAAGCCTTTCTTTCTGTTGCTCTCACATGCCTGTGAGGACTTTCATCACAGCTCTAGCTGAATGAGTCCCCAGGGAAAGCCATCATGAGAATTCTTCTTAAGAGGGTGATGAAACCTCTTGGAGGCTATGTGGTCTTAGCCCTGAACTAATTAGTTTGGTTCCTTTATGGTGCTCCATACATATATAGTTATTGTTTCATAGGATAAGCTGGAGAATGACCAGATACTCTGAGTTAATCACCCTCTCCTTGGGATGAAGCAAGCAGGGATCTTTTATAGACTTGTGATATTGTCTGGGGTTTCTTCCAACCTTACTTTGCACTGTTTCACTCTCTGATACTGATTATAGCCAGGCTCATCAAAGTGTTCTCCATTTTCCAGTCTGATCCACTTTGACTGGTGAGCATCCAACAGGGGATACAGGCAAAACATCCATGAGTGTTTAACACAATGACCCAGCCACCTAGCAACGGTCCCTGCTTCATGTTGGTGTCCCCATTCACTTCTCTTCCCTTGTGCATCTCCTGTCATCCAGAGCACCCAGGGGAGGGAATCTTTTCTCCTTTCCCTTCATACTGCTCCCTCATGATCCCCAGTAGCAGGGATTGGAAGGGAGGAGGGAGGGAAGGAGAGGAGGGAGGGAAGAAAAGGAGGGAGAGAAGAAAAGGAGGGAGGGAAGAAAAGGAGGAAGGAAAGGAGGGAGAGAAGGAAAGGAAGGAGGGAAGGAAAGAAAGAAGGGAAGAAGGATTGAAGGGAAGAAGGATTGAAGGAGGGAAGGAAAGAGGAAAAAAGAAATGTGTCATTCATTTTAGAGGACTAAGATTTCAGCTGGATGAAAAGCAGGAAAACAGCAAGTTGGCAGATGAGAGGCAGCAGAAACTGCCTGGAATATGTTGCCTGAATTCCCCTCTCACACCTCAGCTTCCCCTAGGTCAGGGCTGTGACAGCATGTGAAATCAGATGCTTGTTTAGCAGCTCCCCTCTACTGCTACAGAAAAGCAGACTTCAGGCTTCAGGCCTGAGAAGCTGGTTCCTTCCATGAATCACTTTGAAACTCTTGCAGCACTTCCCAGCCCCAGGATAAACTGCAGAATGAAGCAGCAAGGAGCTGGGAGTTCCCAGGGTAGGAGGGGAAGGAGTGAGTTACAATCCCAGGTTGTGTTTACATTATTACCCCACTAATTCTTAACATCATAAAGAATTACATTGAAAATTTACACAGAGAGGGGCAGGGAACATTATGAAGTTATAAAGTGGAATCAGGTCAATGCTTTGTAGGCAAGATTCCAAGCTCCATAAATTTCTGGGTAGACTTCCCCCAAAATTGACATCAGCACCAGCAGCAATCAAAGCAGCTACAAAAAAAGCAGCTACAAAAACAGCTCCCCCAGTCAACAGAATTTTTTTTAATGCACCATCTATTTTATCTGCACTTCCCAAGTTTACAATGCTGTTAGCTTGATTGATGGGATGCTTATTTATTGGCAGGGCCAAAGTAATAATACCTGAAGAAAATGCTCAGAACTTTTAAAGGCAGCCGATGAGGAGAATGCAAAAGGATTTATGGGAAGTGGAAAGATCTGCAGAGACAACAAAGGAGTAATTGAGTCCTTGCATCTCTGTCACTTCCAGTGGTTCCTTTCCAGGTAAGAGCCTTCCATGCAGTCAGGAGGAAAGAGCAGCTCTCTTCTGTTGGATACTGGAAGTGCCATAGGAGGAATGCCTGAAATCACTTGGTCTGTTCAGCCTGGAGAAGAGCAGATGAAGGGGAGACCTCATGGCAGTTTAGAACTTCCTCAGCAGAGATGAAGCAGGGGCAGGAGCTGATCTCTTCTCTCTGCTGACCAGCAACAGGACCCAGAGCAATGGCATGAAGCTGTGCCAGGGGAGGGGCAGGGTAGATCTTAGGATGAGGTTCTTCCCCCAGAGAGTGCTGGAGCATTGGAACAGGCTCCCCAGGGATGCACTCATGGCCCCAACTCTCCTGGAATTCCAGCAGCATTTGGCCAATGCTCTCAGACACATGGGGTGATTTTTGGGTTGTCCTGTGCATAGACAGGAGTTGAACTTGGTGATCCTGGTGGATTCCTTCCAATTTGGGATATTCTGTGATCCTGTGCTACAGGAAAAGGTGGTTGCTCACACTGTGGAAGAGACTTGGCCCTGTTTAAGCTCTGTGAGCTCTAGTAGCTACATACTTCAGTGGAGGCTTGCACAGATCAGGGTACAGATAGCAGTGGTGGAGGAAGGGAGACCCACAGGTCAATAGCAGATCAGTAACTCAGCTGCCATAACCTTTGGGTCTTTGTCTTCAGTGCTGAGAAGGCTAGAGACTGGCAAGTGATGCTGATCACCAGGGAGAGGATACTCAAAAGCAGAAGCTACATGAAGACAACCAACCTCCTCTCACATGGGTCACTGCTCAACCCCAATAACTGGGGGCAAAGTGACTCCCCCAAGGCCATGCAGGCAGTGCTGGGAAATAACCCAGGTCTGTTGAAAGCTTGATCCCAACCTAGGACTAATTCTGCTTCTCAAGTCAGTCCACACATCTCTGCTGACCAACATTAATGATTTTACCCTCCTTTAATTCTTCATTAATAAAGTCTTTCTCAGCTGGTGCATGATTTCACAAAGATCAAGGTCAGGCTGCCATAATTATCCAAGCACCACATTTATCCTGTTTAATAGAGACACAACATTAGCTTTCTTTCAGCCCTTTGCTGCTTTGACACACTCCCAAGAAGGAAAAGTAATGATCCAGAGAGCAGGAGCCTTCTGGTCACAGGATGAAAGGAGGGGACTAGTGACAAAAAATGAGTAGATGACTGTGTCCATGAGGTACATCTGCTCAGGGGGGCTGCTGGAGACATGCCAGCAGGCTCAGTTCTGCTGTTTCTCAGGAGCTGCCTGGTTGTGAAATAGGAAGAAAGATGATTGTGTGTGATGAGGAAGGTGATGTACATGCAAGAGAGAAGATCACCAAGGAGCTACTTGGACAAAGCCTGTCATTTGTTAGAGGAAAACCCTGCTGAAGTGAGATAGCCCTTCAGGATAAGGCACAGAGTAAAAATGGATTGTGCTAAAGTGTGGAAGAGCAGAGGAAGCTTCCCAGGCTGCCCAGAGGAGTGGTGGAGTCATCATCCCTGGAGATGTTTAAATGAAGTGTAGGGATGGTGTTGAGGGACATGGTTTAGTGGTGGACTTCATCATGCTGGGTTAATGGTTGGACTTGATGAGCTTAAAGGTCTCTTCCAACCAAAACCATTCTATGACCCATCCATGCAGGTGCCCATGACACTGACATCTTTCTCCTCAACCAAACCAAGTGTCCTACACATCTGTGTCAGCAAATGGGGTTTGCATGCATGAGGGATGTTCCCCAACCAGAGCTCCATCAGGAGTCAGGGACTATCTCCCACATGGAGATTTCTGGTGTCTAACAAAGGTTGAGCCCAAGATGGAATCCAAGCTCCTTCATCCAAGACAGGACCAAATGTCTGTTTCTCCTCTAGTGTTGCCCATTTTTATAAAGTTAAGAGGAATTTGGTATCTTTGAGATCTCCCAACTAGGCCAAGAATGGCCAATGAGTTCAGAAGTCAATAGAGGAGACAGAGGAACAGATGGACTGGAGGCTGCACACACAGGTCACATTGATGAAAACCTGCTTCCTTTGGAAACCAAGACAGAAGCCCAGAGAGCCATAATCACTTGGCTTCCACAGTGGGAAGATCAGGACCTCATGGCTCTTGTCACCTTCCTCTTCACTTAGGTCCATGACAGCATGAGATAACACCCAAGCCAAAGCAAATGGACTCATGCTCTAAGACAAGGTGGCCAAGGAAGGCCTGGAGATGTCCCAAGAAGGACAGAAGACACATTCCAGCCTCATTTCTTATCTGCAGCTTCAACATCCTGAAAATGTTTCTCCTTGGCCAGCTCTCAAAAGCTCCCATGTCCCAAAGCAGTGAATGCAGCTGATGATAGAAAGGAGAAAACCAAACCTCTTCCTACATTAGGGCTAGGTCATCACTCTGGCCTAAGTCTGACTGGGGAATTATCTTTCCTTCCTCTAACAGCAAGATGCCAAACAGATCCTAGCAATCCTAACAGATGTCCAGATAATCCTGTAGCCACTTGAGACATTCCAAGGACATTGCACTGAGCTAGGCTAGCAAAACAACAGAAGCTCTTCCTGAAGTTCTTTCAAGGGTGCTGTGCTGACAGGGCCAGATGAGTCTCACCCTGCTGCATTCTGAGATCACTCTGTCCTGCTGGATAAAGAATCTTGCATTACAAAGATGAGCAACCCAACTGTTATGAGGAAGTTTCAGCAGGGACAAGGTTTTGAGTGTCAGATGTTCCTTGTATCTCCATTCAAACTAATCTCCCTGAGTTGCACCTGGAAATGACATGAAACAGGTCCTTGACTAGTCACTCATC
Organism: Galbula dea; assembly: GCA_013399015.1. Classification (NCBI taxonomy): domain Eukaryota; kingdom Metazoa; phylum Chordata; class Aves; order Piciformes; family Galbulidae; genus Galbula; species Galbula dea. The sequence continues at coordinate 460,249 of VWZX01006860.1, read as the reverse complement.
TGGTGGCTGGAGAAGCTAAGCTCTAAGCAAACAAGATGTGCATTAAGGTAAGGTGAAGCTCTCACAAGGAGGCATTTTCCCAACAGTTCTAAGTTCAGTTGTGATTTGGCTGGAGGACTCAACAAAGAGACCCAGGATGAAACTGCCAGGCAGCCAGGACAGATTTCCTGCAGATAAGCATGACAAATCCTGCTAAATCTTACTGTGGAAATGGAACAAGTTCCCAGCCTTTTACCCTGCCAGCTTGGATGATGCAGGGCAGAAAGGCTGAGAGATGACCAAAGGTACCCAAAAGCAGCAGAAGCAGCTACTTTGCACCCAAGCTTCCCATTTCTTTCCTCACCTCAGTGCAAGTCAGTACAACCTGCCAACAGCAAATGATCTCCTTTGTTTGCACATGCTCAAAGGCTTCTTAGGAACATCCCTGACTCAGAGATCACAGCTCCAGGTACTCAGTACTCTACAAGCATCTAGTAACAGAAAGTGCTTACCCAAATCAGAAAAGGGGGTGAGAGAAAGAGGGGCACAGAAAAGTGAATGTCTCCAAGCCAGCTCAGAGCCAGGAATGAAGCTTTCAGATGCTAAAATAAAACCTATGGCCTCATCCACTGCCTGATACAACCTCTGAACACTATTTTCATGCTCTAACAGGACTCCATGAGCAAGGGGAAAGCTTCCTACCTGGCCTCCAATTTCTGTCTTTAATTTCCTCTTATCATTATCTGCAGAGGATGCACCCACTACACAAACTCAGAGAACAATTATGTTTGGAGAAGCCCTCTGAGATCACCAAGTCCAACCATCCACCCATCACTCCCATGCTCACCACTAAACCATGACCCCAGGCACCACACCTTCAGGTTTGGTGAACTCTGCCAGGGATGGTGACTCCACCACCTCCCTGGGCAGCCTGGGCCAATGCCTGAGAACCCTCTTGGGGAAGAAATTCTTCCTAATATCCCATCTGAACCTCCTCTGGTGCAACTTGAAACCATTTCCTCTTGTCCTATCACTCATTACCTGGGAGAAGAGACTGAGCCTCTCTTTATTACCACCTCCTTTCAGGTAGTTGTAGGCAGTGAGAAGGTTCCCCCTGGGCCTCCCCCTCTCCAGACTGAACAACCCCAGTGGGTAACATCTCCACATGATACATCTCCATTTCTGGGGAAGGGTTCTGACAGTGGTTGAGGGCTGAAATGCCACAACCTGCAGTGCCAAACCACCAGTACCCCCAAGGCACAGCTGGATCCATAACCATCAGCTCCAGCTGCCTCCCAGATTACCCCTTGGACAGGATGCTGACAAGACTGAATTCCATCCATCACATGTGCTTGGAAACACTTCTAAGCATCAAATAGATGCTAAACACCAACCCTTCCTCATGCTGCTTTAAAAACAGGTGCCACAAAACTCATGCAGCACTCCACCAAACCCCATCTGCATGGGGTGGCTTTCACTGCCCTCAGCAGCTGCCTGTCTCTGAGCTGCTCCTGATCTCCTCTCCTGGGGTCCTCCTGCCTGCTCACAGCACTTGAAGCCAGCAGGTTGCCTGCAGTTACCATAGGAACCACACCTCCATCCCTCCCCTTAATGATAGACAGGTGCCAGGCTAAGAGAGCAGCTAATCCACAAGTGGGGAAGGATTCAGCACTTGGGTGTTGGCCTCACTGCAACTGTCATTAGAGTCCCTCAGAAATGAGAGATGCATTAATTGGAGCAGGGATGGCTTTGTCTTTCCTCCCCAGCCTGATGTTTCCAGCAGCTGCCTCTCCAGCCAGGTTAAAGGAGGAAACTGGAGAGGAAGGGAAACAGAGCAGTTGCCACAGCAACAGCTGAAGATGCATCACCAGAAGGTTTGTCAATGCAAGGGAGTGAGGAGATGACCAAGCTCACCTGATGGCCCAGCAGGTCCTCTACCCTCTCCCCAGTGCAGCCACCCAAGGTGTATTTTGGGAGGGGGTAGGCACTGTGCTTTCCTTCTGCATTGTGCAAAGAGGACAAAGGAGATCATTTGGGGACCATGAAAACCTGTCTGCTCTTTGAGACCTTGAGGAAAATACCTCCCTGAGACAGAGTGTGTGGGGAGGAGGCACTGCTGAGCTCACTGCAGCCAAAGTCCAGGAGGAGGAAACATAGGTATTGTCACTTAATAGAATAGAATAATAGAATAGAATAAGACTATTTCAGTTGGAAGGGACCTACAATGTGCCAGGGGAGTTTAGAGTTAGACCTTAAAAGGTTCTTCCCCCAGAGAGTGGTGGAGCACTGGATCAGGCTCCCCAGGGATGCACTCATGGCCTCAACTCTCCTGGCATCCCAGAAGCATTTGGCCAATGCTCTCAGACACATGGGGTGATTTTGGGGGTGTCCTGTGCAGAGACAGGAGTTGGACTGGATAATCCTGGTGGCTCCTTTGCAGCTCAGGATATTATATGATTTGTGATCTAACTCAACTGCCTGACCACTTCAGGACTGATCCAAACTTAAAGCATGTTATTAAGGCACTGTCTAAATGCCTCTTAGATGTCTTCCAGTTCAGGCTGAGCTGTCATTACTCCCTGACTCCTTCTTTCCCCTCTTTTCTCCCCCTCAAAAAACCATCCCCTTATATTTAGACAAGATCTAAGAAAGAAATATTTTACACTGAGGGTGGTGAAACACTGGCAGAAGTTGCCCAAACATCTCCCATCCCTGGAAACACTCCAGGTCAGGTTGGTTGCTGTGAACAACCTGCTCTAGTTGCAGAGGTCCCTGCTGACTGCAGGGGGATTGGACTAGATGCCCTTTAGAGGTCTGTTCCAACCCAAACTAATCTATGAAGAAGGACAAGTGACCAGTTCAAAGCTAGATCCAGGTGACTCCACTACAAGAGACCACCAGGAGAGCTCTTCACTGGGCAAAGCAACACTCTGCTCCTCAGCAGCTGCTCAACAGCACTGCAGCTCCCAAGGCTTTCTCTCCCTTTTGACAGATGCCTGTTTGAAGCAGTTTGGTTCTTTTATGTGGGCTTTGCTCTTGTTAGCACGTACAGCCTGACATAAAACACTCTGGTGTGAGAGCTTTTCTTCTCTTCTCCTTTTAGGCAGCAGATGAAAACCCTTTTAATGAAAAGCTTGTTTGGGGGAGGAAGAAAACCACACGCACAGGCAAATCGGCCGAGCAGGGAGATGAAAACCTCCTTCAAGGTAATTAAATGATTATGTAGCTTTTAAACCCAGGAGATAACAGATTTGTTATCTAGGCTGTTGGTTTTTTTTTTCCCCTCTCTTCCTTTCCTCTCCCCAGCCCCTGCCCCTCCTCCCGAGCTAAAAATCACAGAATCACTAAGGTTGGAGGAGATCTCTGAGATCATCAAGCCCAACCACCAACCTATCCTCACCATGTCACTGAACCATGGCCCTAAGGACCACATCTAGATGGTTTTTAAACACCTCCAGGAATGGTGACTCCACCCTTGGAAGGTCCAGAACAAATAGTGTTCATCTTAGAGAAGAAGACACAAAAGAAGGCTTAATCCCTTATCCCATCAACTCAAGCAAGGCTACTGCAGATTACCCATCCTTGTACAGATGTCTGTGAAACACTGATATGAAAACTACCCAGTGGATCAGAGCAGGGCTGCACTAAGACAACCTGGATGATGGAACTAGGCCTGTTGGGTAATAGACATCAGGAGAGACAGGTAGTGTTTCATAGAATCATTGAATCACAAGATGATTGGAGTTGGAAGGGATCTTCAAGATCATCTAGTTCCAACTCCACAGCCATGGGTAGGGACACCTTCCATTAGACCAGGTTGCTCAAAGTCCTATCCAACCTGGCCTTGAACACTGCAGCTTCTGCAGTTTCTATCACACCAGAGAACCTCAGATCAATTCTTCAACTCCTCTGTGCCTCAGTTTCCCTTCACTGCTTGTTGACTGAAGAAAATGACTGACCTGTCTTACTTGGGGATCATGTCAAGTAAGTAAGGGTTGATGTTGCAGTCTGTGAAATGCAAGGCATTAATATCAGATCACAGAACCATTCAGGTTGGAAGAGACCTCTAAGATCATCAAGTCCAACCACCAACCTATCCCCACCATGCCACTAAACCATGGCCCTAAGGACCACATCTAGAAGTTTTTTGAATCTTCTTTATAAAGCAAAAAGTCTCTCAGTATTTTTCAAGCTACTAGACCTGGCTTTTAAAAACCTGCTGTAAAGAGAAATTGTACATCAAGGTGAAGTATTTCTGCCACAAATCATCCAGAGACATCATCAACCCTATTTGATTGAGTTCAGTGCCATAATCATAAATACTCTTGCTTTATGACCACACTGGAGCTCTTCACCAGGAGCAAACATGGGTTTTCCCAAGGCTCCCAGACTAGATGATTCAGAACTGTTATGGGCAGAGCTGATTTACTGAGCACCTGACAAGTGACAGGGCAGAAAATCATGGCTCCTTGTTGAGGGATGTACCTTTTCTGTCCTTTCTCCATCTCTGCTTTAGTTCTGCCAAGCAGTGGCAGGACAACTGTCCTGTCCCAGCCCAAGGCTAACTGACCACAGCTATCCACCATGCAAGTCAAAGGCCTTCCCTTGGGTGGTAGTTTACAGGCTAGAGAGATAGAAACAACATTTTGTCATCTGGGGAGTATAGGTCATGGCCAAAGACTTTCTGCTGTCCAGCTGGATCAGTCTCAGATTCATCCTGCACTCAGCAATAACCAGTGACTGATACTGCAAGAAAAAGAAAGAAGTCCAAGATCCTCTCAGAGAACATGAAGAAGACCTGAAAGAAAGGCAGGTTGAGCCCATGGGAATCCAGAAACCTGTGGAATGTTCTAAGGAAATAATGGAGTAAGAAGCACACAAGGCCACAAACTGCTCTTCAAAGTGTTCCAGGTTGGTCCAAGGGCTGATGGGTACCAGCCCAATGGATCCAACCAGCCCAGGCCATCTGGAGAGTGGGAAGCCTCTTCCCACATGATAGTAAGATGCTGTACAGGAAAGTGGGGGAAAAAAAATCATCTGGAGGTGGCTGTATCAGCAAGAGAAGGTGAAGGCCATGGTGAGGGGGAGGGGAACAGGCTTGACATGCCAGCAAGAATGATTGCAGAGGGAAGGAGTTTCTGGCACCAGTTCATGTGACAGAGTAACACCAATATTTGTTTGTTTGGCAAGGAAAACCTTGGTGCAATCAGACCACATGATCCTGGAAGTCAGCCATGCTAATCCTCTCAGAAGGTTCCTGAAAAGACTGCAAATGGAATGGTCCAACCATCCCACCCTGGTAGTACTGTTTCCCATCAGTACCTCCTCTAGACTTACTCTTTTAGCAGGTACTCATGGTAGCAAACACTTCCCTCTCTTCATCCTCCAAAGGTTCAAGTGCTTGTAGAAGGGATTAAAAGGAGCATTGCAAGTGGAGGTGAAGGGCAAATAAAAATAAACCCATTCAAGGTGGTGGCACATTTTGAGCACTACTGAAGATGACATTAGGAAGTCTGGAAGTGGAGCTCAGTCCTATCAACCTTGTGAGTCATGTTATGTCAACAGGAACTGGGTGAAGGTCTGAAAGGGCAGTGAGGAGCTTGACTTCAAGGTACCAAATGGATTCTACTGTTCCAAGAACCCACTCCACAAATCAGAATGGCTACAGGACAGAAGAGGAAAGAATGAAAGGTGCAAGTGAAAACCAGAGAGTGGAAATCACAGTGGGAGAGATGAGTCAGGGAGAGGATGGCTTCTCAAGAGGAGCGTGGGAGATCCACCCAGGGTTTGTTCCAAGTGCCATTTGACAAAACCTTTCTGGCCACAGAATGAATGTGGATCTGTGTTTGTCAGAATGTACTTGTGATTCCATCCTCCCCCCAGCTCTCATGTCCTTGAGAGCCACAAACACTCCAAAAGCAATGAGAAGGACCTTTAAGCTACAGGGTTTTATTGCCAGGCAGAAAGCTAGCTCTGAAAGTCTGGGGGTTTGAAAGGCTTGTAGATATTTTCCAGTGCTGAGAAGTGTTTCTTCTGCATAGCAGAAGTTCCTGAAGTGGAAGACACAGAGACCTATGATCAGCAAGGCTGGCCAAATTCTGCCAGGGCTCCATGTGAGGGAACAGAGCCTCTCTAGCTGGCATAGCCTACCAGAAGGATTGAACTTTGGGCTGCCTTCCTTTAGCACTTCAGCACACCAAGCAGAGCATGTCAAGCCCTCCAGCTCCTCAGCAAGCTTTCCAGCAGGTTTACAGTAAATCCTGAAGCCTGGTAGATGAAGAACTGGCAACCTCCCTGCTCATGAATATTTATGACCTGTCCCAGTGCCACAACAGTTCAGGATGTCTGCTCCAGAACACCTCAACCAGCACATATGCAACATCTCAACCAGCACATAAGGAAGGGGTGGGAAGGAAAGAGGGATGCCATGGGAGTGTGAAGACACTACATGTGTGTCATTTGGTCCAGAAAATGGCTTGCCTGGAGCATGGGCTAGGGATAATTGGGGGAAAACATTAGAGACACCAGACCCAGCAGGCAGCAGAGAGAGCAGGAAGGATTTCATCCTCTGAATGCAACACACGTTGCTGGAGTCTTCTCCTTCTGTGCCTGGTGGTTCAGCAGATATCAGATCTCTTAGTGGGTACTGGTCCCTTGGGCCAGGCAGGCAAAGAACCTTCTCAGGTTCTCATTTACCAGCCTGGCCAGGATGCTTTCAGATCATTCCTGACCAGGAAGTAATTAGGTTGCTTCCTATTTGTATTCTCCCAAGCTCCACTTGTCTGCAAGTGCTCGTTAGTTACAACAGGAGCAGCCAGCACTTGCAGCCCAGCAGCCAGCTCAGTATGAAACCCCAAGGTCCAGCTCAGCTCAGCCACTGGCAGTGAAGCATTTCTCAGCCTCATCTGGAAGCAGATTGATGCACTGACCATTAGGCACCAAACTCATCAAGCCAGAGAGGTGTTCCAAGCACATCTGAAATCCACTGATGCTATGGATGTGGCCCTAAATCCTCCTCAGATCTTGGCAGCTCAGGGGAGCTGCTTAAGGGCAACTTCTCTCCTGGAGGAAATTCATGCCCAGTGTTGCCCATCCCTCCCAGTCCCTCTGGTCTTTCTCAGTCCCTTTGCAATGACTTTCCAAGGTAACACACTCCCTGCAGTGAGTAGGAGAGAGAGAGCAGCTCCCTGGGGCAGAGGAGGTCTCGTAGAGCAGAAAGGAGAGGGAAAGGTGAGAGTCTCTTAGAGGGTGAGTAGAAGACTTCCACTGGAGAAGAATTCCTGGATTGTTAGTCTGACCCAGGCTAAAAGGTAGCCCTCAGCAGCCTATGCATGTCCTGTGCCCCCCTCCTTACCTCAGGCAGCTTGACTCTTCCCTCCTGGAAGGAGCAGGAGCTGGGGTCAGGAGTGCAGACGTGGCGATACTTGCACCAGTGACAGCGGTAAGGGCTCTCCACGCATGACAGGCACCTGGGAAGAGAGAGGAAGAGGAACAGTTGGGTTCTGGCAGCTGACTGGAGAGACTTGGAGGCTGACAGTGTTTCTCAGAGGGAATCAGAAGCCAACAGAGCCATCAGTAGCAGAAGGCTACAGGCTTTGAACTGATCCAACACCATCAGGTCGCAGGATGGTGCTGGCCTTGCTATGACTTGAGGTGGTTAACACTGGGACCACAAGTGTCTCCTCTTAGACAATTTAGGCTGCATTAATATCACTGTAAGTAGAGTAAATAATACATATTTGTTGTATTTTGGGTGCCCTGTTACAACTTTCAGTCAGACTCTCAACAAGCTCTCAGCTTCACCCAGAAGAGATGTGTTTCCCTTTTTGCCCACATCAAAATCCTGAGCACAACCAAAATTACCAGCTCAGAAGGTGGGTGGGAAGTGCTACAGCCTTGCTGCCTCCACACTGAACTGTGCCAGTGCCCTGAGAGCAGCAAACACATCTCCAGGAGGTGGCCACAGGAAGCCATGCTCTCCATGGGCATCACTCCTCCCACCAGCAGTCTCATCTGGCTAACCCTCCCTTTCTCATGCATAATACAGAAGCCAGGCAAGAACTGGGATGCACCAAAGACACAAAAACAAGGATGAAGCAGGGAATTTTCTCCTCTTGTGTCCCACAGGCTTATTAGTGTGAGTTAGTGAGTTTGGCCCAAGGTGATGTGGCCCCTGCAGATAGCTTTATTCTTCTTTTCTTCATCTCAACAGAGAAGACTGTGGTAGCAGCTGCACAGGAAGCAGAGGGCATATTTGGGATGTCTTCTACTCAGGGTGGAGGAAAGAGACATTCCCTCTATTTTAGGGAGGTTTTGCTCTTCTATGCCCCATAGACCCTGTAGAGTTAGAGCTGCAAACATCTCTCCTGGTTGTTACAACACTGACTTATATTTACATCACACTTTGAAACAAAATTTAACACAGTATCTACTCCAAAACCCAAACAGAGCCACAACAAGCTCTGTGCACAAGACAGACACTGGATGGTAGCAACTCCTGGTCACTCAGACTGTTGGAGATCTTCATGCAGCTGAATCATAGAATCATAGAATGGCCAGCTTGGAAGGGACCTTAAAGATCATCTAGCTCCAACCCTTCTGCCATGGGCAGGGATGTCACCTACTAGACCAGGTTGACAAGGGCCACATCCAGCCTGGCCTTGAACACTGATAGGGATGGGACAGCCACAACCTCTCTGGGCAACCTGTTCCAGTGCCTCACCACCCTCTGGGTAAAGAACCTCCTTCTAATCTCCAGTCTGCAGACTCTGAAATACCTGGAGAGGTCTTGATCAGGGGGGAAAGGGGGAAATTTTCCTGTCTCTCATGTGCCACTGAGTTTTAAATGGGCAGGAGTGAAAAAAACCCTGCCTCCAGTAGAGCTTGGCTGAGCCCAAGAGGCAGGTGCACATCTTCTCCCCTGTCTCTGTGAAACCTCACTCAACTCAAATCCACTTTCAGCTCTGGTAGAGCAAGTTAGTCTTCAGATTGGGAACAAGTGCTTTGCTCTGATACATCAAATTAAAAATGGATAGTGTATTATAGTTTGTCAAGTAAGAAACCCAAACATGCCATAAATATTTAACACCACCATCTCTCCTGCTCTCCTCCCCACCCTCCTTCCACCACTTGCTTTCTGACACTGTTTGTCAAAGCAGTAGGAACATGGAAATAGGATTTGCCTTTTCTTGTGAATTGCTGAGCTGCAGTAATTATCTGCTTTTGGCACTTCTGATGGCTCAGTGGTGGGGAAAGAGCTGCTCAGCCTTACTCAGGGGTGGGATCAACCTGCTGGAAGAACATCTTTCTGCAGGAAAGCTGCAGATCTGCTTCAGTGGGGCAGCTTCTGAGCAGCTCTGGGTGCCAGGTAAAGCCCAGGAGGATGGGGTGAAGGATAGGAAAGGAGCTCACGGATGGTCTTGGGGGAATCAGCTGGGTGTTCCCTGCTTAGTTCATCTCAGGCAGGCACCAGAAAGTCCCATTTTTTTTCCAGATCTCAGGGTCCAAGCCTGTGTTAACCACCTGGGGTAGGCTCTTAATGGTTGGACTGAGAGCATGGATGAAGGTTGAAGGTGTGCATGTGTGGGCAGGGCCCAGCCATCCACAAAACTCCCTGTTTAATAGGAAGAGGAGGCCTTTTGCTGAGGTCATGGCTTGCTTTTGTCACAATACTGAGACAAACTCCCCCTAATGCTCCTCTGCTTGAGGAACACATGAGGATGCACTACTCCTCAAGATGATGCTTTCCTGCAAAGGAAGCTCAGCAGCAGAACAAATGATCACTAAACTATACTTGTTCTTCTCAGAAAGGACCTCACCACACTGGCTGTCCTGTCACACAAGTGAAGCTGACCTCTGATGGCCTTCCCATCTAACCAGCTTCCTGAGGAACCCATGTCCCAGTCAGCCATGGGTCATGCAGCAGATGCAGGGGTGGAATGGAAAGCAAGGATCAGAAGAGCTGAACTTACGAGTTATGGACACTGCAGTTGTAGAAGACGAAGCTGGTGCTGGCAAAGGTCATCCCAGTTTCCTTGGACTTGAGCTGAAGCTGGACAATGTGATGGTCTCCTGGGGAGAAATAATAGACACAACAATGTGTGACTGCTTTGTTACCAGTCTAAAGCTGGAGGTTTCCCACAGTACCTTCACAGAAACACAGAATCATGAGGGTTGGAAGAGACCTTCAAGAGCATCCAGTCCAACCAGCAACCTAGCACCATCATCTGAAACCATGTCCCTAAGACTAAACCAAGTCCCTAATTACTACATCTAGACACTGTTTCAACACCTCCAGGAACTGTGGCTTCACCACACTGTTCCTTGTGGTGTTCCTTGTGTGTTCCTTGGTGGCTTGTGCACACACTGTCTGAAGGATACATTTCCTAAGAGGATAAAGAAAAAATGACTTGCTCCTTACCCATAGCATTTAACATCTCTGAATAGAGCCCAAAGCCCAGGGCAGTCATGCCTGGAAAAGGCCACCTCCAGAATCTGCACCCCAAAAGAAGTTATTGAAGTTACTGAGGGACTCAGGAAGGAGGATATATACTATAACAGTGAGGAATGGTTAGGGGCTCCCTATCTGCAACCTGGGAAATGCCAAGGAACAGGAAGATTCTCATGTGAGCAGTTCCTCCAGGTTTACTCACCCCATTCACCCCAAAGTCCATTCACTCCAGCCTTTGGCTACAAAGAACCCACCTCAGTGTGAAAGACATCTCACCAACCATTGCACTTCCAGAAGGTCTCTGCCATTTCCACAGCAGACTCATTTGCAGCCAAGTCTGCACCTCAGCCTCTCCATACCATCTCCTCATTCCCTTTCCTATTGCTCCCAAGCTGGGCACTCAACTACTACCTCTTCCTACAAGGCCAAAAAGTGGCATTCAGAGCCCATCACCTGGGGGTAATGAGTTGGTGCAGTAATTACAGTAATTTGGTGGGGAAGGGACCCATGTTTAATTCAAGACTTGAACCTGGTTGGCTCTTTCACCTCTATCATTTTCCTCCTCACCTGAAGGATTCATTACTCAATCAGGTCAAAGCAAACTTGACACTTGACAGCAGTGTGTGTCCATGTGCACACTCAACCATCTCCAGACCCACAGACACACACCACACACACTTCACTGACCACATTCTGCTGCCCTTCTGCTGCCACAGCTCCCTTAACTGCTTTGTGTCACAACTTTGCCAGCCTCTTGCATATACAAGAGGTCATAGCAAGGTGAGGACTGGGCTCTTCTCCCAAGGAATAAGAGAGAGGACAAGAGGAAATGGCCCTAAGGATAAAAATGGCAGCATCCTTTCTGTGGTTCTTGGGGTGATCAAAAGGGTCAAGGTTTTTATGGCAAGTCACTGCAAAGAACCACAGGTGCTCCCAAAAAACTACCTGGTAAAGTTGTTAGAGAAGGAGGAAAAAAAAGCAGTAAGGTTAGGGTGGAGGAACCATCCTTGGAGATAAGGTGCTGGACCACTGTGGGAGAAGAAGTCAGTAGGAAACCTGGGAATAGCTGAAGGCAGTAAAAGGTGGGGACAAAGACATGGAGTTGAAGATACAGATCTGAATCTGGGAGGAGCAAGATGCAATGACAGAGATGATCATTTGTGCAGGTCTGCAGGACTTCCTGGCTGCTGCATGAGATGGGATGTGTTGAGAGCATCTACAGCCTCATTCCCTGGCTTGTATAACACCAGCCTTGGCCAAAAGATGTCCAAAAGATGTGATATCCCACATTCATCTCTTATCTTTGCTAGATATGTGCAACTGCCACTCGGTGGCAGTCTGGAAACACATAGCATGGTGCCTGTAAACACCTCCAGGCAGGTGGTGGCATCACTGCAGCTCAACGCTCACACACGTGGCCACACCAACAGACACACACTCAGACAACTCATGTTCTGCCATGCAGCTCCACCAGTGAGCACCATCACAGTGTCCCACCTCCTCCCTGTGATTTCCATAAGCTCCTGTGAGCCAAACTCTGCTGTGGGAGAAAGTAGGAGAGACTTAAGTTGAATCAGAGGAGACTTAGGTTGGACCTTAGGAAAACCAGAGGGGTGTGGGGTGAGGAAGGGAAGGAGAAGTGGTGCAGATGGAGGAGCTGGGGGATACTCACCGTTCTCTGTGATGATCTGAGGCACCTCTTTGGCAGCTGGTGAGATGCATTGGATCTGACTGCCCACCACCAAGCCATCCATCTCTGAAAGGTCCTCGAAGGTGCAATTGACTCCTGCTGACAGCTCGGGGACATTGTAGGTCTCCAAGACCAACTGCAAGTAAAGATGGAGGAAGAGAAGAAGGAGAAAGAGGAAAAAAAAGAAGACAAGAGAGAATACTAAGCCAAACAACAGAGCTGGGTCAGCAGGAGAGAATTACACTGGAGAGGTTGGACAAAGAGCCTCTTGCTCGAGAGAGCATCCTCCTTCAACAGAAAGCAGCGACTGGGGAGAGGGATGTGTGTGAGGAGGGGAGAGGGGATGAGATGCTGATGCCCAACACAAGTGGTACGTGGCTATGCAGGGACAACTGCACTGCATCCCAGTGCTGGCTGGGTCAGTGGAAGGGAAGGAGTGCTCACTGTCTGTCATGCAAGTGTAAAGGTTAGGCAAGGGAGTCTTTGGAGCCAGCCGTGAAGACTAGGGCTTTGGTGGCCCCAAGGGACGCGGTTTCTGAGGAAGGTGACTACTACTCACAAGAGGCACTCTGCAGACTACAGAGAAACTGTAGCGCTCCAGTCTAACTCTCTACGGCCTGCTCTCCTAGCATCAGCAGATGGGGGAGCGCTCTGTCACCATGTTCCTGTGTGAGGAGAGTCTAGTTACAGCCTTCAGTCCACCACAAAATCAAAAAGCCCTGTCTCTAAAGGCACAGCAAACCTCTCCTGCCCATCCCACCAAAGCAGCGGTTGACTCCGGGGACATGCTGGCTTAGGGCTTCATACCTAAGGAAAGCTGGGAAGCAGGAATGGGTTTGGAGTTCACCAGACCTGCTGGCATTGCTATGTCAATGCTCATGGGCATGCTTGTTTGTTTGTCTCGTGGTTGTTTGCTATCATCTTCATTCTCTGGAGAAGGACCCGCATGCTGCTAACTACCCAGACCAACTGAGGCCCTGCCCTGTGGCTCTCCAGCACTCAGGGTCCTTGCCCAACCCACCAGACTATGTCTGAACACAGAGAGGCATCCTAGAGTAGTTCTAGCACCTGCTGATGACCTAGTAGTTAGTACAAACTGAGCATTTTTGTGACTAGAGCCAACCACTTGAGGCAGCCACAGATACTCTCAACACTTGCTTCCTCCATGAGCTAGCTGAGGCCCCCACCTGAGGTGACAGCCACCAAAAGGAGACACAAATGCATGCTGAAGTGTTGTTTCTACCAGCACAAAGAACAGGAGAGGTCAGTCCAGGTGACAAAGCAGGAGAGGACCACAACATAACAATGCTTACTGCTCCTCCACACTGTGTTTTCCTCACTTAGCTATTTCTTCAAACTAGGAACCAGCAGGGAGAAAGGTTGAGCAGACAGACCTTAGCCCTGGCTGACATCAAGGCCTTTGTGAGAGGATGTTCATTTTGGACAAGAGGAATGGTGATGGGAAAAGTGATTCCTTTTTGTTGTCTGGGATGGGGAGTAGGAGAAAGCTTTGGTTGTTTGGATGGATTTAGCACCTGGGCTAAAGCCATTTTCCCCATTCAGTAATACTCTGCTAGCAATGGAGAAGAGGAAACTCTTCTGCTTGACAAATCTGTCTCTGAGCATGGATGATGCAGAATGAAGGTGTGCCATGCAGAAGATGACACCAAGGGATAGAGCAGTAGTGCTTGGCCACAAATATCATGAGTCTCCTACATCCCACATGCCTGCTCTGGAGATGCTGCAATGAGGAAAGAATGGAGCCTTCCTCCTCTGTTCAGAGATCCCAGAGCTGAAGCCCTGGACTGAACCAGACTCAGATACAATTTTACAAGTCCCTGTTAGTGCCTAAAATGTAGAAGATTGGTTGGTCACCCAGAAACCTTCTCTGCCTCTGTGGGCAAGAATTCAGTAGCATTGACCCTTTGCTGGAACCCAGGTGAGACTCAGTAAAGACACCACCAGCCATTTATTCATTGATGCTCCTCTCCTGGTTTGCCAAGGGACTATCTGTGGGGACTGTGGATGAGCTGGGTCACCAGTCTATCTGGGGCTGGGCTGAGACTCCCATGTTCATGCAGGTTATTGGGCAACAGTCAGATGATGGCAGCTTCTGATGCCAGCAGCTCTGGGTTGACTTGCCCTGGGAGTAACCTAGAGCTAAAGGTCTTTTATTCTGTTATCATTTTCAATTGCCCCTCAGCCAGTTAGTCCCCCAGGATTTATTCCAACATGAAAGAATTCAGTGACTACTGAGAGAATAAGAAAAGAAACCTTGAACTCCCAGAAGAACAAAGGACTTAAGATGATTCAGATCAGTTTTGTTTGAAGCCTAGGAAAGTAAAGTCACAGCAAAGTTAAGAGGCTGAAACAAAGCAGCAATGATTGGACATGCAGGCTTTGAAAGGTTGATTTCATTACCACTGAAGAAACCCTAGCACACCAAAACCTGTCACCTGGAAGATGTCTGGCAGCTTCACCCTGAGCAGTTCCATTTAGACCCATCAGGGTTTGGAGCTAGTGACCAACTCATGCAGAGGTGAAGCTTTGGAGTTGGGTTATCAACTTAATTCCAGCCCAAACTAGCGTGGCCAAAAAGACAGAGCCCTAGAAGCCTGAATGAAATGAGTCTCTGCCTCTTTCTTGGAGCTATGTTGAGATCTCACCACATAAGGTACCACTGTCATGAGTCAGGAGAAAAACCACAAGCTGGTTTGATCTTCAACAGAGGTTTCTTGTCTCAAAGCCAGAAAACAATCAGATTCATCTACTGCTCTACCAGCACTCCCTGGGTGGCTTCATTTGGCTGCTGACTTGAGTAGCTCAAGGCCATAAAGGTTAAACTTTAGGTCACAAGATATAACATGAACCTCAGCAGTCTTGGATTCCTCTGGGCAGCATCCTGCCTCTCTGTTCTGCATACTTAGTGGTGGAACTGGAGCAGAGTGTGGGGTTCTTGGTGGCTTTAGGAAGGAGACATTTCCACCCAAAGTGCTGGCAATTTGGAGCTTACTGACATAACTCCTGGTATCCCTCACTTCTCCTCCTTCTAGAAGGTAATTTCTAACCTTGATAATTAGATGAAACCTGAGTGGGGGAGAAGGATTAATGTTCCTCACCAAAACGTTGTACTGGGAGACAGAGATGTTGTTGGGATGCACGGTGAGCCGGACACACTGCTTCATCTCCGAGGCAAAGCGCCGAGGCTCGCTGGAGCGCTCGCACCGCTCCTTCCGCGTGCACCTGGCCAAAGGGGGACACAGAGGGAAAGGGTTAACACAAAGCCAGGGTGGGAGGAGAAGGACAACTCTAGGACATGGGAGGAGTAATCATTTGGGTGGGAATGTCAATGTTGTATTCTTTAGGGCTGCACTAGCACGCTCCTAGAATCGTAGAATCATTAAATCATAGGATCATTAAATCATAAGATCATAGAATCACAGGATCATAGAATTATTAAATCATAGAATTATAGGATTATGGAATCATTAAATCATAGAATTATTAAATCATAGAATTATAGGATCATAGAATCATTAAATCATAGAATTATAGGATTATGGAATCATTAAATCATAGAATTATTAAATCATAGAATTACAGGATCATGGAATCATTAAATCATAGGATCATAGAATCATAGAATTATAGGATCATGGAATCACAGGATCATAGAATTGTTAAATCATAGAATTATAGGATCATAAAATCATAGGATCACAGAATCCCAGGATCATGGAATCATAAAGTCACAAAATCATAGAATCATAGAAACACAGAATCAGAAGATCATAGGATCATAGAATTATAGGATCATTGAATCACAGAATCATAGAATTATTAAATCATAGAATTATAGGATCATGGAATCATTAAATCATAGGATCATAGAATCATAGAATTACAAGATCATGGAATCACAGGACCATAGAGTTATTAAATCATAGAATTATAGGATCATAAAATCATAGGATCACAGAATCTCAGGATCATAGAATCATAAAGTCACAAAATCATAGGATCATAGAAACACAGAATCATAAGATCATAGGATCATAGAATTATAGGATCATGGAATCACAGGATCATAGAATTATTAAATCATAGAATTATAGGATCATGGAATCATTAAATCATAGGATCATAGAATCATAGCATTGTTAAATCATAGAATCATAGGATAATGGAATCAGAGGACCATAGAATTATTAAATCATAGAATTATAGGATCATGGAATCACAGGATCATAGAGTTATTAAATCATAGAATTATAGGATCATAGAATTATTACAATCATAGAATTATAGGATCATAAAATCATAGGATCACAGAATCCCAGGATCATAGAATCATAAAGTCACAAAATCATAGGATCATAGAAACACAGAATCATAAGATCATAGGATCATAAAATCAAAGGATTATAGGATCATAGAATAGTTTGGCTTGGAAGAGATCCTTTCAAGGTTTATCTAGTTCAACCTTCCTGCAGTAAAAAGGGACATATTCCACTACAGCAGGTTTCTCACAGCCTCATCCAACCTGACCTGGAATGTTGCTAGAGATGGGTGTTCAACCACCTGTCTGGACAACCTGGGCCAGTGTCTCACCACCCCCAGTGTAAAAAATACCTCCCTTAGATTTAGTCTAAATCAGCCCTTGTTTAGTTTAAAACCATCACCTCTTGTCCTGTCACACTGCCACTGCCTCTCATCTTATCTATCCAGTGTAAGCAAGGTGACTTGGTAGTGATGTGTCCTCTTTCAATCCAGATTTGCAGCTCCTCAGCAGAAAACACATCTGTACTTCCCTCCAGGTGCCCTGCCAAGGCCATCTCTTGGAGGAAGATCTGTGCCTAGAAATCTACAGGGTTAATACAAGAGGCCAGCTTCAGCTGCATGCCAATTACCTCTTCCCATTAAGCTAATGTTATGGACTTGCACAGGGTGTCTTCAATGGATTTGGTTATTAGCAGAGCTATTACCCCCCCCATTAAAATCAGCTATAAAGACTAAGTGTGGTTGTTAAATTATTCACCTGCTCCCAGGCTCCACAGCCTGAGTTGGGAGAGCTTGTGAGGGCTGCTGGGAGGTTAGCTCTGAGATCACCCCTCAATGTCCTTGCTTTCTGGAGCAGAGGTTGTGCCAATATACACAGGGGTTTGCAGATGGGGATCTATGGCAACACTTGCAAAAGGAACCCAATATATCACAGAATCATGAAGGTTGGAGGAGATCTCTAAGATCATCAAGTCCAACCAGCAACCTATCACCCCCATGCCACTAAACCATGGCCCTAAGCACCACATCTAGATGTTTTCTGAACACCTCTAGGGATGGTGACAGGTTCATTTCAGCTTTTGGAACCTCATCTGTGAGGCAGGAGGAGGAAGAGGAGGGTGTGATGACTTCTTGAAGAAGAAGTAGAGTAGAAAAAGACTCCTCAGTTAAAGCAATGTTGCCAAGTGCTAGTCACCTGCTCCCTTAGGGTGGGCAAGGCTTCTTCTGTAGATACTGAATCAAAGCTGCCCTTGTCCAGAACCCAAACTGACACTTTGTCCATCCTCTTAAAAGCCAACACATGCCAATGAGGTGTTTCCTGCTGAAGAGCCATGGAATTAAGAGGCAAAGCTCCATGGCACTGAAAATTATGGGGATTGGGAAACAAACTCCCAAAGCATTAAGGATGAGGTCTCAGAGGTTGCAAACAAGAGAGGGATTTAAGCTCTGTGTCCTACTTTGTAACCTGCAATGCTAAGGAGATAGGTAACACCTCCAGGGGAATAGAGAGAAGAGAACCAGCCCTCACAGTTCATCTTCCTATGCTGTTGTGAACCTGGGCAGAGCTAAATTCAGGCACAGTTAATCTTTCTATGCTGTTGTGAACCTGGACAGATCTAAATTCAGACCAGGTCCAGGATATCTCACTCCCATTCTCACCTTCAGATCTGACTTTTCATGGTCACTCTTGCTGAGCTGGTTTGCTGCTACAGTTCTGCAGCAGCAACTGAGTGGAAGATCTTTCTGGTAGAGGAAAGGTTTGGATCTTGGAAAGGCAGGAACCATCAAGGGAGATCTTTGCCATTCTCAGCATGCTCTTGCTTTGCTTTGCAGATTGGAAGAAAGCAAGAGCAGCATTGCAGCTCCCACTCTCCACTCCCTAGAAACCTTCATCCCATTAAGGCTCCTTTAGCTCTGATGCATGCTGGCTAGAGAATTTGAAACATGCAGTCTCCAGAGGGTTGGATAGATAGCCCATTAACTACTCCCAAACCTGTGGAATTAAAGCCATGGCAAAATGCTGACTTGAGATTTTGGTAAGCACTTCAGTAAAATAAATAGACACTGCAATCCCATCAGAGCTCTGCAGGGCATGGGAATTCCTCTCCTGAGAATAGCTTGGAATGGAAACCCCTTTGGGGCTCAATGTCAAAGCACAAGCACCCAAATTCTTCCAGAGATCCTGCTACCTCCTGAGGCAGACACAGTGAAAAAAAAAAAACAGAAACAGCCAAAGCCAAAGGCTCATTTAAGACATGGAAGTTTTCAGCCTCCAAACTCACTCTGTATTAGACTGCTGTGTCTTGCAGCCTTCAGATCTGCTGGAAAGTGTTGCTGCCATCCAAAATAATGAAATGATGAAAACCCAACCTAAGCCTGGTTTTAATATAATGTGAAGGTTGCAGTGTCAGGCTCTCAGGAATTAGGTACTGCCAGACTGAAAGTAACTTCTGCACATCTAAATGTGTCAGTGCTCCCTGCCCTGACACACTGCAAGCCAGACTTCAATTACAGGATTATTCCCTTCTTTTTTTTTCTCCATGGGTGACCTCAATTCTCCCACTTCCTAACTTTTGACTTTGCCTGTCTGACTTCTGCAAGGCAATTTCTCAATTTCAAACCTCAAAACTCCCCCAAAGCACCCAGCAGTGCCTTGTGCTTCAGTCTGATGATGAGGAACCAAACCAAGTTGGGCTCTGGGTCACTGGCAAGGTTCAGGCTCTCAAGTCCACATCACAGACCCTTTCCTTGAGCTAGCAGCATGATTCATCCCAGGTAACTGATCCCAGCTGCTCCTTAAATCAAGACTAAAGAGGTGGAGCTACCTGCCAGTGGGTTTGGGAGGTTGGTCCATGCAGAAAGGGCTTTTCTCCAGAGCTTTTTGCCCATGGTGTCCCTCATCTCCTCTTCCTTGAGAGCTTTATCTATCAAGAGCTGGAGTATGTGAAGCCTCCTGTGGGTGTACACACCATGTTTTCCCAGGTGTCTGCCCAGCACCTAGGTTTCTTCAGAGGTAAAATATGGTGGATTTTCAGGGCAGCAGAGAAAAGTCCATACCATAAAGTAACCTTCTCCTTGGAGTCTTCCTCTGCACTGCCAACCATGTTCTGCACTCCCCCAAGAGCAGGGGGGAAAACAGCAGAGAAAATTGTTTCAGCCTGTGCAGAGCAAACTATTGCCCTCCAGCATCAGCCTTTTCAAAGCCCTGAATGGTGTTGGCTGAAACAAACTTGACAAAGCACCCAGCAGCTGCCCAGAGGGGCCATGGGAGCCCCAAAAAGTAAGTTCAGCAGTTTTTAAGTCAAGGCAAATAGGACTTCTCATAGCTAAGTGCTTCCAGACACACGTTCTTGCCTTAGGAAAGTGGTCACCTGGAAGGCAGATGGCTGCATATGGTAACTGGTACTGTGAAAGGGATAATCAGAGATTCATAGGATCATTGAGGTTGGAAGAGACCTGTAAGATCATCAAATCCAACCATTAACTCAACACTGCCAAGTTACCACTAAACCATGTCCCTCAACACCACATCTCCATGGCTTTTGAATACCTCCAGGGATGGTGACTCCACCACTGCCCTGGGCAGCCTGGGCCAGGGCTTGACAACCTATTTGGGGAAGAAATTGTTCCTAATGTCCAATCTGAAGCTTTCCTGGCAAAACTGGAGGTCATTTCCTCTTGTTCTATTGTTTGTTCCTTGGGAGAAAAGACCAGCTCCCACCTTCCTCTAACAGCCTGGCAGGGAGTTGCAGAGAGCCACAAGGTCTCCCCTGAGCCTCCTCTTCTCCAGGCTAACTAACCCCAGTTCTCTCAGCTGCTCCTCACAACACTTGGCCTCTAGACCCTTTCCCACCTTCCTTGCCCTTTTCTGCACACACTCCAGCACCTCCATGTCCTTCTTGGAGTCAGGAGCCCAAAGCTGAGCCCAGGATTGGAGATGTGGTCTCAGCAGTGCCCAGCCCAGGAGGCCAATCCCTGCCCTGCTCCTGCTGCCACACTAGTGCTGATCCAAGCCAGGATGCTCTTGGCCTTCTTGGCCACCTGGCCACTCTGCTGCCTCATCTTCACCCACTGTCAACTAACCCCTCCAGGTCCTTTTCCACCAGCAGCTTTCCAGCCATTCTGCCCCAAGCCTGGAGTGTTGCATGGAGTTGTGACCCAAGAGCAGAACTCAGCACTTGGCCATCCTAAACTTCACACCACTGGCCTTGTCCCATTGAACCAACCTGTACTGTTCCCTCTTAAAGCCTCTCTCCCCTCCAGCAGACCAGCAGCCCTGCCCATCTGGGTGTCATCTCCACATTTACTGAAGAGGCCCTCAATCCTCTCCTCCAGATTGATAAAGTTATTAAAGAGAACTAAAGACCTTAAAGAAATCATGACACATCCTAACCCCAACTAACCACTTCTCTTTTCTCTGTTGAGGGTCAGCATGTGCTTTGGGCACTGGGATGTTGCTGTGGCTCTGCTGGGCTCTCCTCTGGTGTCTCTCCTCTGGTTTATGGAAGAAAAAATACCTTGTACTGCAAATGCCTCTTTAGCTTTAATAGAATAGCAGGAACTCCAAGACTCTGGGTCTATCAATATGCTGAGATCACTTTCCACCACCACAGAAGCTCATTCACTGCTATTCATGCTATAATTAGCTGCTGAGGAACTCCCACCCAGTGGCATCACATTACAGTTAAGACACCTAAAAGAGCACATTCCCCTCCTGCTCCTATTTGCATAAGATTATGGTGTAGACATGGCACTTCTCTGTATGTCTTAATAACACCTGCTCTGTCCATTAGCAGCTGCAGCTTCCACAATTGCAGGTGTCCTGCTTCTGTCCAAACCATTAGTGCAAACACAGAGAAACTGGTCCTACCACTGAACCATGAGGAATGTGATTTCCTCCTCATCTCCCATGAAGGAATAAATCCTCCTCACCCCCTCTTCACCATCCACTAACCCATGATTGCAATAATGTTCAATTAATCTGTTGTGCTTCTAGGGCATCTCTCAGCTGAGGATCTCAAAGGGCTTTGCCTGAAGCTAATTACACTTCACAACACCTCTGTGAGGTGGAAACACTACCATGCAGAGAGACAGGAAGGTGAAGCATAGATATATGTGTGTCAGAAAGCAGAACAAAGCCCAGGTGTCCAGATGGATGAGGTGAAAGTCCTGGTTTGGAACCCAAGAGATCATGGTTAAACCCCAGGTCTCTCATCTTGGGCCTAAAGCAACCTGTCAGGGCCACCTTCTGCAGACACCAGCTGCAGAGGGGTAAGGTGCTATTCCACCTCTGCAAAGACTCACAGACTCATTTAGGTTGAAAAAGACCTTGGAGATCACCAAGTCCAATTTTTAACCAAACAACTGCCAAGCCACCACTAAACCATGGCCCTCAGCACCACATCTCCATGGCTTTTCAGTGCCTCCAGGGATGGTGACTCCACCACTGCCCTGGGCAGCCTGGGGCAGGGCAAGGCATGCTAAGGGCTCTTCTGCCTTGCTAGGGCTTAGGCAAGCCAAGGCCAAACTCACTCCACCACCTGCAGGGTTTATCCCTAAATGCCTAAGGTTAAGAGGATTAGTCTAAAGCCCAGAAATCTTTAGAGAGACTGAGCACAGACCCCAGAGCAACATGCACCTCCATAGGCCAGCTACAAGAAGGGTCAAGTGGGCTACTCCTCCACCTGCAAGCTGAAAACAAATGCATTTAAACCTCACAGTGACCTTTGGGTCAGAGGTGACCAGGCAGCTAGGTGATGCCTTTTGTAAGGTGGTCACCAGAGGGAGTTCAGTGGAAGCCAAGTGCCAAGCATCCTAATGACATTTTCAACCAGGGGAAAGGGACTGCAGGACACAGAGGGAGTGACATTCATTTCCAGGAGGCTCTGGAGCTTCAAGCTCTCTAGCTGGGATGGTCTGAATGGGTCTCATTAGTCTGGATCTTCTTCCAGGAGGAGATGCAATATGACAGCTTCATTTTTCTCTTTTTATTGGGCTAAAAGAAAAAGGGGTTTGATTTCCCAGTTGGAAAGAAGGATGAGACAGGAGGAGAGCAATTAAAGGAATCTGGGGTTGGAATAGGTTTGCTTTAGCCAAAGGCTGCCCAACCTGGAGAGCTGGCTTTGGATCTCCTGAGATGGCTTTATCACAAGGGGGGGTGGGGAGAGCAAGGCTGGGGAAGAAGGGAGCAGCTGAAATTTGCCTTTCCTTCTCCTGGAGCCAAAGCAATCTTCTGGATGGAGTCAGGAAAAAAGGAAGAGATTCAGTCCCACTTGCATGGTAAGTTGAAGGTCAGTTTTAGCAATATTTGGACATTTCTAGGTTCCTTTAGGGCTCCTAAGAAGAAGAATGCCATCAATGGCAAGCTGCAGGCATACCTGACCTTAAACTGGGTGTGGAGATGTGGCAAAGAGCCATCTCTCCCTGTCTACACTTCTAGCCTCCAGGTTGAACTCCATCCCTGCCAGAGGACAGCTGAGATTTAGCTCTGCCAGGCATCAAGGAGTTCAATTTTATCCCCTGCCCTAGATACTCCCTTTAGGGCAGAAAGGTGGGAGAGGCTACAGGGAAAGAGAGACAAATCCAAGCTGAGAGCATGAGTAGGATCATTCCTGGGAAATCTATCCTGGCTGAGAGAGGAGGGAAAGATTTCCCAGCAAATTCATACACATTAAATATTGGCCCAGGCTGCCCAGGGCAGTGCTGGAGTCACCATCCCTGGAGGGCTTCAAAAAACATCTAGATGTGGTCCTTAGGGCCATGGTTTAGTGGCATGGGGGTGCTGGGTTGCTGCTTGGACTTGATGATCTCAGAGGTCTTTTCCAGCCTTAATGATTCTGTGATCCAAGGAGGGAGTTGGAGCCTTGTGTTCATTTTTGGCTCCAACCAGAGGCTCATGACCCCAAGAAACTTGCTCTTTGGGCATCAAAGATGAGTGTGGGCATTGGGGTGGCCTGAGGAAGCCAAAGCACTGGGTTGGGTTTTTTTCTGGTGGTATTTGAAGACCCAGAAGTCAGATTCCCTCCAAAAACAAGTGGAAAAGGTAAGTCCAGGAAGCTGAAAATCACTCTTGGGACCTTTACATCTCCCCAGGACAGTTTTTCAGGGCCCACAAGCCCCAAAAGGTTTCAGATCACTACCCAAATCACACCCCACTTGCCAACATCCCAGTGAGGACAACCTTAGGCTGCAAGTTCCAGGAGGGAAACTCTGCCCTTTGCTAAAGCCAAAGCAGCCTCTTCCCCTCCTGCCTCATCACCACTGCCCCTGTCACTTGGCCAAATAGAGTGAGGATGCTAATTGCTCTGCCTGCTAATCTATTCTAATGCATGGTAATAGAAGCTGAGTTTCTGCCCTGATAACTCCCTCCAGCTTATGCTGCAGAACAGCAATCCCACCACCCACCCCTTATCTCTGTCCCCAGGTGGGCACCTCCCTCTATAGCAGCAGTTGAATAAACTCCCCCCACCACCACCACAGAGCCCTGTGGGGCATGGGTGCAAAGGATTTACTCCTCCATCTCCCCTCCCCTCCTCTCCCACCCCCCTACAAAGCCAGGCACTCCATAAACAGCATCCCCCCCTCCCTGCTTTGGGAGATTTCATGCCCTTTCTCCTTTCCCTCACTCCCCTCCCCAACTTTCCAGAGCTGCAGATTGTCTTGTCCATGGCTAGTCTTGCCTGGGGAGGGATGGGGATCTTGGGTTGGTCAATCAAGTACAACCTGCTCCTCAGCCTCAGCCTGTGAACAAAGGTTCAGAGGTGGCCCAAGGACCACAGCAGCTCACAGAGGGACAAGTGATTTGTGTGTACACGTGTGTGTGCCTTGCCAGGCAGAGCCCTGATGAGCATTTTGATGGCTCAGTCAAGCCTGAGATGAACAGGAGCATTTCACATGCAAATCCCTGGAAACTTGGGAGCCTTTGTCCAAGAAAGAATTGGAAATTGTTTGCTGGCACAGGGGGAGGAGAGTGTGGAAAGAGAGTACAACAAGATGGGGGTTGGTCTCTTCTCCTGGGTTACCAGGGAGAGGATAAGAGGAAATGGTCTCAAGTTGCACCAGGGGAGGTTTAGGTTGGCCATTAGGCAACACATGGGTTTGACATCTGGGAGGATGAGTAGAACCTGCCTTCATCCACTGACCCTTTTCAACCTCCTGCAAGGGGTCAAAGCCACAAGGAAAAGGTATCTCTGAAGCTGCAGGGTCTCTGCTGTCCTTCAAATCACAGCCCTCTGACTCCTTTTTGGTGCTGAACTAACCAAGCACAACACAAGCCTGGAAGGTAAAGGCAGGAGGAGAATCTCAGAGCACACAATCACAAGCAGCAGGCAGAACTGAAGGCAAAGGCACAGATGTTAGCTGCAGTCAGTGCAGAGCACTGAGGTGGTCCACAAGAAAAAGAAACAACTCATAGGATTTCTGCCTGGAACTCTCTTTTACCATCTGCCCATAAAAGTCTGGGCTTCAAATGAAGATGAAAAAAAATAAAACCAAACCCAAAACCCTGAAGATTTAGCTGGAGGCTACCTGAGTAAGAGAAGCTTCTGTCCCTCAGGAGGCAGGGAGAGAACTTTGCCAGCACAGAATTCACTTACAGTCATTTTAAAGAGAATTAAAAGTAAAAAGAAGAAAGCAAGAGAAAAGGAAGAAGGTTGCTAGATAAGGCAAGTAATTAATGAACAAAATTACTTTTCCCAGAGAGCACCCTATCATGGTGCTTCCTATTCATCTACTAATATCTGTGAGTGTCTTCCCCAGAAGCTGGGTAGATAACACCTCCCCTCTCCTGTGCTCCTACAGGTTCTCCTTTGAGAGGGCTGGTGCAAATCTGTGGTTCAAAGGAGCTGAAGTTCCTTTTTCATGGCCTGATTCAGATGCTTTGGTTCATCATCCATGAACTCTCAGTGGGAGCTTCTCTTAGAATCATGATGGTTGGACAAGCCCTCTGAGATGATCAAGTCCAACCATTCACCCAACACTCCCAGGCTCACCAGTAAACCATGGCCCCAAGCATCACATCTAGATGTGTGTTGAACACATCTTCCAGGGATGGTGATTCCACCACCTCCACAAGGTCAGTTCCTCTCTTCTTAAGCCTCTTCCCTCTGCTAAACACTACAGGACACATCAGGCAGCCTGAGCTCCCTCTACAGTGGTTGTCTACCCATCAAAGAGAGCAACCTCATCTCCAGAGAGGTATGGAGTTGAGCAAGGCTCCACTCAAAGCCAACCTGCAAGAAACAAAAGGACCAGGACTTCAGACCATCCTAGAAATGATCATAGAGTCCTTATGGTTGGAAAAGACCTTTGAAATCATCATCCCTCAGCCATCACTCTCCCAAAACATAAGGAACTCCTAATCTGCTCTGGCACACCCCACACTGTGAGGCACAGGAAAGCACTCCTTGACCTGAGGCTTTGCTGGGGATCTCAGCTAATGCTCCAGCTGCAAGGAAAAGCCTGTCAACACTTGATGTATGCATTTCCCTCCATCCATTCCTAGCTGGAAGGGATGGTTTAAACATTGCAAAATTGCTGTGGTGCTGGGAGTGACCTCCAGCAGCCTTGGTTGTCAATGCACAGCACCAGAGCTATTTGTTATAGGTTCCAGGTGTCCATCTCCCACATGTGGTTTCCTAGTTTCCTTCCCTTTTAAACAACTACCAAAAAGCATGTAGTTTCTGGAGAAGACTTGCCTGGGGTTCTGAAGGTCCTGGGTGAGCAGGGTAGGCACTGGTGGATGTGATGGGAGTCACTGTTGAGAAGATGTTTCTGGAGCCAGGGTGGGTATGGAATCACAGGGTTGGGTTAGGAGGGACCTTAAAGGTCACCTAGTTCCAATCTAACTGCCATGGGCAGGGACATCTTCCACTAGACCAAGCTGCTCAAAGCTCCAGCCAAACTGGCCTTGAACTCTTCCAGGAATGGGCTAACCACAACCACTCAGGGAATTCAAGTGGAGTTTCATGATGTCATCCACCTGTATGAGACATCTTCTCCCAACATGGTCATTTGTGGTGGACAGGAGTGTAACTGTGCCCTTAAAGAGCAAGAGAGTCCTCCTAGACTTGGAAGTCCTTCAGGATAAACCCTATAAGGTCCAACCCAGAAGCCTGAATTCAAATCATCCATGCTATGAGTTGGTGACAGGGCTCAGGTTTTCAGTTGAATCTGGAAGGGAGACTGTGCACTGAGGAGAAGATCAGGCAGGAGAAACAGGGTCCATGGTCTGTTTATGCTCTCAGGTGGTTTATAAATGAGGGGGAGGACTTTTTCAGACAGCCTGGCTGGAGTTGGGAGTCAAGTTCTTTAAGTAGGGTTGATGGTGGTACAGAAAGGTCTAGACTATGTGCTTCTGTTGTGAAGGTAAAGGACAGATTTGGCAGTAGGCTGGAGTGCATTAAGCCCCATTTAAATGATCCTGTTCCATCCTGCACAACCTGCTGAGGGAAAGCAGAAGCTGGGACATCAGCTGGTGAGACAGGATGCTCAACCTCACTCATCCCTGACCCACTGAGACAGCACTCAGACCCAGGCTAGACCCAGACTCCCCTTGTGTGAAGAGCTGCCAAGCTCAAGATGCCTCTGTTCCTGATGGTATGGATGTCTTGGCATCAGAGGAGGCTTGGACCATCACTTATCTCATTCAGCAGATGTGTCCTTGGGAGAGTGGGTAGGTTGGCAGAGCCAGGAGACAAAGGGTGTTTGGTGCAGGCTCTGGCCCAGCCCTTCTCTTGCTGTAGCAGACCCTGCAGCCCATGGTGTTAAGCATCACCCAAATCTGGTGCAGAACATGAGGTGAAGGTGTTATTATTCAAGCCACTGGCTCCAATGAGATTATCCAGTCTAATGGAGCAGCTTGCATGGACCTCCTCTATGCCTGAATTTTCACTGGCAGAGAATCCCCAGTCAAGTGGAAAATTAGAAGGAGAAGGGAAGAGGGAGTTGTGGAGGGGAGAAGGGAGGAGATGATTAAGTTCTCCAGAAATTAATTCATAACTAGAGGAATGGAAATAAGAACTCCCCAAGCTGCTGGACAATCCCCAGCAAGCACATTTCAATTTGGAAGGCAGCTTTGCTGCACTTGCATCCTTTGCTTTCTGGCTCATGCTGCTTCATTGATTTAATTTTCCACCCAAGGTGTTGACTTTGTCCTCAGGTTGTGGTTCATGCTTTCTCCCTGCCAAGGCTCCAGCAGTTCAGAGCCCTTCTCACTACCCCTGGCCACCCAAGCTGCAGTGCCTACTGTTGGGCAGAGAACACTGGCTAGAAGTGAAGGGAGAGCTGGAGGAATGCATTGGGGCAGAGCTCTTCAACATGTGCATGGTTGGTGGAGTTCATAGCCACCACCAGCCTGTTTTACCCTGCCAGCAAAATGTGCTTTCCTCTTTGGTATATTGTGATCCCAAAACATGTCTAAGGGCAAGACAGGACTTGGTCAAAGCCTCTAGCTGCAACAGGGGCTCAACTCCATGGTATTCTATTTAACAGCAGTATCACATAGAATCATTATGACTGGCAAAAACCTCTGAGATCATGGAGTCCAACCATCCACCAAGCTCACTGCTAAACCATGGCCCCCAGCACCACATCTCCATGTTTGTTGAACACTTCCAGGGATGGTGACTCCACCACCTCCCTGGGCAGCCTCTTCCAATGCCTGATAACCCTTTCAGTGAAGAAATTCTTCCTAGCATCCAATCTGAACCTCCCCTGGTGCAACTTGAAGTCATTTCCTCTAGTCCTACCACTCATTACCTGGGAGAAGAGACTGAACTCCACTTTACCACCACCTCCTTTCATGTAGAAGGTCTATCACAGTACAGGCTCATAAATAGTGTCCTGACCCCTGACAAACCATGTCCTCAGCTGTCAAAAGCCAGACCTATTATTGCCCAGCAACAGTGTGGACCTGAGAAATGATAAAACAACAGCACAGAGCTTTTGGTCCCAAGATGCCAGGACCACAAGATCAACAAGAGACCCAGTTGCCACCTTCATGACCAAAGGGCTTGGGGCATGCAGGTTGCCTCACAGCAGAGGACAGTGAGTCCTAGGCAGTGAAAGGTTCCTGAGCACAGAGCTCTGCTCAGCTGCTTGGCAAGGTTTGCATGCACATGCACACACACACACACACACACACACAACTACCCCAAAACTGGCCTTCAGCTGAGGATGCAGAGAGTTAACAATTGTTCACCTGATTCCCCAGGGCAGCTTGGTGAAATGTTACTGCTTCCCAGAGGCACCAAAGATAATTTTGCCTTAAAGGTTAATAGTATTCTACTCTCTGAGGGAAGAAACAAGAGCTTGAAAAGCTCTTTCATTAGGATCTTAGCCTGCTGCAGTTCAGATGCTACCCAGGGCTCTCTGCCCACCAAGGGTTCCTGGCTTCTCCTAGCCAAAACCTGCTCTCCCCTCTTTTCTCTCCTGTACAGCCAGCATCAACAGCTCTGTCTGGAGGAAGATCTCTTCCCAGGGATTCAGAACTTTCCAGCACTGCACTGAAATGAAAGGCACTGAAACCATGGCCTTAGGCAGGAGTGAGTCCCTTACTCATGAAGTGCAAGTGGTGTTTCCCTGAGCTTTTTGGGCATTCCTTAGGGTCACTAACAATAAATACACCAAAAGAGAGACAAAAGCAACCCAATCTTTGTGGTAGGGAGAAAGCTAAGAGTCCTCAGCAACCAGAGGCTACCCAGGAAGAATTACAATCCTCACTGAGTCACTGACCTTCTTCAAGCATGATCTTCAGCAGAATTTAGGGAAATGATGACCTCCTGCTAGAGAGCAGAGGATGCCACAACAGCTGCAAGGTAGATGGTGACTGGGAAGATGTTTTGATGAGGAAGCTGTGACTCTCACATGCTTTAAGCTTCTCCAACAAGAAGAGGATGCCTGAAGACAAGGATCCTCCTAGTTTATGTGTAAATACACCAGGTGTTATCATCCACTTGCTGTTTGCAACCACAGAGGCTTCAGTTTGGCTCTAGATAGACACAAACTCTCTAGGTCCTCCTGGAGTGTGACTAACACCTAACTGTGCACTGCTACTGCCTGGGAAGCTTGTTTCAAGATGGGTTGTTCTGCTCCCTAGCTGAGTCAGGTTGTGCTTGCTCACATGAAGTCCTCCCAGGCTGCCTCAGCATCTGAACTTGGGCCAACATTGGATCCTGAGGGATCCTAGGCTGTTGGTGGGTTAGCCTTGAGACTTTTCTTCCAAACACAGACTGGGAGGTCAGCAATGGGGACATGAGGAGATTTGAGACTGGATTTCATTGCCAGGGTGTGCAGCACACACAAGATTCAGAGACCTTCTGCTTCAGCCTTGCTCCTGGGCACTGCTGCACATCACCTCACCAAGCCCTGACCTGGGTTTAGCATCAGTCACAAAACAAGTTGATGGTTGCTCTTTGCCCAGTGGCTAGAATCATCTCTAAGACACATTACAAACTAGAGGGCTCTTCTCCAAGCTCTGCATCCTATAGACTGACAGAGGATGCAATGCCAGCACAGTGTCTCCTAAGCCTCCCAACAAATCCATCACCTCCCCCAGCAGCTCAGGAGACGACGTGAGCCACAAAAGGCAGCAGAAAGCTAATCCCTTTGCTCTATAAAGCAGCCAATAATATGCAGGACATTTCCTATTAACCACCACACAGCCAGACAATTACTCTGATTGATTCCAATCAGGTTTTACACCAAGCTTTATCCATCAGCACAAAGCTTCCCTGCCTGTTAATATCATGGGGCAAACCATTCTTAATGGAGGCTGCCAAGCAGTGTAGCATCAGCATCAGCAGTCACAAGAATTGATGAAGTCAGGGCAGCCCTAGGATGGCTCAGGGTTTTGCAATCTCTAGGTGGAAAGCACAATAAAGCAAACAAACAAAAATCTATTACAGCATCCACACAACAGCAAGGTCACCAATAACCCAAAGTGCTATCCATGGCAAGGATTAAAAATCCCTTTGACCAAAGCCCTGGGTCATTTTATCAGGTGTTGAGGAGAAAAGGGAATGACAAAGAGCCCAGAGCACTGCTCAGAAGCCCTGCTTCAGTTGATTAATTTGAACACCTGGCATTGGCTCTGTCCTGTCCAGCAAGGTCCAGATTATGGATTCCAAATAATTAGAGGAAGGTCCTGGCCAGGTCCAAACCTTCTGCCTTCAGTAAAGCAGCCAGCTCATGCACACTGTATAGGAGATGCTGACCTCAGATATCTGAGGAGGCCTCATTTCTAGTCCATGCTTCACTATCTAATTGAAGTCTATGCAGCACCCATCTAATGATCTGTTGCTGTTGCTCTAAAGCAGCATCAGTTGGACCAGGACATTGGGAGGAAGCAAATCCCTGTTCCCACCCAATAATATCTTAGTTTCTGGTCTGCAACCAGCCCCTGAAATAGTCATTTTCTTTCTTGTGTTTCTGTAAGAAGCTTGAACTCTTCTCTCTGATTTTGTGGGTGCACTGTTGTTTACAGGAAAGAATGAGAGATTTTGGGCTGCAAAGAAGGAAGGGGATGAATTCAGAAGATCAGCCAGACACAGGGAGAGTTAGGTTCTTCCCTAGGCACAAGATATACATGCTGTAAAATTCAGAGGAGAAATCAGAACCTCAGATGTGTGAAAGTGCCAGTGTGCAACAACACACCCAGAGACCTGGGTGGAGGCAGAGGAGACTCCTCCCAGCTTTCCTCCACCCCTTCAGACACAGCTCAATATCAGTTTGGCTTGAATACCTAGATTTCTTTCCTCACTTTCACACTCAAACCCTTAGCAATTATCACATACAAAAAGAGGAGATCCTCAGTAGCAAGAAAGTCAATGTCTGGAGGCAGCTGTGAAACAAAGGAGGCAGCAGCAGAAGCAAGTCAGATCCTTCTTGGGCACAAGACACTTCTCTTGGTAAAATAAGTCTCCCTCTGTTCCAAGTCTGACCAGAGTGGATACCAACCAAGCCAAGCAGTCTATCCATCCTGCAGCTCACACTGGGCACAGCTCTCAGGTGACAAGATGAGATCCACTTAGGTATTTCTACACTCTAGGAGGAATCAAATCTCAGATCCAGAAGGATCCATTCAGCAATTCCCAGGGAGAAGACCAGCTCCTGACAGACTCACCATGACAACACTGATACCAACTTCATCAACTGCAACCAAAGGCAAGAAAAGAAAGGCTGAGATGGAGAGAGACAGCAAAAAAATGCCTGACTGGAGCTGAGCTGAGCTGAGCTCACATTTTAATGGGAACTTGGGCTCCCTGCTGTTGCTGCTGAAAAGCTTCTGCCACCAACTTGGCTTCCCCTTCAAGCAGTTACTGAGTTAATCAGATACAATTCAGCCTGGTGCTGGATTGCTGTCCAAGAAAAGCCACAGCTGGGGAGGAGAAGCTGGAGTTTCAGAGCAGGACCAGAGGGTGGTTGAATGGAAGAGAAGCCCTCTCTCCAGGCAGCATGGGCCAATTGCCCTGGAGGTGTTTAAATCATGTCTAGATGTGGTGCTTAGGGCCATGGGTTAGTGACAGGGTGGGGATAGGTTGCTGGTTGGACTTGATGATCTTAGAGATCTCTTCCAACCTGAATGACTCTGTGTGATTCTGTGCTTGGACTCGTGCTGGTAAGACCACAGCCCAATGAGTTTTCATGGCAGAGATCTGCAAAATGATGCTTAAGAGGTACTAGAAAAATGTAGAAACATAGAAATGGATGCAACAGCTCAGCCCAGTGCCCACAGAGCCATTCATTCTGTCCCTGACTCCCCTCACAGACACTGGAGTGGAAAACAAACCAGAAACCAGATTACAGAGTATAACTTCCACATGGTTCAGCTCCCAGCTTCCAGCAAGCAATGACATGGGACTGCCTGACCTGGAGCCTGCAGTGCTGTCAGTGTATTGAAGAGCTCTCAACAGCTCTTTCTTTCATTAATTTGTCTAATTGCTTTTCTAGACAGTTGTATTTCTGCCCTCCATAATGTGCTTCAATAATGCTGCAGAGATGAATGATACATCCTAGGAAAATGTCCTTTCTTCTGTTTGTTTGCAATATTCCTCTCGATAATCTCCTCTCAAGTTGCCTGGATCTTGTGTTATGAGAAATGGTGAGTAATCAGCCCCTATTCACTTTCTTCATTACACTCATGATTGTCTGGATGTATTCTAAGCCCTCTCAGTCATCTCTCTCTTTTAAGATGAAAATTGCCAAGTCACCCAATCTCTCCTCCTATAAAGACCATTAGAAACCTGGGGTCCTGCTTCCCACAACTCCCACCACCTTCCTGGCTCAACCATATTCATTGGAGTCCCAGTGTACACAGCATGGGAGAGCACCACAGGAGCACCACAGAATGATGCTTTCTGTTGTGTGCTCTCCATTCATTCTCCAGAACATCTCTCACATTACATGCATTGTTGGAGGTTGGTGGAGAGTGACCCAACCAGGCTGATTGCACCACCTCCTTCCTACAGCCTGAATAGCTCCAGGTTACAGCCAGCTACTACCTCTGTTGGTTAACCCTGTGTGCATCAGCCTTGAGCCACACTTTAAGAGCCTGACACTTGGTTTCTTCAGCCTGGAGAAGAAAAGACTGAAGGGAGACCTTATTGTGGTCTATAATTTCTTCACCAGGGGAAGTGGAGGGGCTGGAGCTGATCTCTTCTCTCTGGTGACCAGCAACAGGACCCAAGGGGACAGCATGAAGCTGTGCCAGGGGAGGTTAGGTTGGATATTAGGAAAAGGGTGGTGGAGAATTGGAACAGGCTCCCTAGGGAGACAGTCATGGCACCAAGCCTGACAGAATACCAGAAGCATTTGGACAACACCCTCAGGCACATGGGGTGACTTTGGGCTTGTCCTGTACATAGACAGGAGTTGGACTTGGTGATCCTTGTAGGTCACTTCCAACTCAGGAGACTCTATGATTCTCTGATGCTGTGACATATTCCTTCTACAACTCCTTGCAGACTTCTTTTACCTCTGACAACCCCTCTGTCACCAATTACCTCTCTTACTTCACTCCTTACCCATTCTTAGATCATTTATAAACACACCAAACAGCCCCTTTCTGGGTATTCCCTGACTCCCCTCCTAATCCTTTCTTCCTGATCTTTATTTCCTATCTTTGAACTAGTTCCTAATCCATCAGAAGATTCTTCTTCCTGTCCCATGACAGCATAGTTGAAATTCTTTGCTATGGGAAAAGCATTAATGCCTCTGTATTAACCACATCATCCCTATCACATGGACTGAGATTTATTCCAAGAACAATTAACTGACTTGTGACACCCACTGCCCTCCCCCAGCATGTCACATGCTTTTTTTTTTTTCCTCAGTCTATTCTTAATCCTGGATCAAACTGACAGGTGAAAAAGTGTCAGATTCCTGGGGTTTAGATCTTGGACTTTTCATGAGCCCAACTTAAAAAAAACCACTAATAAATTCCAATTCCCACCTTTCACTTCTCCAGTGTCATAGACTGCTAAAATCATTTTGATTGGAAGAGACCTCTAAGATCATCAAGCCCAACAGTTTGAATAACACTGCCAGGTCACCACTAAACCATGGCCCTCAGCATCACATCTCCAGGGCTTTTCCAGCCCTCCAGGGATGGTGACTCCACCACTGCCCTGGGCAGCCTGGGCCAATGCCTAACAACACTTTCAGGGAAGAAATTCTTCTTAATGTCCAATCTAAACCTCTCCTGGTGCAACTTGAGGACATTTCCTTTTGGCTGATTCCTTATTACTTGGGAGAAGAGCCCAAGCCCCACCTAGCTCCAACCTCCTGTCAGGGAGTTGCAGAGAGCCAGAAGGTCTCCCCTGAGCCTCCTCTTCTCCAGGCTAAGCAAGCCCAGTTCCCTCAGCTGCTCCTCACAACACTTGTGCTCTAGACCCTTCCCCACCTTTCTTGCCCTTCTCTGGCCACACTCCAGCACCTCCGTGTCCTTCTGGGAGTCAGGAGCCCAAAGCTGAGCCCAGGATTGGAGATGTGGCCACCCCAGTGCCCAGCCCAGGAGGACAATCCCTGCTCTGCTCCTGCTGCCACACTAGTGCTGCTCCAAGCCAGGATGCTCTTGGCCTTCTTGGCTACCTGGACACTGCTGCCTCATCTTCAGCCACCATTAACCAGCCTCCCCAGAGTCTTTTCCACCAGCAGCTTTTCAGCAGCACTACCCTCAAGCCTGGAGCATTGCAGGTCCAGGCTCTGGGTCTTGTTGAACCTCATCCCATTGGCTTTATCCCATTAATCCAGCCTGGCCAAATCCCTCTGCAGAACCTCCTACCCTCCAGCAGACCCAATTTGATGATGCCTACAAACCATCTGAGACTACACTTGATCCCTTTGTCCATGTCATTGATAAAGATGCTAAGGAGAAGAGACCCTCACTTGGAGCCCTGAGGAACATCACTTGGGACCTGGTTATCATCTGGACTTATCCCCCTGAACCATCCCTCTTTGCACCTGGCCAGGCAACCAGTTTTTCATCCAACCAAGCAGATGAACAGGCAGTTTCTGAAACAGAATACTCTGGGAGACCATGTCAAAAGCTTTCCTACACTCAAGGTAGAAAACATGCACTAGTCTGATCACCTGGTCAAGGAAGGAGATCAGGTTAGTCAAGCAGGACCTGCCTTTCACACAGCCATGCTGGCTGAGCTTCATCTCTTGCTCTGAAGGCCAGTGCAAGTAATGAGGTGTACAAGAGATTTAATCCCATGGCAATTTCATACCAGAGGGGGGGGGTTTTTTAAGACCTTTGAGTGGAGATCATTTTTATGCTCTTCAAGGCATTTTTTTAGTGGCAGCCACTTGAGAGAGTTTGTGCCCTTTAGGAAGTAAACTTCTGGGGGAACCTTGTGAAGCTGCAATTCCTCATTTTTATGAGGTTAGCAATGTGTTTCCTATGTGGGATGCCTAAAGATTGTTTTGCAATTCACACCCTAGCCTTAGTGATCTCTCTATTATTTCCCCCTTGGAAAACTTCCACTTTGGAATAGTGTGTCTTTAAATTCTTTGGAGTTTGGGGGTTTTTTTTGAAGTCCCTTTTACCATCTTTTTGATAGCTCATATAACTTCCCAATAAACCTCTTACATGATGACTTTCTGCAGTCTCCAGGATACCATGGAGCACTTTACCCCTTGGCTGCTCCTTTTAACAAGCTTCCTCCTTTTTATGTTTGGCTTTGGGGTTTTTTCCACAGGAAAGTTGAACTTCCCTGTAATTTTAACATATTTTAGTGTGCTTCTACAAGCCCCTGACTGTGAGGACCCTGTGGTCACTCTGACAGAGCAACCCCTTAATAGTTCTGCCCTGCAGCAAGTCCTGCAAGGAAACCCTAAGAGTAAATCCAGATTTGTTTCTCTTTGAGTGCTTTTAGGGCTATGAGCTCCAAGGGTTGTGACATTCACTCAGTGCCTACAAGGCCACTTCAAGTCTCTCATTATCACATTTTCAGCCCTCCCAACCTTTGGGATTTCTCTCAGCAAGTCACAGTCACTTTCATCACCTTCCAGTGGTCAATAAACCAACCTTCCCACTGTTCCCTTCCCCAGGGAGACCTTGTCACTGCTGCACAGATTAACCTTATTTTCCTACCTTTGATTTTACATTTTCCTTAGCATAAAAGGCCTTTTCTTTACCCTTTTTGGCTTCCTCTATTGTTCCTGTGTGAGTTATGCCACAGATGAGCTTCCTTCTCTGAAGATTTTGGGCTGTGTATCTTATTAGCATCCTCATTTAAAGCAGACTACTAGCATGGGTACAGGGGTAACTATATATTTCATTTGATCTGATGGCTTATTTTCCTGGGCCCTCATCATTAAAATGGGCAATTTGCTGGGCCTGATTTTGCTGTTTCTTACCTGAATTTTATCAAGGTCCAATCCACTTTTCAAGGATTAAGGCATCTGATGACTTCACCTTTAAACAATGAGCTTCAACCTTCAAAACCTCTTTCTCCCCTCATTTTTCTTTAGCTGGCCACAGCCAGGTTCCTTCCTGTGTTGACTCCCCTTCTTTGAAAAGGTTTTCTTGCTCCTTATAAACTTCTCCTGCTCTGTTTTCTTAACTGTGCATTGAAACACTGTCTCTGGGCTTGGTTGTGAAAATGCATCCAGAAAAGCCTTGATTTTCAGGCTGTTATCTTAACAGCTTGAGCCTTTCCTCCAGGATTTCCCTCCTACTGTCTCCTTGCAATTGGGAGCTGTGGCAACATCCCATTAGTAGATGAAACAATACCAGGAAACATTCTCTGATCCTGGGGCCAAATGACATGGTTTGCTCACATTCATGCTTTGAAACTCTATTAACTTCCCCAACACCTAGTGGAAATCCTCCCTGACCCATTTCATTCCCAACCATGTCCAGGAATTGTTTGAAGGAGTCATAGCTGGCCCAAGCCAAACTATTTTCTCATCATTTTGCAGTATAATGAGTTGTCTTCTAGTGCCTAATAACATTCCCTGCAGTTGTTTTATTTACTACCACAAATATGCATTATAGGGACCAGGACTCCAGGATTCCTCCTGTTGGACTCTGTCTGGATATCCCATGGGATCTGCCATGTGCAGGCAAATCTCTGACCATTCCTCATAGTCCTCAGAAGCACAGCAACATATTCACTAGCTGATCAGACCTCCCACATTTCAGCTTGTTGCTCTCTGGCACCTGTTAACCCTGCCCCTGAAGACATGTCCTTGGTGTGAGAGGCCAGAGGGATATCATCTGGGGAAGATCTCATTGATATGGTTCTTCACCACCCTCACTGAAAGAATTCCTTCCTTCTCCCTAGTCTAAACTCCCTCTTTTAGTTTCAAACCATCACCCCTTGTCCTGTCACAACAGGCCCTACTCAATAATTTGCCCTCATCTTTCTTCTAGGTCTCTTTAAGCATTGAAAGGCTGCAGGAAGGTCTTCCTGGATCCTTCTCTTCTCCAGGCTGAACAACCCCAAATCTCACAGCAGAGGGATTCAGATCATTCCTGTGCCCCTCTTAAACATCCTTCCTCTTTAGCAGGCATTTAATCCCTAAATCCACATAAACAGTGGTCCTCCCTCTGGCCACCTTTGCTGTCTACACTCACTGAGACTCAGACTAGTTTGGTTTGGCTCAAGTAGCTCTTCTAGCCCTTCTGAAATCCTGTCCTGGCTCCATGTAAGCCATCTATCTATCTATTTATCTATCTATTTATCTATCTATCATCTGTCTATCTATCTTTCTATCCATCTATCTATCTATCTACACACCCATCTATCTACACACCCATCTATCTACACACCCATCTATCTACACACCCATCTATGTACACATCCATCCATCTATCTATCTATCTACCTCCCTACTTCTTTAGTCACTGATTTCTCATTTCCACTGCAGTCAGAAGAGTAGCAGAACTTCACTGTCCCAGCCTGACACCTGAATCAACAGAAACTCCATGACATTACCACCAGAGAATGGAAATCAAGTCACATCACCACCCCACAGGGTTCCATCTCTCTGTCTGTCTGTCTATCTACCAAGGCAGTGACCCTATGCCTGCTCTGGAGTCCCTCCAGGATTCCATCAACATTACCCAGAACAGATTTTTCTGCTCTGTTTGTGTCCACACTGTTGGGAAAAGTGGAGTTAACCTTCATGCCAGGTACCCCAAGGGGATAGCTGCAAGAGGGATAGGGCCAGCAGCTTCCCATCTACTTTCTGAGAGCTGTTTCATCTGCAAATAGCTCTGAGATGACAGAGACAAGTTGCTACTTCAGATAGTTAAAGATATGGTCTAACACTGCTTGGCCTTCATTTTGGGCTTCAGCAAGCTATTGATTTTGTGATCTTTTACATTATGTTGATAATGTCATGATCATATCAGAGCAGCAGTTTACTCCCCTAAAGCTCTAGAGTCCAATGGCTAATAGACACTGTTAGTACCAATTTATTTTGCTATAACTCATGCTAGGCATCTTTTCACTCTTGGAGGAGGGGGTTTATTATTTCTTATTATTTTGTTATTAATGGTAAATTCCCTAAACATCCAGGCAGAGTGAAAAGCCAAACCATCTACTTCTCCCCTTGGTTTTTAATTTGGGATTGGAGGCAGTGGGAGTGGTTGTTTAATTCAGCTCACCCCAGTCAATAGGAGATTAAATATAACACCCAATAACTGGAGTGATGTGTTCCTGAGCTGCTCAGGAGGCAGCCAAATGGTATTTTGTCAACTGACCAGATGAACTTATTCACTGGGGCTGCTCTCCTTCCTTTCTCATCAACCCCTCCAGGTCCTCCATCACTGAAAGCCTTGAGGGGATCCTCAAGGGCAAGCTTTTTGCTTTAGGTCCTTGAGAGTAGAGAGAGAAACAGAGAGGGGAACAGAGAGAAAAGAGGGGAACAGAGAGAGAAAAGAGGGGAACAGAGAGAAAAAAGAGGGGAACAGAGAGCAGAGAAGGGAACAGGGACCAGAGCATCACTGTTGCCCTAACTGTATTAGTAAGAATTAAGTCCCTGCCATGCAGAAAGTCACCTTCATATCTAGGTATACTGAGACCCTCCCCAGAGACACTGTAGAATTCAGATCCATATCTGAAAGCAAATGTTTTGGGACTATTAATAGGCTGCAGGTGGAGAAAGCATTCTACTTTCTGGGTTGCTCATACACCCACAGTTACTTGCAGGCTTGTTTGGAGGATTTGGGTGAAAATGAGGAAGGGATCAGATTGTTTTGCTCTTGTCCACATTTGCAGCTTCTTCCAGAGAAAAGGACAGAGCTAAAGCTCTCATCCCAACAGCATCCTCCTACCATCATTATTTACTGGCTGATCCCAACAGCATCCTCCTACCATCATTACTAACTGGCTGATCCCAACAGCATCCTCCTACCATCATTACTAACTGGCTGGATCTTTAGAGGAGCTGGGTGGAAGAGAGCCAAGGGAAGCCTGCAAGGAGAAGGGAAAAGCCACCCCTAGCCCAGCCACATCTCATACAGAGATGGTTCACTCTGATAACACCTTATCAGGCCAAGCAAGCACAAAGAGACAAGGAGCAGCCAAAATAAGAAGGTGTTATCTGAACTGAAATCCTGCCCCTTTTGCCCTGCACAAAATAATCCAGTGCTCATTTGGCAGGGCTGGCTGGCAAACACATCCCTTCCAAGCTGGTGTTGGAGGCAGGATGTGTCTGGCTGCCTGTTCCCAGCTCTAGGGGTGCCAAGGGAAAGGACAGCTCGTGGGGGTGAGGGGGGCTCCTGTCTCTCTGCCTCAGCTGAGAAAGTCTGCACATAACAACTTGCACCTCTTTGTAGGGGAGGTTTGGCTCTGCAACAAAACAAAAGGAGTCTGGTTTTCTTGTGGTTCTCTCTTCATCTCCACCCTAGGACATGAAGACTGGAGCTCAGTTAGAATCATAGAATGGTTTGGGTGGGAAGAGACCTTTAGAGACCATCTAGTTCAACCCCCTCCCTGCAGCAAGCAAGGACATTTTCAACTAGATCAGGTTGACCAGAGCCCTCTTCACCCCCTTTATTTCTGCAGGCAAGGCAATGTTTGAAACATCTGAAGCATCTACTGCTACCACAGAGGATCAGGAAGGGAGAGAGGATGCAACTGCAACCACAGGGTGGCCTCTTGCAAAGACTCAGTTCCCAAGGTCCTCAAGAGCCAGTGCCCAGCACTGCCAGGGCACTGCAGTACCTCTGCATGGCTTGGTCCTTATCATTGCAGGGGTTTTGCATGTCTCTCCTATTTGCAAGAGAAGGAGAAGATCTAAAGGAGGTCCTGCCATTTTCTGCTCTATTTTTTTTCCTGACAGCTCCAGCCTTCTGCCCTCCTCCCCAAACCTGGGAATCAAGCAGGGATGGAAAAAGGAGAGAAACAGGCATAAAAAACCACCCTACCCCCCCAAAAAAAGAGAAATGTTCATTTAACATCTGCACCAAGCTAACAAGGGAGAAGCCTTCCAGGCATGGGTGAGCTAGATTGAGATTATTCTCTTAGCATGTCTCAATTAAAATGCAGATCTCCTTTACTGCCTGGGGCCAGAGGGGCAGGAGGCATATTGGGAATGAGATATGGGAGGGAGAAGCAAGACACAGAGACCTTTGCTTCATTCCTCACTGTCCTGTTTGCCTTAACCCTTTCTGGTGCCACCTCTGCTCTAACAGCCAGCCAAAGGCACCAGGGGGATTTGGGTATGTTCCTTGGGTTGAGCAAGGAGCTACAGATGTGTTTGCACCTTGCCATGGATGTTGAGGCTCCTCCTGCTTTAATGAAGCAAATCCAAAACCTAACTCTCAGCCACTGGTGAGCTGAAATTATTTCATGTCATGCTTTCTAGGCAAGACTGTCTAGGAGCCTGCAGTCAAGTACAAAGCTGAGAGGACAAAGTTGTGGCCTCTGCCAGGGAACCAGCATCCAGGAGGCCTTCTAGAAGGCTGAGCCTTCTGCAGTGTTAAACTTGAGCTGTTAATGTTCCTGTGATGGCCACAAATCCCAAGTAGGACACCTAAGTCACAGGGCTGCATCAGGAGAAAGCTTCTGCTGGAACTCACTGCACAAACTAATTATCTTCCTAGCCCTCCCCACTGCCCTCTAGCAAAAGAAGCTAATCAAGGAAGGAAGTTGTTATCAAAACACATTTACCACTGATGGGCCAGAGTGCCCAGTGCTGTCTCTGAGTTGCCTCAGGCAGGCACAGCCACTGAGATAATCAACCTGTGAAGGGCACAGCTCTGCCCTGCACTGCTAGGTAGACCAGAACAGCAAAAGTGCTCCCAAAAGGGACCTGATTCCATAGAATCACAAAGGTTGGAAGAGAACTCTGAGATCATCAAGTCCAACCAGCAACCTATCCCCATACCATCTAGGGAATGGAAGGACAGGAGATGCTGGAGGCACAAGGTGCAGGTAGAGTGATGGGTCAAGCTCTCCAGGACTAGTGATCTGCTATTCTGCTCCAAGGGACAGAGCTGCTTCAGAGTGGTTTATTCAATGTCATCAGCCAGCTGTTGTGAAATGGGATTCCCAGGAGCCTCTGTTTCACTCAGGGCTTTGGGCTGGGTTCCCATCCCAAGAATCAACTCCTGCTCTCTGGACTAAGAGGCCCTGATTTCATTTCAAAAGGCCCATGGGAAAGCTGTCAGTTTTAGGGCTATTTCCTCTGCTCCAAAGGAGAGGCAATGCCTAGGTGTGAAATGATGGATCCTTTAGCTATACCTCAGCAGACAGATTAAAGATTACCTAGGCTCAATGCAGAATGCATTCATGGGCCAGGGTCTCTCCCCCCTGCTGAGCCCTTCCCTCTGTGGGAAGGCTGAAACACTGTCTCCAGTTTCAATAACTACCTGAGAAGAAGTAGGAATCCACTCTGTGCCAAGGCCAATTGTGGGAAGATGACTCCACTTTCCCTTGCTCTCAGATGGAAGAGCTTCAGAAGCCATGGGGAGGGCTGGCTGAGCACCAGCTGTGTTGGGGTTGAGTCAAACCAAGCACTCCTTAGCAACAAGGCTTTCTGACTGCTGATTCACTTTGCCACCACTGACTGGTAGGGCTAACACTGTCAAACAACAGTCTGGAGACTTCCAAACTAAATGAAAGAGTTGAGATTTCCCCCAATCACATTCCCTTCTCACCCTTGGGTACCAACAGCATGTATCTCAAAACATCTTGTTGCAATGAGAAATGCCTCCAGACACCTCAGCACATTGGGGTATTGAACATAGCAACTGAAGTAGCTCTGAGCTTCCTCTCTGGTGGGGGAGATCAGTCCAGCTGGCTGCTACAAGTTGCCAAGGCAAAGCAGGGTTTGAGCTGGAAGTCATTTGTTCTTCTTGTGGCTGATCCACCTTTAAGTCAACAAGGGGTAACCCAAAGAGGTGGGAGATGTCCCATCCCTGGAACCACTCCAGCTCAGGTTGGTTGGGGCTCTGAGTAACCTGCTCTAGTTGCAGAGAGAGCTAAGGTCTCTCCTGAGCCTCCAGACTGTTCCTTCCCCACACAGCAGTGGAAATATCCTCCCTCCCCTGCACAAGTGGAGGGAAAAAAGAAACTGGGAAGGAAAAGAGAGGAGGCAAAAGGGAAAAGAAAGAAAAAAACACCTCAGGCAGAGTCTTTCAGACAGCAGAAAGTCAAGTGAGCAAAAGACCCTTCAGAAAAGGTCTTATTGCAGCATCTGGAGGCAGCTTAGGTTACCTGAGACTCTCTAGTGATTCAGAAGACTTTGACCAAGAAAGTTAAAGCCAGGGGCAATCAATGAGCCTCCACAAGCAGCATTGCATCAGGTTACCTGCTGAGACCAGACAGCAGGAGCTGCACTTTGTAACTTCTCCTTTTATTATTTATTTTCTTTTCTTGGGTTGGCAGTGAGTCCAAGCATGAAAAACAAACCTCCCTCCCCCTTCACACTAACCCCTCAGGCCCTAGAAAACAACTTCTCTAAGTGCCTTTTCTCCTCCATGTCTTGTTGGAAAGGGGAACTGTAATTTCTAGGTGCATGAGCATCCTGCAGCTACAAAGCAGAGAGGAAGAGCAGAAGAATGTGGAGGGCAGCTTCCCAGACACTGAGGTTGGTTGGACATTGGCCCAGGCTGCCCAGGGCAGTGGTGGAGTCACCATCCCTGGAGGGGTTTCAAAAGGATCTAGATGTGGTGTTTAGGGCCATGGTTTAGTGGCATGGTGGGGATAGGTTGTTGGTTGGACTTGATGATCTTAAAGGTCTCTTCCAACCTTAGTGATTCTGTGGTTGTGGATCAGTACCTGTGCATGGCTGCTCTGGAGCTGGTGCTGGGGCAGGCAGGGGTAGTGAGGATTCTGAAGGGTTTATCCCTTGTCTAGGGGCAAAGAGCCTCAGCTATCCCTGCTTGTGAAGAAGAGAAGAGGTAGAGGAGGGTAACAGGTTTGATAGAGATAAAATCATTCAGGTTGGAAGAGACCTCTAAGGTCATTCAATCCAACCATCAACCTATCACCACCATGCCACTAAACCATGGCCCTAAACATCACATCTAGATGTTTT
This sequence comes from Galbula dea, assembly GCA_013399015.1. NCBI lineage: Eukaryota > Metazoa > Chordata > Aves > Piciformes > Galbulidae > Galbula > Galbula dea. Next base: position 416,852 of record VWZX01006860.1, on the reverse strand, counting down.
CTAAACCCTTCCAGGGATGGTGTCTCCACCAACAGCATGGAGACAGAAGAAACTTGCTGGGAGGTTTAGAGGAGTGTGGAAGATACTGGCTGACATCTTCGGACACTGCTGCAACCTGGCATAGAGGGAAACTGCAATTTCTTTCAGGCTTGGAGAAAACTTTGCTCTCCTTTCCTCCCTCTCTGCAGCCCCTGGTTGTGCTGGTGACATTGCTGTGACCTTGTGACCAGGCACTGAGTGCCTCCCTGCCAGCTATTAGCTTCTCAGCCTGCTTTCTCCCCATGGAGATCCAGGCAGCAACCCAGCGCCACATTTTCAATTTACACCAACTAAATGATTCATTGCTGCCTAAAAAAAAGGCCTGAAGAGAGCCTGGGAGGGGAGCAGAGCTAGAGCAGGGAAAAGGAAAGGGGGAGGACAAGATCAGAGTTAAAGATACAGAGATGAAAAGCTCTGGTGACCTGCTCTATATCAGCTCTCCTCTTCTCGGAGGAGAAGCCAATCAATCCTCCCCCTCCCTTCTCCTGCAGCTGTCTGTGGCTCTGTCTGACTCTTTCTCTCTCAGAGGACTCAGGTTTCTCAGTGTAAGGTTAGGACAGCAGAGCTCTGGAAATCGATTCCTGAGCCCTGGCACACAGCCCTCAGTGCAGACAGCCCAGCTCTGCTGGGAGACAGTGGGTGGAGAGCTGTCCCCAGGTGTCCCCAGACCTCTCCCGTGGTGGGAGCTGAGGTTGGCTTGGAAACAACCTTCACCTTCCAACTGCTTCAAATCAATCCACAGGGAATTATTCTCAGGGATGGGATGGAAACATACTCTAGGAGATGTCTATCAATTGGAAATATCCTCAGGTCAGCAGGGTGAAAGTGTCATGGCTTCATGCCTACTGACCTACAAGCCAAGGCTAGCTTTGCCAAGGAAGCCTTCAGCTATTCCAGAGCCTGACTCAAGCTTGTGGACAACTTTGGGAATGGATCACCTAGATCTGATCTGAAATTGAGCAGACTGTTGTGGCTTTGGATGAGAGACAAACTAAAGAATATCCACAGAAGGCTGGAATATGCTACAGGTTGGTTCCCTTTTCTTCTGATCCAGAAAGGAAAGGTAGCAAAGCAGATTGCTTCAGGTGGATCATTGTCTCCAGCAGAAGAGTTTGCAATGGAACAGAAAGAATTCAGAGGTGAACTCAGCAGGAGAAGAAAGACACACTGCAATAACAGGGTCCATCAGAAAAACTCTACATCAGTGCCAAGGACACTGTGAGCCTTGGAGTGACAGCACCCTGTAGAGCCACACTCAGCTGGAGACATTTGGTTAGACAGATCCAATGCACTTTCCAGCCACTGTCTCTTGCTGAGAGGTTCTTGGCAAGTGAGACCACCCTGCCACTCATGGCCAGGAGCTCAGCCAACCTGACACCTCCCTCTCCACAGCCTTGGCAGAGGGCTCTCTGCAGGAGGAGATCACTGGCAGCAAAGGCTGCAGAGAGGAAACTTCAAGATCAATAACATCATTTAAAAGTCTACAGTAAAAAAATAAAGTCAATGACCAAATCTCCCAGCCCTGAGGACATCTGGGCCCAGTGCTCCTTGAGAGGCACTGGATAAGCCAGTACTGGAGAATAATGAAATGAAGAGGTGCAGTCCCTTCTTGGACTGCTATACACAAGCCCAAGAATGTGGCTGTAGAAAAATCAGCTCAACATGATGGTCAGCTAAACCAGATGAGCACTTTGGCTCATTTGGCACAGCTGAGTTGACCTAAAGAGGACAAACACTCAACCTGAGGGTCAACTTTCCCACAATGAGCATACAAACCACATTGTCCCCTTGAAATCCAACTTGGAGTGAACCCCATGATGCTATCAGGGACCTGATTCCTCTCTAAGGACAATGGAGATCATGATAAGTCTGAAAGAGGAGGGATTCAGGTCAGCAGTGGAAAGTAGGAGGTGCTTTGACAAGTGTCTTAGCCAGGTTGCTAGTCAGAAGCAAACTGCCTTCATCAGTGGAAACAAGAAGGTTCTTGTCACCAGAGAAGAGTGGCTGGAGAGTTTGAGTCAAAGTACATCAGGATGGACAAGTGTTTTCCTGCTCCAGTCAGCAGACTGTGGATCAGGATCTGATCAGCCTTTACCATCACCCTTCTTTTCCTTTGTCTTCCAAAAACCACTTCTCAGTTAAACAAAGTCTCCCCAACAAGTCCCAGAGACCTTGCTGGAGGTACCTGGCTGACTGCTGGGCTCACCTGGCTCAGCCAGAGACTCAGACAACACTTGGCACCTCTGTCATATCTTATCACAGCCACTGAGGGAAGAGGACTGGGGTAAAAACAGGGCAGGGACAGTGGTAAACATCAGCAGGAGGTACTTACATGTTGTGAAGAACACACCACCCACAGTGAGGGTCCCCTGAGCCCAGGCACTTGCTGCAGGTCTCATACTGGCTGCAGGACTCCACAGGCACCCGAGTGAGCTGCAGGAGGAAAGAGGACAACCTGTCAGGCTTTTCCCAGGGCTCTGCAATCCTCATAATGACTTGCCAGAGGTGACACCCTCCCTGACTTCTTCCCCTGGTGCCTGTCCTCCCAGAAGGAGACATCCTGGGGAGTTCAGCAGGCCTGGAGCAGACAGAAAGATGTGGCTGTAGATTGCTCCAGAATTCAACCTGGTGAAACCCATATCCAGGCCAGCAGTCAGCTTGGTGGAACCCCTGTTGGGGTCAGCACCTCCCATGAGGTTTTCCCACCTTTCTCATGGCCTTTCATATGTCCCTGCCAGATGACCTCATTTGCACAGTTCCATTGCCAGCTGACCTCCCTTGCCCAGTTTCACAAGGAACCAGCCAGGCTGTGTGGTGATCTGGTCCTTAGAGACAACTAAACATCATGTGATCTTCTGCACCCCCCTCCAGATCTCAACACTGTCCTCCACTCTGATTGGGGCTTGCTGGCTTCCTAGGAGAACTGAGGCATTGTGATGTCTTTGTCTCCCTCCTATGACCTCCTGCACCACCAATGGTCCCAGGAGAGCATTAGCTCTACTCCTCATTGCCCTTGCATCTTTCCAACCACCAATTATGCCAGGAGAGCATTAGCTCTACTCCTCATTGTCCCTGCATCTTTCCACCCATCAGTTGACCCATCTCCAGAGAGGATGCTCCCAGCAAGAAAAAGACAAAGGCATCCCAGTCTGGCTTGCCACCAGCCTGACTTTTTGCAGCTCAGAAACCAGTAGAAGTGGACCTGCAACACCCACCTACTGCCCAAATACTGCACTTTCCTATCTTTTCTTTCTTTCTTTTTAATTAAAGCATTTCAGGCAGAGATTTCAAAGGCAGAAGGGACTGCCTGGCCTGACCTCCTGGTAATGGACCAGAGCTTTTAGATTCCTCTCAGCTTTTGTAAGCCCCTTGCTTCCTTTTCAAACCAAACATACAATTTGGGCCCAACAACCTGATAGTCTTTTTTTTCTTTCCCATTGACTAAGCTTCAGAGAGCTTCTATAATATCCAGTCAATTGCTGATGCCTTCACCCCAGCTCATGTCAGCAGGGAGAGTTTATTCCTTCAGATGATAGAGTATGGCATTATCCTGAAGAACCACCACTGAGAACTACCAAGGCTAAACTGCAGAACAGTTAACTGGTGACAAATGACAAGGGAATACACCTGGATCCCAGGGACAATTATTTAACTTGGTGCAACATTGAAGAGAGTTTCAGCTGTGAAGTGACAGATTAAGATTCATACTGGCTGCATCTGGAAACTGGCTTTTATACAGAAATACATAGATCAGGTAAAAATCCACCTATTTATGAAGACCTTGTCTATTTGTATCTGAAATTGTTTTCCTAACCCCTCTACAGACACTCCACATGGTGGCTGGTAGTCTGTGAGTAAAAGGTGGAAAATCTGTGTTTGTACCTCTGGCAGGTGGCAGCAGCTTTAGAAAACATCAGATAGAAAGATGATGGGATTGAATTTTCCACTGCACCACTGCCTGTGTCAACTCAGCCAAAGAAACTAACTGTGGCTACTGAGAGCTTTGAGGGAAAAAGGGAGAAGGTGAAAAAGAAACCCAACCCAACCCAAAACCCAACAAAACCCAGCCAACAACAACAGTACCAACACAATCAACAGCAAACAACCACCAAAAAACCCTTTCCCAAATTGATCCTGGTGCCATGAGCATCAGGACAGAGCAAGGCAAATGGGGAGACCAAAAGAGGGAGAGAATCATTCATGCTTCTGTAAGTGTCAAGAAGTTTCAAAGGTAAGGTGGCTTGGCCATGAAAGGACTTTTGTTTCACCTTCCTTAAGCTTCAGATCAAGAAGGTATCAATTGGTCATCAAATATATGTTGTATGCTCCAGGATTTCACCCTGTTAGTCTTACTTATGTTGAACCCAACAGTCTGTGTTGCATCACATCATCCTGGGCAACCTGCTCTAGGTGAATCTGCTCTGACAGGAGGGTGTGGACTAGATGCTCTCCAGAGGTCCCTTCCAACCCCTAACATCCTGTGATTCTGTAAATAAACATTATTTTTTACAAGAAGACATCAAGCAGTGATGATCATAGCAGTGCTTCTTAGATGTTATCAATCCTTATCAATATTTCAAGGCTGGGGTCAAGAGGCTGGGGCAAGACTCTGCTCAGTGGTGCCCAGGGACAGCCCCAAGGGGCACTGGGCACCAACTGGAAGCCAGGAGGTTCCAGCTGAGCAGGAGGAGAAGCTTGTTTGGTGTGAGGGTGTTGGAGCCCTGTCCCAGGCTGCCCAGAGAGGCTGTGGAGTCTCCTTGTGGGGAGAGATTCCAAGCCCAGCTGGAGGTGACCCTGGGCAAGTTGCTGTGGGTGGCCCTGCTTTAGCAGAGGGGTTGGGCTAGATGATCCCCAGAGGTCCCTTACAGCCCCTGCCAGTCTGGGATTCTGTGAAGCAGTGGAGACCTTGTCATTTCTTCTGTTGGCCATTCCCACCTCTATTGCCACTTGAGCAAAATATCTCCTTGATCACATCTAGCTTGACCATGAGTCCCCTGTGACTATCAGAGCTCTTGCAGAAGAAGCAGATCATACAGTTTGGAAAGGCTGTACCTCTGCCATTCCTCCATCCAGATGCAATCACTTGTGCAACCTCCACCTTCTCATTAGAAAACTGGGCAGACAGTTGGGATTGGTTATGCAGTTCCTGTCCAAGCTCCCCTCAGTGCTGCTGGATTTAGCCTCATTAGCTGTAGATAGCTTTTTTCTGACCCTCAGTTTCTGAGCTAGTTTACATCTGTCTCAGAGAAGTGAGTCTTGGAGAAGAAGTTCAGATCTGAACATGCACCTTGCCAACATCTAGTGATGTTGAGGTGGAATTTCTGAGTCAAAGCCCACTTGTGACTGTGATATATGGACAAGAAAGAAGCCCTAGAGGACTGAAATTTGCTCTTTCTTCACAAATTGCTACCAAAAAAAAAGAGTTGATAAAGAAACAGTCTCTGCAGGTTTTATTATTATTATTCTCTAATTAGCCATCAAAGGATAGCTAAGCTCATTTCAGAGACAGGAGGAACCTACTGGGAATCTAGATCTTCATCTTTGCAGGAATGCTTCATTTTTGAGTGTGTTTAGGATATAGTTTGTATGTGGTGGAGGAGCAAACCTTGCCTGTGTCCCAGAGAACACAAGAACATCAGAGTAGAAAGTGGCCTGAGTCACCATCTGCATTGCTCTCTGTTACTCCTTCTATAGGAGTTCACCTCAAGTAGCTTTACTGCAAGATTAATTAGAATTGTCCCATGCTGATAAATGTCTTGGGCTGTGTCAGACCTTCTAATTAACAAAGAAACTACAAAAAAAAAGGAAAAAACCTCCAAAAATACCCAAAACCAAAAAGCAAAGGAGCTGGGACTGAAAGGAAAACCACCTAAGGGTTGTCAGCTGAAAAGGGAAAAAGAACATCAAGCAAATAAGGCACTTCAAGAGGTCTTTCTTCTCCTCTGAAACAGAAACTGTAATTAATTCAGCTCAGCTTGCCAAGTTGAAAGTTTGGAGGACTGACCATGGCCCCCCCTGGGAGCACTCAGCTTTCTGTGCTGCCCCTGAAATATCTGAGAAAGAAAAGTCCATGCAGCCTCCCCATTACCAAGCCTGCTCATTTTGCACTGCTGAAGGATCTAGAGAGTGCTGAAGGTTGAAATCTCCATTGTCAACCAGCCTCTGGTTACTCCTTCCATCCCTTCTCTATCCTTGGAAAGTCAGACAAACTTTCCAAGGTCATTTCCTAACCTCAATCAAATCTTTCCTCAGGGTGGAACTTGGAGTTAACAGTTTGCAGCAAGTAGAACCAGGGTTTCTGCAGACAGAGGAGTAACAAAAGCAAGCCCAGGTGGCCAAGAAGGCCAAGAGCATCCTGGCTTGGATCAGCACTAGTATGGCAGCAGGAGCAGGGCAGGGATTGTCCTCCTGGGCTGGGCATTGGGGAGGCCACAGCTGGAATCCTTAGGTCAATTTTTGGTCCCTCACTCTAAGAAGAACTTTGAGGTGTTGGAATATGTCCAGAGAAGGGCAAGGATGGTGGGGAAAGGTGTAGAGCACAAGTGTTGTGAGGAGCAGCTGAGGGAACTGGACTTGGTTAGTCCAGAGGAGGCCACAGAAGTGGTGCAAGACCTGGAACCCTTCTGCTGTGAGGCCAGGCTGAGAGAGTTGATGTTCAGCCTGGAGAAGAGAAGGCTCCAGGGAGACCATCTAGTGACCTTTCAGTACTTACAAGGGGCCATAAGAAAGAGGGAACCCAGTTTTTAGCAGGGCTTGCTGCAACAGAACAAGGGGAGATGGTTTTAAACTGGAAAAGGGCAGATTTAGACTAGCTCTAAGGAAGACATTTTTACCATTCAGGGTGGTGAGAGCCTGTCCCAGGTTGCCCAGAGAGGTGGGAGATGTCCCAGCCCTGGAACCATCCCAGCTCAGGTTGTTTGGGGCTCTGAGCAACCTGATCTAGTTGGGGATGTCACTGCTGACTGCAGGGGGTTGGACTAGATGACCTTGGAGGGTCCCTTCCAACCCAACCCAACCCATTCTATGGTTTTATGATGGAACACTAGGGTATTAAGTTCAGTCTTTGACTTCTTTAAACATAGAAGAAATGAAGGTAAGGTTCCTAGAGATCCCTGGCCATGCACCTGATGGACATCTAGGAGCTCCTGGGTGTGAAAGATCCAGACCTCACTTGAACAGAGGAGACCAAAGGGTCAAGACCTGCATCCCTCAGGCATGGAGGAAAGGGATGGAAGGAGTAACCAGGGCTGTCCTCACTCCTCACCCAGCCTAAATGCTGAAGTGAAGCTTCTTCAGCTCCCAGCCTCACTTCCACCCTCCCTTTCTAGTCTGAAGGAGTTACAGAAAGTCATTTAAACCAAAATGATTGAGGGTTGGGGATCTGATAGACTATAACAGCTAATCCTGTTAGAAATTTGGCTCTTGCTTCTGTCATTATACATTCACAAAAGCTCCTGCTATGTGCTCAATCATCATTTTCTGGCTCCTATTTCTAACTTCTCTTTTTTTGATTTCAATATACATTTCTTCCCCCTCCTTAATCTGCCAACATTCTGGTCAAAAACCTGAATCACTGCTCAATCTCTGCTGTTATAATTGGATGTTAATACAGCAGCAGGATTGATTCAGTCTGAAGGACTAAGTTAATTTAAATGTACCAAAAAAAAAGGTATCTGAAAGTAGCCAATTTCCTGCCCAACAGTCAAAAGCTACATTTCCAAACCCACTTTAAAAGGGTGACTGTGGCAAGCCATGGGTGGCTTCTCTGAAAGCTGCTGTCTTTCAAGACTCAGCCAGAACCCCTCCAAAAAACACTGCAAGAAGATAAAGAGAGAAGCTAACTTGATTTCAAAGCCCTGATTAGAGTGTTCAGGATAACACAATTTATTCAACAAAGCACCTGAGAGACCAGTGGTGGGAGCAAATTCTGCATCCAGCACTGGGTCAGGAGGATGTTTGGTTGCTTACATGGTATTCCAGGAGTCCTATTTTAATCTGGCCTGGATAAAAGGACCTGGAATTCCTCTGTCATCTTTGAGAGCCTGTGCTTCATCCACTTGACCTCCAAACTCAGCAAAAAGCTCAGCAAGAGGCTGGGGTCAGACTCTGCTCAGTGGTGCCCAGGGACAGCCCAAGGGGCACTGGGCACCAACTGGAAGCCAGGAGGTTGCAGCTGAGCAGGAGGAGAAGCTTGTTTGGTGTGAGGGTGTTGGAGCACTGGCCCAGGCTGCCCAGAGAGGCTGTGGAGTCTCCTTGTGGGGCTGGAAAACTGATCCTGTGATCCAGTGCAACTTGCACCAGCAGAGAGGACCAGAGATCCTGACCACATGGCATCATATCCTCCTCCTGTCTGCAGGTGTGTGTCCACACTCCCATGCATGCACACATGCAACCCTGGCAGCCAGCTCTCAGCATTTGCAAGCACTGGCAGATTTATTCCCTCCAGAAAAAAAAAGGGGCTGTGGAGAACACTGTAGTTTTATTTACTGGAGAACATTGTAGTTTCTATTGACTGGATTCCATTTCACACCAGTGAACCATAAAATTACAGTGACAGCTTTCCTCAGCCTTTTACCACTCTGTGCTATCTGTCTGTCTGTCTCCTACCTAGCCACACACATGCAGTCTGCTGGCAATAAGATATATCCTGAAGGAGCAATATCACCTCTGCTTCCCAAGCATTGCAGCCTGCCTCTTCCAGAAAAAGCAATCCCTGCCCCTGCTTTATTAACCAAACAGTAGGTGCTGAGAAAAAGCCTCACCTGCAGCATCAGGAGAGAGGTTTTCTCAGCACTTATGAGGAGCAGGAGATTAGAAACATCTAATAAAGCCAGGGGACAGCTGAGGATCAGTTTCAAATCTCTACCAAATAATAGGAGAGGAAGAAAGTTTCCCACCAGGATTTCACCTGAGGAGAGTTCTCCATCTCCTGCTTTGACTTGAGGAGCTAGAATGTCACCTTTTTAGCTCAGGTATTAGGAGAAGACAAGAGCTCATGCCCCTGTTCTTTCATCTTCTCCAAAGGACACACAGATGTTGTAGGGGGTGAAGGTAAAAGGATGTTTTGTACTTATAGGAGTTCTTGTTTCAGCCATTGCTGCTGAATCAGTATCTCCAAACCTCCTCCTCTCTTTGCAGATCTTGCTTCCATAGAATGAGAGAGTTATAGAACCACAGAGCAGATTGGGTTGGGAAAAAAAACCCCTTTCAGATGATGGAGTCCAACCATAAACCTAACAGTGCCAAGCCCACCACTAAACCATGTCCTTAAGCACCATGTCTGCATATCCTTTAACTCCCTTCAGGGAGGATGACCCCACCAATTCCTTGGGCAGCTTGGTCCAGATCTTGACAACCTTTTCAAGGAAGAAACTTCATATCCAACCTCAACCTCCCCTGGCATAACCTGAGGTCATTTCCTCTTGTCTTCTTACCTAGGAGAAGAGCCCAACCCTCACCTGGCCCCAACCTCCTTCCAGGGTGCTGTAGGCAGCTAGAAAGTCTCCCCTGAACCTCTTTTTCTACAGGTTGAACCTGTAGCACACATTTTTTTTTCCACACATACACACAGACAGCAAGGGCTAGAACATATCTGGAGCTCAGCAGACTGTTGGGAAGCTCTGGGCACCTGGGGATTGCCTGGCTCTAATGGTGACTGTTTAGAAAGGCATGTCCTGAATCCCTGGAAACATTTAACTCAGACACTTTTGTTTTCCTAAAAGATATTGCAGGATTGCTGAGCTGGGGCTGAAAGCAGACATCTCCCTGAGGAGTTGTGTGACCTGAGTTATGCAGATCACATCATGCTGCTCTCTTTGCCTTTCAATTCTATGAATATATAAGTAGTAGTCAAATAGTTGGAATGATAATTGTCAGCCAGGGCTGAAAAGAGCTTACTTAAGCATATAGACCTTATCTGAAGTGCAAACTTTATGTTATTATTATTATTATTAATTTATTTCTGTAGCAGATGGGTTTCATCTTGCTCAGCTTTCAACTACTTTTGCTCCATCACAATCTAGATTTCAGAAGACAATTTTCCTGACCCAGTGACCAGACCTAGAATGAATCTGCTCCAGTAGTGCCATATTTTGCCAGACAAGTGTGAGTTGCTGCTCCTAGGTTCCTCATACAGGCAGTGGAGATGAAGTTTATCATCACTTTCAATAGGTTTTGTCTTCTGCTGATGCACAAATGTTCCAGCCATTAATTTTCTCTATTAGGGTCTCCTTCTCCCACATTTTTTTGTCTTCCTGAGGTTTCATTTTGGAGGTGAAGTGATTTATTGAGAGGCTTTAAGACAACTCCTAATAAAATGACCATTCCCTCATTGCAGAACCCTCAAATGTTAGTACATGAACCTGAGTTTTCTGCTGTGCATTACAGGCTGAGAGTATCTGTGATATTGGCAGTGCAGGGAAAGAGAAGGATGTTGAGTGGTGGTGTAAGAGATATTCAACAAGTGGAGATTAACTAATTGAATTCCCATCTGACCAGACCAGCTCCAAAACCAAACCTCCTACTCATCTGCTCCAAGATATTAGAGAGAGGTCCTGGAAAACAGTAAGAAATGAAAGAAACCAAGGGGAATGCAAAAAGGAACAGGTCAAGAAGGCTTCAGAGAGAGAACTGATGTTCCAACCCCCCCCCAGGTCTGATCACCACCCTCAGAAGAGCTCCATACAACCAAAACCATGTCACCTCCTCCACTGCCTGCTCAGCTCCAAGGAAAATGTGGTAATGAGAAGAGGGATTCTCACTTGTATTTAGATCTCCTACACTAAGAGATCTAGAAGATAAGGAAAGCCAAAGAATTCTTCATCTTTTTGCCCTTTTAATGATACTATTATCAGTATTATTTGCAATTTTTCACTACTAAGTCCTCAACTGACAAGAATCCTAAACATTCTCATCTAGGCAAACACAACAGGCACAAACTGGAAGCCAGGAGGTTCCAGCTGAGCAGGAGGAGAAGCTTGTTTGGTGTGAAGGTGTTGGAGCCCTGGCCCAGGCTGCCCAGAGAGGTTGTGGAGTCTCCTTGTGTGGAGAGATTCCAACCCCAGCTGGAGGTGATCTTAGGAACCTGCTTTAAATGACCCTGCTTTAGCAAGGAGGTTGGACTAGATGATCCCCAGAGGTCCCTTCCAACCCTTACCAGTCTAGATTCTGTGATCCTGGAAAGGAGCTAAAATTCATCCAAATTGGAGGGGATTTTTTTGAATGAGAAACTAGCCTAACTCAACAGTTCCTCTCCCCTCCCAAATCATGTCTGCTTTCTGCAGAAATGCTAATCCTTTCCTAAAAGAACAGAAAGAATTCATTTTCCTGTGACTCAGAACACGTCTGCTTTGCTGCTCTGAGCTCAGGAAAAAACCCATTTGAAGAGAGTATTTAGTCATAGTTTAGTAATTAGCTTCTCCATTTCCTTGGGTTTGTTTGTGAGGTTATTAGTGGGGTTTTTTTCTTCCTTTTAAATTTATCTTTTTTATAGCAGTTGTGAAGCAGAGGTTGATGCATGGCTCCTCTTGAAAAGGATAGCATGGAGACCAATTAGTCAACCAGAAGCTGGCAAACTCCTCCTCACAGGACTGCATGACTGCCACAACATGGCAGCTAAATCAAGATCTATCTGGCTTTTCAAAATATTAACCTTTCTGTTGACACTGCCATTTCTCAGAAGGTTTAGTCCTTGAATGATGAGACTGATAGAGCAGAGAGCAGTGCTAAAGGCCACCAGCTACCCCATCCTCACACTGGTGGGTAGCAAAGGCTCAGGGGTGCTTTTAAGCATGGAGACACACTAAAAAAGCAGCATTTTGGTGAAATAACAGAGATTAAAAGCTTGAGTTAGGAGTTCACTTTGTATAAAATGATTCCTTAATTACTTAGGATTCAACAGGCTTAATAAAACTTAATATCCACCCCTCTCCATCTCCTGCTTCTGCTCTCAGGCTGACCCAGATGTTTCATACCAGGTGCAAGGATCCCACAAAAAGCAGAACCTTGCATTAGGTTCTAATAGAGACTGGGTTTAGGTTCAACAAGGGCAAGGGTTGGGTCCTGACCTTGGGTAACAACAAGCCCAGGAATGCTCCAGGCTTGGGGAAGAGAAGCAGGAAAGCTGCTGGTGGAAAAGGATCTGGGAGTGGTTGGTTGACAGCAGCTGAAGATGAGGCAGCAGAGTGGCCAGGTGGCCAAGAAGTCCAAGAACATCCTGGCTTGGATCAGCACTAGTGTGGCAGCAGGAGCAGGGCAGGGATTGTCCTCCTGGGCTGGGCACTGGGGAGGCCACATCTCCAATCCTGGGCTCAGCTTTGGGCTCCTGACTCCCAGAAGGACATTGAGTTGCTGGAGTGTGTCCAGAGAAGGGCAAGGAAGGTGGGGAAGGGTCTAGAGCACAAGGGTTGTGAGGAGCAGCTGAGGGAACTGGGCTTGCTTAACCTGGAGAAGAGGAGGCTCAGGGGAGACCTTCTGGCTCTCTGCAGCTCCCTGGGAGGAGGCTGGAGCCAGGTGGGGCTTGGGCTCTTCTCTCAGGTGAGTAGCAATAGGACAAGAGGAAAAGTCCTCAAGCTGCACCAGGGGAAGTTCAGGTTGGACATTAGGAAAGAGTTCTTCCCCAAAAGTGTTATTAAGCATTGGCCCAGGCTGCCCAGGGAAGTGGAAATTGAACTTAACAGAGTCCCTTCCAGTGCCCACTGATAGGTGTGAAGTTCAGGAAAGGCTGAAGAAGAAACTTCCAAAGGGAGATGCTGGTTCACTGAATTCAGCTGATGGAGCACTGGTGGATTGCAGGTTTTATGCTGAAAATATCTGTAGTGGCAGTCTAGTTGGGAGAGTTCTGGAGGGTAGGAGGAGAGAAGGAACTGAGACTCAAAGCATTCAAGATGAAGGTCTGAGATAGAAGACTCTCCAGCAGATCATCCTTTAGATAAAGATGTCTTCTTGACAAGCATTAGCAACCCATTAATGAGCAGAAGCCTGGGAGATCAGTCTGCAGCCCCAGCTATTCTGTTCCTGCTGGGAAACCATTGTCTCTATTATAACAGACCACAGAAAGCCAAGACAGCTTCCCACTTTCAGTGCCAGAAATGGGGAGTGAAGACAATTCATCTTCACCCTTCAGGAACTGAGGATGGAAGAAGAAGAAGAAGAAAAGGTGAGATGGAGAGATGCTCTTCAAGCTATCCTCCAGAAGGAAGGAAATTAAAACATCTACTTGTAGGTAGACAAGCAGCCCCAAGCTTGGTAAACAAAAGCTGAATTCCCAGAGCATCCTTCAGCTGCTGGAGCTGTCAGCTGTTGATAAGCTCAGGACAAAACCCATGGACAATCTACTGGGAAAGGAGCAGGGTCAGACTGCAATTCCACCTTTAATCAACTGCTTCTCCTTTTTACCTGCAATCCCTAGTTCTTTGTCTGGCAGCACTGGAAACTCAAATCTCTGGGGGAGGTTTTCAGTTGGGGGAGCTCAGCTCACCTGTGGGAACTCAGGCTGGAGGGCACAGAATCATGAAGGTTGGAAGAGACCTCTAAGATCATCAAGTCCAACCAACAACCTATCACCACCATGCTCACCACTTAACCATGACCCTAAGGACCATATCTGGATGTTTTTGGACCCCTCCAGGGATGGTGACTCCACCACTGCCCTGGGCAGCCTGGGCCAATGCCTAACAGCTCTTCCAGGGAAGAAATGTTTCCTTATCTCCAACCACTTCCACCCTGCAAACCAGTCCTGCTGGTAGAGCACCACTCTGGCTTATGCTCTTGCTGCAAGGTGAGGACAATGTCCTCATCCAGGGGCAAAGTGCAGGAGAAAACATGAAGCTAACAGTTGCCTCTGGGGCAAGTAACCTATTGGTCTCTATTCAGAGTGCTTGGCTGTTTCAGGAGCAGTGTTGAGTAGCTGATCTGCAGGAAGGAGGTGGGAGTCATGGGTTTGATCACATGAAAGAGGTGAGTCTGAATGCCTAGGAGCTCTGATTTTATCTACTGGCAAGGTTGAGAGGCTACAGAAAATCTCTGTGCTCACCTCTCCCCCCTTCCCCTGGAGGTTTCCAAGTGGATTTGCCTTTTCTTCAGTAATACTAGAGATGAGCTTCTCTGGGGCATAGTTAAGGCTCATTTGATGAACCTCATTTTCAGGAGGCCATAATTCACATAGTTTACACTGCATGAAGCTGGGAAAGACACCAAAGGAAAACCTAAACCCAAATCAAAACCCCAAACCACACAAAAAAAAACCCCAAAACAAACCAAATCAAAACCTAACAAAGCCAAAAAAAAACCCCCCCAAAACCACCACACACACACACACAAAAAACCCAAACCAAATCCCACCCCAAGCCACCAAAAACCTAACAAAGCCAAAAAAGACCTCAAAAATCACACACACCCCCAAAAAAACAACCTATAAAACCCCAATAAAACCCAAAGAAAGCAAAGAAACCATAAACCCTCTCCAGTGATGGTTCAACCTACCCTAACCTCATGCCTCCAACATGAAGTCTGGTGTTTAATCCTTTCTAGAGGTTAAAAACATAGCCTTTGAGAGCAGATATTTGCTAGGGAAACTGTTCTGCTCTTTATTATTCCATTTGTTTTCCAGCTAAACTTTAAGGAAAGGCTGAAGATTGCAAATGTGATATTTGGCTAGGAAGGATTCCAGCATGAGGAACCACACCACTCTTCCTCCTCCTTTTCAAAGACCAGTCTATTTAAGGTTCCAAAGCATATGTTGCTCCCCATTTCCCTTCCATCCCTTTGGAAGGCTGGAAGGAGAGAGGATGCCACTTGCCTTCATCTGGCTCCAAACCTTCCTCTTGCTAGATTGTACAGCATGGATTATTCACTAACTCTTGGTGGTGTCAGGAGGTGACATCTCAACAGAAGTCCCTGCCAGGGCTGTGTGAAAATATTCTCAGCTGATGCCACCATCAGAGAGACAAGAGTCATCTGCATGGGAAATTGCTGCTGTCTTTGAAAACACACAGAAAAAGGGCAAGCAAATAAACCCCTGCCAACATTGCTTCCTCTGCTGGGAGTGTCTCTTACCTGCCAGTCTCCTCTAAATTTACACCCATCTTTCCAGTTCAGGTCTGTTCTCATAGAATCACAGAATCACACTGTGGTAGGGGTTGGAAGAGACATCTGGGGATCATCTAAACCAACCCCCTTGCTCCAGCAGGGTCACCCACAGCAGCTTGCCCAGGGTCACCTCCAGCTGGGCTTGGAATCTCTCCACACAAGGAGACTCCACAACCTCTCTGGGCAGCCTGGGCCAGGGCTCCAACACCCTCACACCAAACAAGCTTCTCCTTCTGCTCAGCTGGAACCTCCTGGCTTCCAGTTGGTGCCCAGTGCCCCCTGGGCTGTCCCTGGGCACCACTGAGCAGAGTCTGGCCCCAGCCTCTTGCTCCAGGACACCATTAGCCTTTTTGCCCACACTTCTGGCTCATGGTGAACTTGTTGTCCACTAGCACTCCCAAGTCCTTCTCCACAGAGCTGCTTTCCAGCAGATCAACCCCAAACCTGCCCTGGTCCATGAGGTTATCCCTCCCCAGGTGTAGGACCCTCCTCTAGCCCTTGTTGACCTTCTTGAGGTTCCTCTCCCCTAAATCCCAGCCTGTCCAGGTCTTGAGCATCACAGCCTGATGCTGCCTCAGCCACTCCTCCCAGTTCTCTACCATCAGCAGACTGGCTGAGGCTCCCTTCTGTCCCTTCATCCAGGTCACTGATGAAGATGTTGAATAAGACTGGACCTAGTCCTGCTCCATGTCTTGGACCTACTGAATCTGAAGACAACCCAGACTTCAGTGGGGAGACCTTCACATTCTAGGGGTGAGGGATGCACTTTTTTGTTCCTTCCATCTCCTTACTAGCTTACTAATAGTTCAGCATAAAGCCCCACACCCTTAATTCAAGGTTTCCCATAGCTTAACTCTCACCTTGTGCCCATACTCATACTCAGAGGCAGGACTACCACTGCAAGTAAGACTTGGACTACTCCATCTCCATTTCTCACCCTTCCTCAATCAAAAAGAGGATTCAGCAGACAAGTGGACACTAATGGCAACAAAAGCCTCCCATGCCACTGATGGAGGCTTGGTGCAGTGAGTTGAATTCCATCAGTTTTGGAGGCTAGGAGCAGGCAGGCAACAGAGTGAAGCCTTAAGTAGGAATATTTTAGCAGCTCTCAGATGACACAGGAGCACTGCAAAAATGTCAAAGCCAACAGCATTACTCAGACTGAGGAGCACATGATTAGACAAGCAATTATACATTGAGTAGCTCCACATAAAGTGTGGGCAAAAAAACTCATCAAACCCCATTTTTCAGGCTGTAGGAAGGGAGCACCTTGTAAAGCATAATTGGATTAGAGGAGACAGCCAGCATGGATTTACAAGCAGAAGGTCTTTTGCTTAACTAACTCATTGGAGCTCTTTGAAGCTACAGTATTCATGCCAAGGTAGGCAAGGGAAATGTTAAGAGATGTTCTGCACTTAAGATTTCCCAAAAGCAATTGGGGAGGTTGGGTTGTGAGATGATCAGCTAGTGGAAGAAGGTGTGCTATCAAAGCAAGATCCCTGAGAATAAATGGCTCAGAAACAGAGAAGAGTCAGTGAGTGGGCTGGCTTCCCATGTTCATTCTCAACCTCAAAAGGGAGTTATTAAAGTCCTTGGCCTGAGGAAGAAGAAGGTGGAGGAATTCAGGCTTGGAGATCTCTTCTGCTGGGGTTTCAGAGAGCTCCCAGCCTTTCACTGTGTGCAGTCTCCCACAAGAGCTTCAGCTGATTAGCCTCAAGGGTAAGAACTGTCCTAGGAGATCATTCCTCCTGCAGAGAAAGGTACAGCTCAAAGGCAGCCTGGCTGCACAAGATGTGTGATCTGCCTTCCTCAAGGCTGCTCACAGAAGGAAAACTAAACTTTGTTTCCACTGAACAAGTGAGGAAACTGAGGCACAAGAAGGAAGGACCCACATCTGGTGGGTGAAAAGCTGGCTATGAGGCAGCAATGTGACCTTCCAGCCCAGAAGCCAACTATCTCCTGGGCTGCATCCCCAGAGCATGGCCAGCAGGGCAGGGAGGGGATTGTGCCTCTGCTCTGCTCTGGGGAGACCTCAGCTGCAGGAATGGGGCCAGCTCTGGAGTCCTCAGCACAGCACAGACAGGGAGCTGGGGGAGCAGGGCCAGAGGAGGTCACAGAGATGATCTGAGGGCTGGAAGCTCTCTGGTGTGAGGCCAGGCTGAGAGAGTTGGGGTTGTTCAGCCTGGAGAAGAGAAGGCTCCAGGGAGATCTTCATGCAGCCTTTCAGTACTTAAAGGGGCCTGGAAGAAAGGTGGGGACAGTGCTTCTAGGAGGACCTGTTGTAACAAGACAAAGGGTGATGATTATGAATTGAAGAGGGAGGTTTAGACTGGATCTAAGGAAGCAATTGTTTCCACTGAGGATGATGAGAGCCTGTCCCAGGTTGCCCAGAGAGGTGAGAGATGTCTCATCTCTGGAACCATCCCAGCTCAGGTTGCTTGGGGCTCTGAGCAACCTGATCTAGTTGCAGATGTCCCTGCTGACTGCAGGGGGGTTGGACTAGATGCCCTTTAAGAGTCTCTTTGAACCCAAACCATTCTATGATTCTATTCTTGACCTCACCCAAATCAGTGCCAAAAAGGAACACAGATGCCTCAAGGTCAGACTTTAGCCTCTGGCTCATGCTACCAGAGGACTTTTTGTGCACTTGCATAGTGACCACAACAAGCATCAGCAACNCTTGGGGCTCTGAGCAACCTGATCTAGTTGCAGATGTCACTTGCAGAGTGACCACAACAAGCATCAGCATCAACATCTAAATTTGTTGTGAGGAGAAGTCACCTTCATAAGGAAATGGGAGAAGTTTTGGGGGAGATGGGTGCATGGAGGAGAGTGCAGATGGGCTGCTGGCAGCAGGCAGACACTGGGATTTCAACACAGCTAACTGACTAGTTTCTGCAGATTGAAGTCCAAAGCAGGCTCAGGAGAAGACTTGAGCATCCAGATTCATATCCCAGGCCCCAAAGCTCTCTTAAGAAGCCAGTTGCTCCTTCTGTTCCTTGTCTCAGCAGCAAGCAACATTCAGCTCCCAGCTCCAACTGCTCTTTGGCTGCCCTTGGAGCCTCCTCAGTTGATAACATTGGAATTTTGGGTTCAACACAGCTCTGCTGCTGTCCAACAACAATGGTGCCTGGGTCAGGGATCAGCAGCATTCCCAGGCTTCATGAAAGGCTTTGGTTGGATGCCCTGAAGACCCTACTCCAGCTCCCAGACCACTGGCCACCTGTCCCCATAAGTTCATCCTGCCTCTTTCCTCACCTAGCTCTGATGCCATCATCCACATCATTCCTCCTGTCATCCCCATTCCCCTATTCCTCCATATCCCCCCCC
>VWZX01006860.1:352970-398357 GCA_013399015.1 Galbula dea | reverse complement strand
CAAGTCTGTTATGGATCAGTGTATTTACAAAGCTTAAGCTGAAAATCAATTTTAATTACCAAAATCAGATTGCTGCCTCAATAAATCACTGGGGACCCCTTGGAGATACAGACAGAAGGTTGCACCTGGAAGTGGAGAAGATAATGACCCATTTTCCCCTTCAGGCCACTCTCTGCATTCACTGGACAGTATTCATCAATGTCCTTATCTTTTGTATTATTGGGGCTATAAAAGGGAGATGAATGGAACTGGAGGCAGTTTTAAATAGCCTTGGTGGAAACTTGATTTGCCAGTGACCTCCTGACATGAGCTTTTCATTTTTTATATCCAGGATGGTGGGGAGGGAAGGGGCTGGAAAACCTTTGACAGTGTCCCCTTTGTCAGGGGAAATGGTTGATCAAATGATTGATCAGACTGCATCCTGGAAATCCAACTAATCCTTCCCAGCTGGGATGAAAAAACACTAGACAGAGCATCACCCTTCCTACTGCAAGGAGCCTACCTAAAGAGATGAAGATGGTGGTGATAGGTTGCTGGTTGGGCTTGATGATCTTGGAGGTCTCTTCCAACCTGAATGACTCTGGGATTATGACCAGAGGCACTGGTGTTTGGCTGTGTTTGCTACTTCAGAAACCTGAGTAGTTTGGCTCTGGGAAGACTCCCAACAGGAGTAGCACAGTGTCCTGGTACCTCTCTTCCACCCTTGGGTCATGAACTCCAGCATTTTTCAGTGACCCAAAGTCAGAAGAGGGTAGAAGCTGCAACCCAGAGGGAGTCAGTTAAAATCAAGACTCAGATGGAGAAAGCAAAGCACTGTCCAGTTCCAGTGCAGAATAAGTTGTTCTTTGGCAGTCAGTAGAGGTATTTCCTGCACTTATTTTATCTCCCTGACACATTATGAGCACCCAGATGAATATGAGGAGATGCTGCCAGACACACAGGGTCAGGAAGGGACCTTCCTGCTGGAGGTGATAACAGCTCCTTGTTGGAGCTCTGGCAAGTTTCCTCCAGTGCTAAATCCTCAGGAGATATTAGAGATGACAACTTCCCCCCTCAGAGTCCATCTATTCAAGCTGTGTCTTCTCCTAGTCATTCTGCATCTGTGACACACAGCTGATCCCTTGGTGGAGGCACTTTCCAGAACCTCTAGCATATCTTCTGCAACCTCAGAAGGTCAACTTGGGTCTCCAGGGCTAGAAGGCACAAGGGGTTTTATACAGTCACAGAATCATGAGGTTGGAAGAGACCTCTATGATCCTCAAGTCCAACCAGCAACCTATCACCACCATGCCACTAAACCATGGCCCTAAGCACCACATTTAGATGTTTTCTAAACCCCTCCAGGGATGGTGACCCCACCACTGCCCTGGGCAGCCTGGGCCAATGCCTAACAACTCTTTCAGGGAAGAAATATTTCCTCCTCTCTAATCTAAACCTCTCCTGGTGCAACTTGAGGCCATTTCCTTCTCTCCCTGGTAACCCAGCAGAAGAAAGCAACCTCCATCTTGCCACAACTTCCTTTCAGAGAGTTGTAGACAGCCAGAAGGTCTCCTCTGAGCCTCCTTTTCTCCAGGCTAACCAAGCCCAGTTCCCTCAGCTGCTCCTCACAACACTTGTGCTCTAGAACCTTCAACATCCACCACACCCTAGATGCTCCTCAGCCACCCCCACACCCTAGATGCTCCTCAACCACCACCCAGCAGGTCTGTCCCCCAACTCCAGTCCCAAGGGCCCTTCTCTGGACACTCTCCAGTGCCTCTATGTCTTTCTTGCAGTGAGGAACCCAAAATACTTTGGATCAAGTTGCACCTCCATGTGGAGCAGAAATCTGTCCATCCACTCCCTGAGTGAATCAGGACCTGAGAGGACAAGGAAGAGCCAATCTCCCATCAACAAAGACCTCCCTGGAGCCAAGCTGGGCTGCAGGATCAAGATGCTTTCTTGATGTGATGCAACCTCTGGTGGGACAGGTGGGGTTTTGTTTTTCAAACACAACTATTGTGCCCTTTTTCTACTGTGGGTGGGAGCAGGACTGCCAGCTTTTGGAAGGCTCTGTGCTTTCCAACCACCCACAGCCCTGCCATGTCCTCCAACAACACTTCAGCCTGATACACAAGGAGGATTTTGCTGAGAATTTGCAGGGATTGAGTGGTTGTAGGGGAAGGTAATGCTGCTCTTTCACAGGTGGTGCCTACTGCCATGGTCTGTTTTCTAGAGGAGCAAGGTGGATTTCTGTGCTCAGTTCCCTTCCAAGATGCTCATATTAGCTGGACACTTCTTTACAGACATTCAAAAGCTGCCTGGACACCATCCTGTGCAAAACCTGCTCTAGGTGAACCTTCTCTGGCAGGGAGGTTGGACTAGATGATCTCCAGAGGTTCCTTCCAACCCCTACCAGGCTGTGATTCTGTGATTCCCATGCTTGCCTTGAAAGGTTTACTGTAAGCATCTGCAGAAGGCAGGCAAAAGGTTTGCTAGATTGTTCAAAAGACTTTTGGACCAGAAATGTGAGGTCTCAAACACTCCGCACACACACTCCAACTCAGGAGTGAGAGCAATTTTCCCTCTTAACTCTCTTCATATGCCTATTATGGAGCAAGAGAAGAGCAGGCAGAATGCTGAGCCTTTTGCTCTGTGTTTGAGGGAAAGAAGAGCAGGTGCTCACCTGGCTGGACAGATGGGACATGGAGTCATTTCCCTTGGTTGCTTTCAATGCCTATATCTCACCCTCTGAACAAGATGGGGAGGAAATAAAATGATCTTTTACATTTCACTTGGGTGCCAGAGCCCTGGCCCAGGCTGCCCAAAGAGGTTGTGGAGTCTCCTTGTGGGGAGAGATTCCAAGCCCAGCTGGAGGTGATCCTGGGCAAGCTGCTGTGGGTGACCCTGCTTTATCAGAAGGGTTGGACTAGATGATCTCCAGAGGTCCCTTCCAACCCCTACCAGTCTGGGGTTCTATAGAATCTTTGTGAAGGGACACACACAGTCTGAGAGGCTCATGAAAGAGCAGGCTGTCTGGCAGCTGATGCTATTTTATGCAGTGAGCTACCCTTTCATTCACTAGAAATGTATTGCATTAAGATTTATTAAATTACACTTATTAAATTAAGGAATAAACTTTAAGCAAGCTTCCTTCATTTGCATAATGGGAGCCTGTGCAGCAGATGGAGAATGGAGGCTGTAGGCAGGCAACATAACACAGGAACCTGCATGTTTTGTAGATGAATATCCTCCAGAACACTTCCAGTTGCCTCTAAGTGGAAAATAATCACAATTTCCATGTATTAAGTAGTGGCAGTGAGGTCAGAGGCAGAGGACAATGATTAAAACTCTTGGACCCCAGCTGCTTGCTGTAACCTTATCTATTCAGCAAGTTCATCTGGACACAATTCATATTCCAAGAAAAAAACCCAAACCCCAAACCTTTAGAGGACCTCTGGAAAGGCAGAGCAAAGAAGAACAAATGTGATTTTCCAAGGAGGCCAAATGTTACCCAGATATTCACACACCTTTGCATTAATAAGCTGGCAGAGATTTCAGTTCCTTTTCCATTAAGTGAAGGACAACTCTCTGCCAGGTCTTCTTTTAATTAATTGCTATGGATTTGTTGATTTGGATACCTAGACCTTAAACCACAACCTGTATCTGCTGATTAAATAACAAGGGCTGGAAGACAACTATGGGTGCACCAAGGAACAGCTGCTGTGGTAGCAGAGGAAGTCACAGTATCATGAAGGTTGGAAGAGACCTCTAAGATCATCAAGAGATCATCAAGAGACCTCTAAGATCATCAAGTCCAACCATCAACCCATCACCAGCATGTCACTAAACCATGTCCCAAGTCAATGGAATGAAGAGCATCCTGCTGTAGGGATCCTGTTGGCAGCATGAAGTGGTCTGGCTCAACACAGAGGCAAACTCAGCAAGAAGCCCAAGAGTCCTAGGCATTAGACAACTTATTACCTGATTAACTGGTTCCCTGCTAGATGCATCTCAGTTATTCAGCATGGCTTATTTTCATAGTTTCCCAGTGCTATAATGGGTTTTGAAGGCAATTGCATTTAGCCTGAAAAAGACCTCTCTGCCTGAAGAAGAAAACCAACCAACCAACCAAACCTAAAGCCACAAAGAGCAGGAGGAACTCATCTGCCATCAAGCCAGGGAGAAAGAGCTTAACTGAGAGAAACAAGTGCATCAAGGAAAGGAACTGCTCAAAGCCAGCTGGAAAGACAAGGAATGGGCCCTTAGGACATGCTACTTAGAAAACAGATCTGGAAACCAGCTTCTCTTGGATCCACTGCTGTGTAGGTGATCCCATCTCAGAACTGAAGAGGATCAAGCTCAGGGTTGCTGGTGTTGAGCCATGTGGGGGTTATAGATCCTTGGTGGCACAGTGCAGAAGGGAAAAGGGGGCACTGAAGGCAGAGGGGAAAGAAGAGGGCATCTGATGAGGGTAAACAACATAAGATAGTAATAGCAAGGCCTGAAGACCAGGAGAAGGTCAATGTGGAGGTCACAGGTAGTGAGAAGCAAGGATGCAGATTAACTCTTGCCCTGATTCTGTGGTTCTGTGGTGTAATTCTTTGGTCAGGTCAGGCTTTTCTGGCCACACTGGAAACACTGACATGTGTGCATGTTGTCCACTATTATTAAAATGAAAAGCTCAACTCCCAGCATATCATGATGCATGATTCACCATTTGCCCTGGGGTTTATTTTTGTGTGTTCCCCTTCTGGCTCAGAATCTCTGGTTCTGTATAAAAACACCTCCAAGACAATTTTTTAGGGGCAGTTATGTAAGAGAAAGCAAGGAAGAGGCTATACAACATGAACTGACATCTGGAACATATGGTCTTGCCCAGAAAACTGATAAAGGAATCATAGAACAAAAGCACAGAATGGTTTGGGTTGGAAGAGACCTTCAAAGGTCACACAGTCCAAACTCCTGCAGTCAGCAGGGACATCCCCAACCAGATCAGGTTGCTCAGAGCCCCAAAACAACCTGAGCTGGAGTGGTTCCAGGGATGGGACATCTCCCACCTCTCTAGGCAACCTAGGACAGTGTTTTGCAATGAATCTTGCTTATATCTTGTCTAGTCTGTGCTATAAAGGTTAGGAGTCCTGATGGACAAGTTCTAATCCTCCTGGTTTAGTTCCAAACCATCAGCCCTTGTCCTGTCCCAACAGGCCCTGCTAAAAAGTCTCTCCCCAGCTTTCTTATAGACTCCCTTTAAGTACTGCAAATCTGCCAGGAGGACTCCTTGGAGCCTTCTCTTCTCCAGGCTGAACTACCCCAACTCTTCACAGCAGAAGGATTCCAACCTCCTGATCATTTTTTTTCTGGCCCTCCAGGATCCAAGCTGCCGCCAAGAAGACACTTCCTCTGCAGAGAGAGGAAAAGAGCCAGCACATTCCTTATGCCCACAGCCTAATGTGCCCATCCTGTCTGTGTGTTGTGCTTGTGATATAGATCCATATGTACTGGGCATCTGTTCCTCTGCCTGCCAGAAAAACATGTTCTGGATCTAGCTTCCTAAGCGTACGAGTGCGTGAGACGCGCTACGGGCGACGGATGGACACCTGGGATGTGTCTCCCCCACCATGGAATGAAGCACATGGTACAGGGATGTGTAATACAAACAATGTGACAAGTCACTTTTCTGCTTGCTCACGTGTGGAAGGAGGTGTTTGGAGGCAGGATGTTGGTGTGCATCTGCAGAAGGTGTATGCAGGCTGAGGAGCGAGGTGCTGAAGAGTCTGGAGGAGAAGTCTTCTGAGGAGCAGCTGAAGGAACTGGGGTTGGTTAGCCTGGAGAAGAGGAGGCTCAGGGGAGACCTTCTCATTCTTTACAACTACCTCAAAGGAGATTATGATCAGATAGGAGTGGGTCTCTTCTGGCCTACCAGTGAGAGGACAAGAGGAAATGGTCTCAAGTTGCATCAGGGAAGCTTTAGATTGGATAGCAGGGAACAGTTCTTCCCTGAAAGAGTTGTTAGGCATTGGCCCAGGCTGCCCAGGGCAGTGGTGGAGTCACCATCCCTGGAGGGGTTGAAAAACCATAGAGATGTTGTCCCTAGGTCCATGGTTTAGTGGCATGGTGGTGATAGGTTGCTGGTTGGACTTGATGATCTTAGAGGTCTCTTCCAACCTTAACAAGCCTGTGTGTCTGCCCAGCACCCAGCAGACTGCTCTCCATGGGACTGCTGTCCTGCAGTGGCTGGTGGAAGGCAGAGTTTGTTGGAAGGTGAAACAGGACTGCTCAGCTCAGTGTGAAATCTCTGGCATGACACAACACAGGCAGCACACTCCCTGCTTCCCAAACAGATGGAGTTAATTCCAGGCCAGCCTCTGCTTTGCAAATACTCTCAGGAACAGTCTCCTGGATCAGTAGAGCTGCTGCTACTTCACTGACTCATTGCAGCATCTGATTACTCCATGGTGTGGCCAAAGCACCATGCTCTGAAAATGTCCTTGCTCTTCTCCCCCATCAGCTCATGGCTGCTGCCCCAAGTGTTAAAGAGCCAGGTCTTCATGGTAGGTGAGATAGAAGCAGCTCTGTCCCTGAACTCAAACTGCCTGAGACCAAAAGTGGTCTGGGACATCACTCCTGGTAAGGAAATGTTGGATTTGAAAGCTCCTGGCTGCTTATTGCTCTTGGCTGTGCCTGGTACTGCAAGAATCCCTCAGCACTCTGAGGTCAGAGGATGCTTCCTCTAGAGAAGATGCAAGATTTCCTTGTAGATCTATCACCCAGCCACACACAAGAGCTTCCAGCCCTCTCCTTCCACCCTTATACCACTTCTATTCACCATGAGAGGACTTCCTGAACCATGAGATGGGCTAAGCAAGCATGACCATCAATGAAGACAACTCCTCATCACTGCAAGTTACCATCTCTTGCCTAAGGAATCCTTCCTCCACCTTTGAGCTGAGAAGACACCAAACCAGAGGGAACTCCCCAGCCTGCACACACATGTCAACACCCAAATAAATGCATGCACACAGATACACAAAAGCCTGTCCCCTCCAGGTCTCTTTCTCTGACAGTTTCCTGATCAAACACTCTTCAACCATCATCAGTTTCATCTTTCCTCATCCCCATCAACCTTTTTTCTCCTCATTACAGGGTCATTAGGGTCATTACAGACTTTTGTACCTTCTCTCTCCCTCTAGTTTCCCTTTCAAAGCACTGTCCTTTCATTACCAATCCATTGTCATAGAAGATCTGATGACTTTTGACAAAGAAAAAGGGCAAATTTGATTGTGATTCATCTCATCCCTCTCCAAGACAACCTCTTTTTTTTTCCCCCCCCTCCTTATCCACACAATCTGGCAGAGTTGGCAGGACCAGAGCAGTCTTTGATGCTGCAGGTCAGCCCTGATGGCTCCCTGCCCTCCAGTTTATCTCAACAGTGAATGAAATGAATACAGTTGTCACAGGAAGAACAAAGTGCATCAGCACATCAAGGGAACCTTGCAAAAACCAGACCTTCAGTTCTTCTTGGAAAATCTATTTTTTGTGGGCAAATTAGTAGAACTTCAACAAAATGATCTATCCATCCACATAGATATAGTAAGAAATTACTATTCAGCCCCAAATAAGACTCTTTGCTCAGCATATAACCACCTGAAGACACCTGTTAGCTTGCAATCATCTTATGAATAAGTGAGTTTTGGGCTCCTCACTCCAAGAAGGACATTGAGGTGCTGGAGTGTGTCCAGGGAAGGGCAAGGAAGGGTCTAGGGCACAAGTGATGTGAGGAGCAGCTGAGGGAACTGGGCTTGCTTAGCCTGGAGAAGAGGAGGCTCAGGGGAGACCTTCTGGCTCTCTGCAACTCCCTGACGTGAGGCTGGAGAAAGGTGAGGGTTGATCTCATCTCTCAAGTAACCAGCAACAGGACAAGAGGACATAGCCTCAAGGGAGCTTTAGGTTGGGTATTGGGAAAAAATTTCTTTCCCCAAAACCACAGAAAAGTGTCTCTAGAGGGTGGTTACCTTCCACAGTAGTTGAAATCCCCCAAATCATAAACTTTTCCATTCCAAACTGACTCAGAGACTCTTTCAAACTGATCCACCTGGTCTTGTCTAGGAATTTCTTTTTCCCAGAATACAGTCAATATTCACTGCTTCCCAGGGAGAGCAGGAAAAGGCAGAATTTCCACAGAGGGGAGAAAAATCCTTCTCACTCTAAGACTACAGCTGTTGATTTGCATGCTGGAAACAGAATCATTCTGGCTGGAAAAGCCTCTGAGACCATTGAGAGCATTGGCCAAGTGCTTCTGGGATTCCCTGAGAGTTGAGGCCATGAGTGCACCCCTGAGCTGTCCCCATGGTAGACACAAGATAGTTGAGTCTTAACTTGGTCTGTCTCAGTTCCCTGCAGCTCTTCCCATTCCAGCATAGGACACCAGAAGAACATCCAACTTTGAGATATCCTGGGCATTACCCAAATTCCACAGGTGACTTTTACTCAGAGATCTGAAGGAGCACAACAAGTGTTAGCTCTATTTCTAGTCTACCTCTGGAGCCTGGGGATCCAGTTAAAGAGGTGAAGCCATTAACATCACAGGCATTTTAATTCCCTTCCAAGCCAATTATACAAACCCTATCTGCTTGGAGAGAAAACCTCCCAGTGCTAGAGCTAATATTAATTTTCAATCTCCAACCTTTTCAAATTAATGGGAAACTGTAAAGTTTCCCCATTCTTTGATGAAACATTCTGCTGTGTAATGACTACTTCATTATTTCTCCCCCCACACCCTCCCCCCTCCCAAATTACTGATTGTTGTCTTACATTACAGCCTCCTCAGTACTTATTAAATTAACAAGACTGTGAAACACTTAATGAATCAAAACTCATCAAGTGTTTCCAAAGTTAATAACTAATCTAAAGATTTTTCTTCTCTCTTTCTTTTATTATTTTATTGGTTACACTCTATCTGCATGTGAAATTTAGGCATTCCCCATGCAAACCCTGAGGTTCAGATGGTCCTAATCTCCTGGAAGATTTATTATCATGGAGCTCAGTGATTTATTCAGTGTTTGCTGAAGCAACTCCTAACATGTCTGGGGAAGGGTCTTTATTTCTGGTTTAATTGCCAGTTCTGAGGACCCCTCTGTAGGGGGGGGTGTGTGTGTGTCTGTAGACTCAGGCTAAGGAGATAAGAGATGCTCTCTGTGCTCTGAGGAGAAGAATAACAAGATCATGTCAGAGGTCTCTGCTGGAGCATGCTATCAACTCTGCCCACTGCAACACCCTGGCAACCATGAAGTCTCTGGAGAACAACCCCTAGAGGAGAACCTGCTGCAGGTGAATAGCTTGGTAAGGAGAAAGCAGAGCTTTTCCAGTGGATGCATCACTCATCTGCTCTGCTAAAGATGTCTCCTGATGAGCAGAGCACAGGGCCATGTCCTTCCTGCTCACCTCCACCCTCCTCAACAGATCCAGCATGGCTGCACAAGCCTGCAAGAGGAGCTGGCTTTTAGATGGGGGCCACCAAAAGGTGAAAGGGAAAAGGCAGTGCAAACCAAAAAGGAAAGGGAAGAGCCAGAGAGCTGGCAGCATGACCACAGCAGCACCATCTCAGACCTTAGCTTCCACCATCACATCAGCCCCAGGTGCTCTGAGCTGCCCACACAGAGCCTGGTTCAGCTCAAGCAGGATTAATTCTCTGTCCACATCCATTGCATCTCTCAGCCAGCAATGTGATAAATGTACCCTAGGAAGCTCCCTCAGGCTCTGCTACCCTTTCCACCCTGCCCTGCACCATCTCTGTTCTCAGCTACCTCCAGGCAGCTGGATTTGTGATTACCATCTCCAGCACCCCATCAATCTTTTACACGTGTAGGAAGAGAGATCTTGCTGTAAAACACAGAGCCTCAAGTATTGCCTTCTTCAGAAAGAGCTCTTCAGCAGCTAGCAGGGCCATGATCAGAGACCAATGACCAAGCTGAGAGAAGAAATGCACCCCAGCCAGATGGGGCTGGGGGACAAAATTCATCAGGCAGGAGACAGCAGAGGGGAAAAAAGTCATCCCCAATTTACACCGCAGCAGCTGAGACCTGAAAGTGGCCTTTTAACTGGGTTTTACACCAATTCTCTAGGAGGCATTGTGAGGAGAGAGGCACAGAAGGGTCTTGCCTCAGCCCTGGGGGTAATTGTGGAGGAAAATGCAATTACATCTGGCTGCTGAACTTGCCCTTGCCTTTCCCCAGCTGGATCTGCTCTGCTCTCGCCTGGGAAAACTCATATGCAAAAGAAAGGGACTGGGATAAATGATGTTGCTGTTGCCATCAGTGACCTCATGCCCCTGCTCCCCATTCCCTGGAAATATCTGCATGCCATTCCAGGCATGGTGTGATTGCAATCAGGGCAGCCAGACCTAGGTCCAACCTTCACTGCCTACCACACCTTGGCTTGTCTGACAGAAAGCTCTTGTGCCCACCAATATGTGGGACCAGAGATATTCAAGACTGGTTTCTTCATAGACTACACTGGATCTCCACCCTTCCCCTCCAGAGCTTGTCTCTACTCTGCTGCAATGAGTTCTCAGGCTCAGAGATGGGCTGCAGGAGGTGATCCCACACCCAGATGTTCACCAAGGTCTGAGGGACTGAACATTGTCCTCTTGGGGTATCCTAAGAGCCTCCACTGATGAAGGACAACACAAAGCAGGGGAAGAGGAATTCCTTATGACAATTCACCCACTCAGGCTTCACAGAATCATTCAGGCTGGAAGAGGTCTCTAGGATCAGCAAGTCCAACCATCAACCTATCACCACCCTCTCATAAGAGAAAGGATTTACCTTGACTGGGACTCAACTCACCCCTAGGAGCTCACCCTGTCTGCAGCAGGAAAACTTCCTCTGCCTCTTTTCTCTCTTCATCACCATAGTAATTGTGTTTCTCACCTCATAGTGAGGAAGTTAATTAATGAATGCATGTGAGACAAGTTAATATCATCACCACCTTCCCTAGTCCAGTTAAACCTATTGATCCAGCCCATCCACTTCTCATGAAACACCAAGCTCTGGACTGAAAGCAGGACAAACTGGAGTGAAGCTACCTCTCAATCAAGTTATTTTATTTCCTTACAGACCTCTAAACAACACAAAGTCCTCCCATGTCTGCTGCTGGATCATTTTAGCCAGCCATGTCATTTGGTGATTTCCTTGAGCTCACAAATCAAATGTCTCATCTATCTTTTTTGGCACAATGTCCCATTGCTGGTGGGATGTGAAACCAGATGCCCTGACACCCTCATGCTTCTGTCCCACCCCACAGACTAGACCCTTTTCAAACCTAAAGCTACCAGACTGAGGGATGAGGAGAAATCTGGATGTGGAGTAGGAGGCACTTTGGAACTAAAGACCACATAGAGCTCTCCAAAATACCCCAACCTGCCAGCAGTGTCAAGTAGTCCATAAATTATCCCTGAAGCCTTCTGGTTTTAATCAGTCCCACTCCCTGATTACTCTTAGAATGTGACTCAGGGCCCCAACCTGGAGCAGTTGTATTGCATTAATTAGATTAGCAGAGCAGAGGTATTGGCTACCCTGGCTAATCAAGTCAGGGGATCAATATGGCATGTGGCAGAGCCTTCCACTGTCCTCACTCTGCAAGATGACAGGAATGAATTGGTTCTGGAAGGTGCCCAAACCAACACTTTGGGACCTAACATAGGAGGAAACATGAGCTGTTTCTCCACTGGAGAAGGAGGAGATGGTGCCAGTCTGTAGACACCACTCCAGCAGTGCAGAACTGGTGAGGCTGAGGAGTAAAACACACCCCCCAGGTCATTGACCAATCTGGAAGTATATACTGGATTTCAGGAGCATTTATTACAGCAAACTAAGGTGTGAAGTCATTGCACCCTGCTGAACCTGCTCCTGCCCTCTCAGGTGGGCTCTGTGTCCTTCAGCTTGGCTGTCACACACTTCTTGCTGCTGTGAACAAGCCTCCTGGGAGGGGACAGCATTTGAACCTGGCTGCACTCTCAGTGGCATGCATTGAGCAAAAGGCACAAGGTCAGTTTGGGTGGCTTATAAATATCATCTTCTGACAGAGTTACCTAAGCCCTGAGCAGAAAGTTTGGGTCTTGTTCTCAGTGAGGATTGCTGATGCTCTTTGGTGCTCTGTGGTTTAGTTATTAGGGCATGACCCTAGTGAGGGATTTTCAATGAAGAAAACCAAACCAATGAGTCCCTACCTCTCACAGAGCTCTGGCCAAGCATGGTTTCCTTGCTCAGCAAAGTCATGAGCCTACTTCTCTTGGCCTCCAGGAGAAGAACATATCAGAACAAAGCTGGATTAACATGATTTGGCGTGCCCAGGGATTTACAGGCATGGCAAAAGAAGGAGCTTTCCCTGGAGGTCCTTTCCAAACACCACTTCCCTTTACTACCTGTGTGGATCACCTTTAGCACACAAGGCTACAGAGGAGATGAAACCCCCACAGCTAGCATCTTCTTTAAAGCCTGCACAATGAAAGACTCCTCTTGCTTTGCTCTCAACCTGCATCCTCAGGAGGAGACACTGAAAAGGTGATGTGCCCCAAATCCCCACCAAGTACCTGCCTAAGGCAGAAATCTCTGGTGCCTCAGTCCCCTCTCCTCTTCACTTTGCTCTGCCAAATTCCCCCAGAAGCATTAGAAATGCAGACATTGAGGACAACAAGGACCATGCCACTTGCCAGGGTCCCTTTATGCTGTAGCCTTCTAACTCACTCTGTGGCTGCTTCATCTTTCCTTCCAGGGAGCAGCTGATTTATCTTTATTATCCTCCTCTGTTGTCACTGTCATTAAATCTTGTTGAGCCAAGAGACTCCACTGTGTGCTTTAGTAATTCCAACAGAAAGGAGGGGAAGCAGAGCTGAGGTAATAGGCAGCTTGAAGGAGGTCAGGAGAAGCAGCCCTGGCACATTAAGAGAAACACAGATCCAGGCTCACTTGGCCATGCTAATCACACAGAACGTGCCTGAGCTACTGGCAACAATAATCTAGAGTAGGAGTGACCCAGACCTCCTCTTTGTGCTTCCCCTAGCTCTCATCTAGGTTTTTGCTTCCCAGTTACCAGGGAGAGGACAAGAGGAAATGGCCTCAGGTTGCACCAGGGGAGGTTTAGATTGGATATTAGGAATAATTCCTTCCCTGAAATAGCTGTTAGGCATTGGCCCAGGCTGCCCAGGGCAGTGGTGGAGTCACCATCCCTGGAGGGTTTCAGAAAACATCAAGATGTGGTGCTTAGGGCCATGGTTTGGTGGCATGGTGGTGACAGGTAGCTGGTTGGACTTGATGATCTTAGAGGTCTCTTCTAACCTTAGTGATTCTGTATCATTCTGTGACTTGATCTTGCAGGGATGTCACATCCCAAGGTTCCTTTCCCAGTTTTCAGTCTGCTTCTGCAAACCTGCTGCTGGAATTAACAAGGGAAGAGCTCAGCCATTGCTCTTCCCAACTCCCTGTGTTACATTTGCCTCTGCATGAATTTGTGATTTAGGTTTTGGGTTTTTGGTTTTTTTTCAGGTTTCTGTTTTGTTTTCTCTTAAGCAGCAGCCATAGAACAAGCCCAGTGGCAAAGTAATCATTTATCTGTGCTGTTTTATTTATACAGCCAAAGTCCCCTGCTAAGAGTGGACTCCCACTGTGTTGTGCCCTGCTGCAGACAAGTAATAAAAGACATTTTGGTCCAAGCCTAAATGGACAAGAGCAGCAGAAAATGCAGGGAGAAAGGAGCTTCAAGGCACTGGAGATGGAATTCATTGATCTCCTAGAGATCAGAATAACAAGGAGAAAAAACCCAGAATATTCTTTGCCTTAAGGGTCAGCAGCAAAGCTCTTTTCCCCAAAGCCTAGGCCAGCACTCTGCTTGCTAAAGCATTTGTCACAGAGTCATAGAATAGCCAAGGTTGGAAGGGACTTTAAAGATCATCTAGTTCTAACCCCCCTGCCATGGGCAAGGGATGCCCATCCACTAGCCCAGGTTGTCCAGGGCCACATCCAGCCTGGCCTTGAACACTGCCAGGGCTGGGACATCCACAACCTCTCTGGGCAACCTGTTCCAGTGCCTCAGCACCCTCTGGGTAAAGAACCTCCTTCAAATTTCCAGTCTAAATCTCCCTTCCTTCACTTTATATCTATTCCCCCTTGTCCTCCTGCAACTTGTCCTTGCACTGCATTTCCTTCCCCTGTGAGCCACCCTCCTGAGGACCAGGGGACTGTTTCCATGAGCAGATCCCAGCAGCAGCCAGGAACTTCTGATATTGCAACAGCCTTAGCAAACACTGATGTGAGTAGGGCTTCATGAAGAGACCCAAAAGCCACCTTTAGCTATGGCTCAGACCATACAACATAGAGTAAGATGTTAGCATGCAGGTAACTTCAGCTCCTCACCAGTTTCAACAAGCTGGGAAGATAATCCTGAATGTCACTTTTTTGGGGACTTCTAAGACACATCTTCAAGAGACAGAAACAGTCTCATTCCTTTCTTCCTTTCCTTCTGTTATTTTACTAGTGCCTTACTCCACTGTGTAACATAAGAGCAGTTGTGCTGGGCTGGGCTGGGACAGAGATGATTTTCCTTCTAGTAGCTGGTATGGGCTGTGCTTTGGATTTAGGATGAGAAGAAGGTTGATAACACACTGATGTGATGTTTTCATTACTGCTAAGCAGTGATTCCACAGAGTCAAGGCCTGTTCTGCTCCTCAGCCCACCCCACCACCAAGAAGGCTGGAGGTACACAAGAAGTTGGGAGGTGACACAGCCAGGGCAGGTGACCCCAAAGGGATATTCCAGACCATAGGGTGTCATGCTCAGCATAGAAAGCTGAGGGAGGAAGGGGAGTCATCCTCTGCCAATCCCTAACAACTCCTTCACTGAAGAAATCTGCCTTCACAGACAGAGCTGGAGATGGACTCAATAACCCCCCTGGGTCCTTTCCAACTCAGGACATTCTATGACTCTATGAATTCCTTGTTGTTGCTTTGCTTGCATGTGCAGCTTTGGCTTCAATTATTAACCATTTTTTACCTCAATCCACGAGTTTTCTCACTTCTACCCTGCCAATTCTCTCCTCCATCCCACCAGGAACTGTGTGGTGCTGAGTTGCCAGCTGGAGTTCAAGCCCAACACCAGTATAGTCATGTGTTTTGTGGTTAGAGACATGCACTCTACATACAGCATTCCTCCACCCCCTACAGTGCCCTGTGTGTGCACAGTAGAGTTATACAAGCACCCAAAACCATATTAGGTCAACTACCTAAAAACCACACATGTGTTTACACTGTATGCAGATGTATATACAAAGAGGACACAGTTCATCTGGCATATTTTAAGTGCCTTTTTGGGATGGAAAGAAAGCTCCACAGAAACCCTCCTGGCCTCCAGTCACCAGTCCTAGCCTGAAGAGAAGTATCATAGAATCATGATGGTTGGACAAGCCCTCTGAGATCATTGAGTCCAAGCATCCACCCAACACCACCATGCTCACCACTAAACCATGGCCCCAAGCACCACATCTACATGGGTTTTGAACTCCATCACCTCCCTAGGCAGCCTGGGCCAATGCCTGCTAACCCTCTCAGTGAAGAACTACTTCTTAATGTCCAATCTGAACCTCTCCTGATTGAACTTGAAACCTTTTCATCTTGTCCTATCCTTTATTGACTGGGACAAGAAGACCAACTCCCAGCTCACTCCAGCCTCCTCTCAGGGAGTTGCAGAGAGCCAGAAGGTCTCCCCTGAGCCTCCTCTTCTCCAGGCTAAGCAAGCCCAGTTCCCTCAGCTGCTCCTCACATCACTTGTGCCCTAGACCCTTCCCCACCTTCCTTGCCCTTCTCTGGCCACACTCCAACAGCTGCATCCAGCATCTGTGTTGCATTACAAAGGAAGCCTGCAGCCCTAAGCCATCAGGTGAGACCTTCCTGACACACATGCAGAAAGCATGTACAGATAGAAAGAAACCATGTCCCTTTTATCCTGTTTCTTACCTCCATGTAAACATGCCCACAGAACATGTAAACATACACACAGAAACTTCAGATTCCCTGGACAAAATGCAGAAGCAATCACAGAATCATGAAGGTTGGAAGAGACCTCTAAGATCATCCAGTCCAACCAGCAACCTGTCACCACCATGCCACTAAACCATGGCCCTAAGCACCACATCTCTATGGTTTTTGAAGCCCTCCAGGGATGGTGACTCCACCACTACCCTAAGCCAATGCCTAACAACTCTTTCAGGGAAGGAATTGTTCCTAATATCCAATCTAAACCTCTCCTGGTGAGGAAAAAAAAAACCAACCCAAAAGATGAGCAGGATCCTACATGCAGATGGCACAAGCTAAGGTCCAGCATGCAGCAAAGCCAACACCAATTTCCCTGGAATAAAGTATTTATTAGGTTTTGAGGTTTCTGAGGGTTGCTCTTTGAGTTGGGGGGTTTTTTTGGTGGGTTGTTGTGTTTTGTTTTGGGCTTTTTTTTTCCTTGAAGCTCATAAAGGCAAGAATGAAAAATGACTCCACAATTGATTCAGTCTGCATGCTGGGAGGAACACTGTGTGTCTGTGTATACACCCAGACAGAAAGCAGACCAGGCTGTGGCCCTCTATTTTTACAAGGAGTCTGCAAGTTTATGCATACCACAGAAAGCAGCAGAATGCTGGAAAAATTAAAGGGGCAGTGCAGAAATCCAAGATCTTTAGGGCCAGCTAAAAAGACAGAGGTAGAGTTTGCTTTTGATGCTGTTCATGGCTTTTGTTCACTTTCTGCTTAACTGAGCTGGAGCTGGCTTGGATCTGAAATAGTGTGGCCTGTAGGACTTGGCAGGACTTGAGGCTGTTTCCTCCTCCTGTCACTTGTTCCTTGGGAGAAGAGACCAAGCCCCACCTGGCTCCAGCCTCCTCCCAGGGAGTTGCAGAGAGCCAGAAGGTCTCCCCTGAGCCTCCTCTTCTCCAGGCTAAGCAAGCCCAGTTCCCTCAGCTGCTCCTCACAACACTTGTGCTCTAGACCCTTCCCCACCTTCCTTGCCCTTCTCTGCACACACTCCAGCACCTCAATGTCCTTCTTGGAACCAGGAGCCCAAAGCTGAGCCCAGGATTGGAGCTGTGGCCTCCCCAGTGCCCAGCCCAGGAGGACAATCCCTGCCCTGCTCCTGCTGCCACACCAGTGCTGCTCCAAGCCAGGATGCTCTTGGCCTTCTTGGCCACCTGGCCACTCTGTTGGCTCATTTTCAGCCACTGTCAACCAATCTCCCCAGGTCCTTTTCCACCAGCAGCTTTCCAGCCACTCTGCCCCAAGCTTGAAGCATTGCATGACCCAAGGTCAGGACCCAGCACTTAGCCCTGTTGAAGCTAAGAATTAAAATCATTTTTCATATTCCTTGAGTACTTTCCATCATCCCTTGGCAGCAGCCACCCCTTCACATCCTCTCAGAGACCAGAGGGTCCTACCAACCCCAGCTCTCTAGTGCACTTAATTATAGCAGAAATGGCTCAATAATTCTGTTGTGCTTTCTTGGCCATTTGGTCATTCACCTCTCCTGTGCACAGGCAATTCATTTTTAGGTTGTCAGTACAAAGGGATTGCAACCAGAACATTAATTCCAGCCCAGCAGGAGGGCAGAAGAAAGTTCTGCTGGTCTGGGAGTCCACTTGCAGAGCTCTGCCCCTAGACACCAAGTGCCCACAATGCCTGAAAGCCTCCTAGAGTGTTGAAAGCTGGAAAAAAGGGAATGGTTTTGAGATAAACCAGTTCTTCCCCAGTCCTGGCCAATTCCATTAATATTGTGGATAAATTAAGAACCTTGTTCCTGCCTGGAATCCTCATCAAAACCAGTGGCTCAGGGTGTTACTGACAGAGCCTGCTGCAAGGAGCTGGACATGGCCATGGGTGAATGTGCAGAATCACACAGGGACCATGTAGAAATCTCAACACCAAAACTCCAGTTGGATGAGCTAGAGAAATCTCCTTAGTTTATCTCCTTTCTCTCACCCTAATAACAATAACACCAAAAAAAAAAGGCAGTAGAGGATCATCATTTTCCCCTGGCATCTCTTGAAATATCATTTTGAACGAGACCAAACAATGCTTTAGGTTCCTTTGGGGAACTGATATGGGCAGAAGTCCATCAGAAGAGGAAAAATTGCAACTCTGATCTAGTTAATGGATGTTAGAGGCAGCAAATGCTTTCAAAGGCACCCAATTAGTTTTGCTCTGCTAATTGAAGGGGTGAAAGCTGCTTTCGAGGAAATATGCTGATATATATTGATCAGAAAATAAACCCCAGAAGCTTCTGCAGCCCTAACCCTCAGCACTCTGCAAGGTTAAGGGATTTTCATTAATGAAAAAGCTTTTTTATGAAATGATGCCACCACTCAAGGAGAGGATACACTGTGACCTCCAGTTAAGTGGAGACACCTTTCCAAGATGACACAGATCACAGGAGCATCACTCACTCTCTCTCTCTCATGGCCAGATAAATGTTGACCAGACCTGCTGCCAGACCAGGCTGTCCTTTTCTGCCCTGCTTGGGTGGTGGATAGTCCCTTTTGAGGTGACCACCCCTCCAAAAAATCTTAATCCTAAATATGGACATCTTGTAGGCATGCCACTGATCTATGAAGGCATCAGGTAGCTGCAGCAAAGTCTTCATTCTACCTCTGTGCTATGATCATTCTGCCTTTTGGGGCCATTTAGAATCTGTCCTGGACAAGTCTGAGATGCATCTGGGTGGGACAAGATCAGCACTGGGGAGTGAAGAGTCACAAGGGTCCACAAGATGTGTCCAAAGAATAGATCTCAAAGAGTCTGTGGGATCAACTGTCCAGGGGCATCCTTCCAGTAGCTGAAGGGGGCTACAAGAAAGCTGGGGAGGGACTGTTTAGGAAGTCAGGTAGGGATAGGACATGGGGAAATGGATGCAAACTAGAGGAGGGCAGATTTAGACTGGATATTAGGAGGAAGTTCTTCACTGTTAGGGTGGGGAGACACTGGAACAGGTTGCCCAGAGAGGCTGTGGAAGCTCCATCCCTGGAAGCTTTTAAGGCCAGGCTGGCTGGGGCTGTGGGCAACCTGCTCTAGTGGAAGGTGTCCCTGGCAGGCAGGGGGGTTGGAACTAGATGATCTTGAAGGTGCCTTCCAACTCTGACCACTCTAGGAGTCTAGACTAAGGTGTATCCTGGGCTGCAGCATGGCCAGCAGGTAGAGGGAGGGGATTCTGCCCTTCTACACTGGCCCAGGTTGCCCAGAGAGGTGGGAGATGTCCCAGCCCTGGGACCATTCCAGGTCAGGTTGGTTGGGGCTCTAAGCAACCTGCTTTAGTTGGAGATGTCCCTGCTGACTGCAGGAGGGTTGGACTAGGTGACCTTGAAAGGCCCTTTCCAACCCAACCCATTCTGTGATTCTATGACTGTGAGATGAAAAGAGAAGGCAGCAAGTGAGGACAACTGGGAGATTTGTTACAGAGCTTCACTCCTGATCTGAAGAAACTCAAACCAGCAATGCAGATGTAGCCACTAGACCTCTGCCTTTTACTCCTGGAAGCAATTCCTTTCCCTTCATGTCCTGACTCCTACAGTTATCAGATGCCCAAGCTGCCACTGCAGTTAAAGGCTTCTACCTCTTCTTCTGCACCTGGATTTATTCCTAACTCTTACAAGCACAAACAGAAAAACAAATCAGCTCTTTCTATCAGCCACTTTCCAAAGGGGAATATAATGAATGCCAACTTCAACTAAGAGCAAGTTCTTTAATTGTTCAGTGTATTAGTGCTACAGTGTTTACAAGATTATTCTTTTTTAGGAGGCAGAGGCAACTTAGACTGAGTCCCAGATGGAGACTAAACTGGAAAAATCCAACTTGCAGCAGTGTTTTGGCTACCTGAGAGCTAAGATACTTATTTTCACCCCACTGGGATTCTTCTGCATCTCAGACTTGTCCAGGACAGATGCTAAATTGCCCATGATGGTAGAATTATCATACCACAGGGCTAGAGTGGAGTCTTTGCTGCAGGATCTAACTGGTTAGCTTGAGTATAGCAAGGCACTTACATGTGTGTCTTCTACTAACAAGACATGGCTGTAGCTCTGCCTAAAATCTAAGCTGAAGCTTCTTTACCTACTAGGACAGAGCAGAGCCACCCAAGTCAGCTTGTGATGGAGGGACTGGATTGTTCTGCCATAATCTCCAGTGGGAAGAAGAACACCACTTGTCATGCTAAATTGCTTGCCTTCATTTCTGCTGCATCCATCCCTGGTGGCACCTGAGCACCTCATAATCCCTAACAAAGCCATGGGAAGCCAACTGGAAAAGGACTGGCTTCACCAAGGAATCAGACCCTTCTTCAAGCCATGAGCTATCTGTCTGGAACAAGACCAGGTTGGATGGGGCTTTGAGCAACCTGGTTTAGTGGAAGGTGTCCCTGCCCATGGCAGAGGTGTTGGAACTAGATGATCTTTAAGATCTTTTCCAACCTAAACCATCTCAGGATCCTATGCTGAAAGTGATGACACCCAGGCTCAGATGTGCTGCTGAGTTGAGAGGGCTTCACCAACCAAAAAGTCTGGTGAAGGTAGGAAGGAGCAGCCTGGGCTTCATAACCCTCAGAGGGAACACTTCCATCTCATCACCTGTCCATATCTTACTTCTGATCCTGTGCAAGGAGTTTGGGAGAGGCCAGCAGAGTCCAATGGAAATGGAGAGAAAAAGCAACATTATCCACAGAAACATCAGACAAATATTGACTTCTCCACAAAAAGCCTTACTCAGATGCCCTCAGAGAGTCAATAGTTGGTGGGGAGCATTAAAATTTCACAGGCCCTTGGCCAAGGTGACTTTCCACAAGCAAGACTGATCTCTCTTCCAGTAATCCTGCCTGGGTGGGCAGTGATAGTCCAGATTTCAGCAGCCCTTGGTCTTCCCTTGCCTGACAGCAAAGCAACATTCATCTGCCTTTTCCTCTGCTAGAGATGAAAGCCCTCCTTGCCTGGGGGAGGTGTCTAAGTGACAAGTCCAAGGTCCCAATAAATCCACAGCATGATGATGGGCACTTCCTCATCACCAGAACTTCCTCACCAGGGATGAAACAGGGGCAGGAGCTGACCTCTTCTCTCTGGTGACCAGCGACAGGACCCAGGGCAATGGCATGAAGCTGTGCCAGGGGAGGCTCAGGGTAGATCTTAGGAGAAGGTTCTTCCCCCAGAGAGTGCTGGAGCACTGGAACAGGCTCCCCAGGGATGCACTCATGGCCCCAACTCTCCTGGGATCCCAGCAGCACTTGGCCAATGCTCTCAGACACATGGGGTGACTTTGGGGGTGTCCTGTGCATGGACAGGAGTTGGACTGGATGATCCTGGTGGGGTCCCTTCCAACTCAGGAGACTGTGATTCACAAATCCAAGGTCCCAGTAAAGCAGAGGTGGAAAAGAAAGAGCAAGTCCAGACACCATGATGATGGGCACCTCCCAAACACAGCTGGCAGCTCAGAGAGGTTGGGAAGTAGACTTCTGGTCTATACATGCTCTGTAAAGGTTGGACTCACCTCCAGCTGCAGTAAAAGAGAGATTTCATGCTCTATGGGAGCTGTCAGTCCCCCAAAGCTTTCAGAAGCTCATGACTGCATTTCCTGAGCATTATGATCCCATTATGCAGATGCCTTGAAGTAAATGTGAGTCACAACAAGACTAATTGTAAAAGGCTGGTGGTTGCCAGAGGCAAAGTGCTTTGAGATGGCTTCTGATGGTCCAATGGACACATGTCTTCTTCACCCTCTCCTCACCCTGCCTCCCCTCATCTGCACACAGTGGTGTCTTCAGCTATCACAGCCAAGAGCAGCAGGGCTCCCTAGGTTAATTAAATCAGCATGATTGGAGCTCAAGTGACAAATGCATTTCCAGCCTTGTCCCTTTGGATGGAAGGGTGGTTTGTGAAGCATCATGGTAGCTCAAGACTCCTGCTCCCACATCTCACCCTGGTGAAGACCTCACAACCCAAGGATTTGGTTTCCCCTCCTCTTGTTCACCAGGACACAAAACACCTTCCACTTTAAGGCTCCCTCTTTCCTCCTTCCCTTCCTGGGCTGTCATGGGTGAATAAGATGTCAAGAGATGCTTGGAAAGACTGAAAGGGACAAGTTCCCCTCCTCCCTGCTCAGGCTGGGAATGGGAGGCTAATTTTATTAGCCCAACCACTCCATTATCCAGACAGTCCCTTGCCAGCCTCCCCATGCATTTGCAGATGCATTAGTTTAATGGTACCAGGAGCTGCCAAACACGTGCTGCCTTGCATCCCAGATGTGCTCCTCAGGCAGATAAAGGGAATTCTTAGGGCTTTGTGAGGTCTATAAATGCAGAGGGAGCTAGAAGGTGTTGATTAACTTGGCCAAATTAAGCATGGAGGAAACTTAAGTTGCTCTGCAGTGCCTGCCTTTGAATTTAAAGAGCTCAGAATTTAAAGTGCATTGGAAGGAACAGGAAGAAATCTGGGGGATGGATTTCTTGGAGGTTTTTTGGGTGTTTGAGAACTTTAAGCTGAGAACTTTAAGCTAGTGGCCAGCCCAGCCCTAACCCTTGACACTTACAGGTATGCAATAGGTTTAGGTTCTTTCTGTGTCCTATACTTGATGAACTCCAACATCATCCTTCCAGTCATCCACATCCTCTCCCAACACACCCACTGAATGAGGGGGAAAGATTCTAGGGGGCTCCTGCCACTAGAGCAACTCCTTCACCCCCAACCTGCTCCCAGTCTGACCCAAAAGACAGGACAATTAGTTAGGAAAAGGCTGTAGTCTTCTATAAAACCTTTTCAGAAACCAATGAGGAGCCAGTAACTATCTACATCAGGTCTATGTTGCTTGAGACCATGCTCATGGCCAACAGGAGAAAGAGCAGGAGGATCCCAGGCTGAGAGCAGATCACAGAGCCAGAAGAGATCTTTTTCTCCTAGAAACAAAGCCCTAAACTCAGAGTGATTTATTTCACTTGGTGAAATAAATCCAAATAAAGTGAATATCTTGGAGAGGCAGGATGGCAGGGGAAAAAAATAACAAGTGGAAGCAAAACAATAATACTAATAATAAAAGAATAAAATGATCTGATTGAAATGCACTGGATATTTCCAGGGGCCTGACCCAGCTGAGCAAGAAAATTTCATCCACTCAGTAAAGAAGCTTGCAATTTGTCTAGGACCCTGGGGCTAAACTGTCAATGTTAAAGGCTACAAATACTCCCTCTGCTTTTATATCAAATCAGTCAAAACTGGAGCTGATTTATCATGGGTGAATTCTCCTTCTTTCTCCTGAGCAGTTGCATGAGGAAGCAAAGACACACAGAAACTCAAACCACATCAAATACAAATGCTTCTGTATTTAAAAGACCTTTTTGGACCACAAGCTAACTGCTGTTCCTCTGAGGACAAAGAAAAAGATCCCAAAGCTTCCTGAGCACTGAGGACAGGACTCAGTGCAAATGGTTGGTTGTGTCAGAATCATTGGGTTGTAAATTACATCATTGGGTTGTAAATTACATCATTGGGTTGGAAGGGACCTTTCAAGGTCATCAGGGACATCTTCAGCTACAGCAGGTTGCTTAGAGCCCCAGACAACCTGAGCTGGGATGGTTCCAGGGCTGGGACATCTCCCACCTCTCTGGGCAGCCTGGGACAGGATCTCACCACTGTAAAAAAATTCTTCCTTAAATCTAGTCTAAATCTCCTTTTAGTTTCAAACCATCAACCTTTGTCCTGTCCCAAAAGGTCCTGCTAAATAGTCTGGCCCCAGCTTTCTTATTGTCCCTCTTTCCTGAAAGGCTGCAGCAAGGTCTCCCTGGAACCTTCTCTTCTCCAGCTGAACAACCCCAACTCTCTCAGCCTGGCCTCACAGCAGAGAGCTTCCAGCCCTCAGATCATCTCTGTAGCCTCCTCTGGCCCTGCTCCCCCAGGTCCCTGTCTGTGCTGTGCTGAGGACTCCAGAGCTGGCCCCATTCCTGCAGCTGAGGTCTCCCCAGAGCAGAGCAGAGGCACAATCCCCTCCCTGCCCTGCTGGCCATGCTCTGGGGATGCAGCCCAGGACAGGGTTGGCTTTTGGGCCAGGAGTGCACATTGTTGACCCAAGTCCAGCCAACATTAGTAACAGGAGCATTGACTGTCAGTTCAAAAAGAAAGTCTAGAAAAGAGAAAAAGAAGCTGTTTGGCTGGGGTGGGAGCAGGGAGAGCCTAGAGTATCTGCAACCAGCACTTTTATCTGGCTAGCTATGAAAATTAATGCAAAGAAGTGATCAGAAGGCAATAAAAGGATCTGCATCTACCTTGATGAGGGAATGCTGAGACTCTGTTTACACATCTAATGTTTGTTTGGAGACTCTGCAATCTCTGCAGGATGCTTCCCTGCAGATGGTGTTGTCACTGTATTTCTCTTTCCCTTTTAATTTATTGATCCAGGGTGGAAGAGTCTCCCTGAAGCCCTGGCTTGGTTTGCAGAGGTTCCCTCTGCTGTGAGGAGGTGGTGCACCTCCAGAAAACCAGTCCTGAAGAAGCAAGAGACATCAGTGGGTTGTGAAGCCCTGAGACCTACCACTGACCTGTTGACTTCCACTGCATTAGACAATGGAGAACCTTCATGGTGTGATAGCTGCTACAGGTTGTTGTCCCCCAAAGGCTGTGCCCATGTTATCAGATAAACCAGGCCAAGGACAGCAGAGTGTCTACACCCCTCAGTTTTTCTTTTCTTCCATCTTTTTCCCCTGAAGAATTGGTTGATGTGTCCCTGTTGCCCTAGAGGAGTCCTTCCATGGTTGTTATCCCCCTGAGCCTTGCCCCAGCCCTGCCTGAAGGAATGATGCCTGGCCCAGGGTAAACCCATGGCAGGAACCATGCTGAGAATTACATGGTGCTTCTGGTGGTGTTCAGTGTTTGAGCCTGTGCTGGTCCTGTTTACCTGCTGACTTATAGCCCAGGAGAGCAGAAGATTGAGGTGAAGAGAGGAGAGTCTCCTCCTGTCTCCAGCCAACACCACTGACAGGTTGTGAGAGCATCACTGACCCTTCCAGCCCCTCCTAGACCTCTTCCTCCACCAAGACTCATCTTGCATCATGCAGACATGAGGTCCTCATGGCCAGGCATGTGCTCAAGGTGGCCAAGAAGCTGAAGGTAGACAGACACTTCCAGGGATGCTCCTGCTGCCACCTCAGTGACCCAACTGCAAACAGCAAGCCTGGTGCTGTGAGCTGGGTGGGCTTTCCCCAGGCATGCACCCACTTCTCTCTCCTGCCCCTGTTTCTAAGCTAGGCACTAGACCTTCATCAATACTTCAACTGTTTGTTCTATCACTCATTACCTGGGAGAAGAGACCAAGATCCACCTCACTCCAATCTCCTCTCAGGGAGTTGCAGAGAGCCAGAAGGTCTCCCCTGAGCCTCCTCCAGGCTAAGCAAGCCCAGTTCCCTCAGCTGCTCCTCACAACCCTTGTGCTCTAGACACCAAGAGCTCCTCTCCTGTGGACTAGTATGGAAACTCTGAACCTAATTCCACAAATCACACAGGACAGTGCTTGTACTCCTCTGGAAAGTTCTACCTGCAGTGGTAAATTCAATGTGCCCTGCATCACTCTCTGGTCCTAAGGCCAGGCAGTAGAGAACAGCAGATGTAGACATCATTAAACTCTTTCAGCCTGCAAATGAAGCAGCTGCAACCAAACAGCCTCTCAGATACAGTCACTGGCCATGGTCATTCCTGAACCATGTCCAAGACAGTCTGGGAGACAGCTCACTGACCCCACAATGAGGATGTGCCAAGTGCCATTACACCAAATGAATGGGCAAGACAATTTCCCTCCAGTGCCTGGTCATGCTCCCTAGTACTGGTACAGATGGAACCTAAAGTCCATGTGGCTCCCAGGTCACTGCTTGCAGGAGTCAGAAAAGCCATGATTAAACAAAAGAAAAAGAGCAGCAACAGCAGATGAAAGTAGTCCCTTGGCCACTCCCAGACCATTCCTGGTCCCCTGTCACAGCCTACCACCCTCCAAGGGGTGCACAGAAGTGGTCCTGAGCTCCTGCCATGAGCCAAAGCAGTCCATTGAAGCACAAACCAAACTAA
Organism: Galbula dea; assembly: GCA_013399015.1. Lineage (NCBI taxonomy): Eukaryota > Metazoa > Chordata > Aves > Piciformes > Galbulidae > Galbula > Galbula dea. Next base: position 372,272 of record VWZX01006860.1, on the reverse strand, counting down.
TAAATCAATTTTAACTGTCATCAGTCTAGAAACAGACCTGGCAAGGGATATCACAGGTCTGTATTGACACAGGAGACAAGGTATCATCAACCCCTGACCTGGAAAGACTATGTTCCTCCAGACAAGGCTCACTCTTGCCTCCTTAGTGGGGCACAAAGTGCTGGGTTTTCAGAGGAGGACCCCAGAAGGTGGTTTTCTCTTTGCAAATACATAGTTAAGATGGGCTGGGTGGATTTTCCCCAAGGTGCCAGCTCAACCTTGGGAAAGTGCTGAGCAGAGGGATAAGTAAGTAGTGATGGATAACATGTTCACCAAGTCCATTAGCTGGGAAGAAAAGCAAACCTGCAGCATTCTCAGCTGGGGATGGGGGGGAAAGCAAACCTCCAACATGCTTCACATTCCCTCCCTGCATTTTCCAACCTCCTGACAGCATCTTGATGACCTCCTCACAGCCCATGCTGCTGCCTCTCAGGGGCTTCCCTCAGCCTGGCTTCAGGTCTCCTTGGGGATTGGCATTTCCAATCAATTAGAGACATCACCCCTGACTTTCTCTGCTAATTACTGGAGTTGATGATGTCTAAAGCCAGGTTAAATGCCCAATTCCTGAGGTCAAATGGGGTCACCCAGACAATCAGTTCCACATTTTCCCTAGCAAAACAAGTCCTTCACCATCAGTCACTGCCAAGTGGTTTGTAATGACCAACCTGCCAGTTCATGGCCTGAGGTGAAGGTCTCAGGGTTAGATAATGCTCTTGGAGAGAGAGAGAGAGAGAGAAAGGAGGGAAAGAGGTGAAGCAGCAAAGAAAAAGGTCACTTTGGAGGTGACTCTAGCACAGACATGTGGTTTAATGGGGAGGTAGAAAGGTTACCTTTGCCCATCAAGCAGCTCACAGCAGACCTTTCCTTTACACTGCTTTCTGGAGCTGACCCAGTTGCCAAATGTCCTTTGGCTTCAGGGGTGTCTCATTTGAGGCCTTCCTGAATACAAAGGTGCTCAGTAAGGACTCACAGGACATAACCCACATGTTGCTCAGAAGTCCTGCCATGAGCTCTGCTACCTGAGCAACCTGCTCTAGCTGAAGATGTCCCTGCTGACTGCAGGGGGTTTGGACTAGGTGACCTTGCAAGGTCCTTTCCAAGCCAAACTCTTGTATCATTCTACCTTGCTCCTTCACCCTTCCTTGCCTAGCAGGAGAGCTTGTAAGAGTGTTTGGAGACAAAGAGAGCCTGGGAGGGCTGCTCTTGAGAACCAGAGTGCACAGCTCCTTTCAGAAGGAAAAGAAAAACATTTCCCCATCTGTGTTGGAGACAAAAAGGTTTTCAAATCTCTCTTGGCTCATTTTGACATTGCATCCTGTGGGTGAAAGATGCCCCAGCCCTTCCCAGCCCTTTCCTCAGAGCTGGCTGCAGCAGAGCATGAAATACTTCAGCTCAGACATTGCACATGGGGAGGCTCCAAGCACTCAGTCTTTGCAGCAGCAGCTGCCTGAAGAGCTTTGCCTAAATGTCAACAGAGATTCCCAAAATGATGAAGAGACCAACCAAGTCCAACCAGCAACCTATCACCACCATGCCACAAAACCATGGCCCTCAGCACCACATCTAGATGTTTTCTGAACCTCTCCAGGGATGGTGACTCCACCACTGCCCTGGGCAGCCTGGGCCAAGGACTAACAACTCTTTCAGGGAAGAAATGTTTCCTGATATCCAACCTAAACCTCCCCTGGTGCAACCTGAGGCCATTTCTTCTTGTCCTCTCACTGGTTATCCTGGAGAAGAGACCAACCCCCATCTTGCTTTCAGGTAGTTGTAGAGAGAGATAAGGTCTCCCTTGAGCCTCCTCTTCCTCACATTATCATCTATGATGATAATGACTTTATCAAGCAACAGAAAGTGATAAAAGATAGTTAGCAGGGGCCTAAAAAGCAAGTGAGACTCAAATCCATGAGTGCAGAAGACACAGAGGATTCTGGAGCACTGAAGAAACTTTCTCCCTGAGTCTGACAATGAGTTGCCAGTTAGTCCCCACTAACAAGGAGCTCTTAGGACTGCAGAGGTATCCCATGGAAAATAGAAAAGGCATTAGAAAATGATAACTCCATGCACTTATGACCTAAGGAGAAGCCCCAAGAGAGCAAATACTTGCTGCAAAAACAGGAAGGAGATACAAGAACCTGTTGAAGCATATTTAACATGCAATCATGATGAGAAAGGTCTCTGACAGCCACCAGCCACCAACCCAGGAAAGCACTCAAGCATGTGTTACACTTAAAAGCTTAAACCCAAAGGGTATGGAAGTGCCTAAACCTCTGAGCCAGGCTCTGTCTCTTGCCCAAATCCTTCTTCCCTGGGAGCACTGGTACCCAGGCTGGGCTGGAGTGGAATAGCAAAGCAGGGAGATGATTAACAACTGGTGCTTTCAAGTAAGATCTGGGCAAGGCAGTGGAGAGGAGGAGACCTGGCTGTCAGGGAGATTGGAGGAGACAGATGTTTAATGGAGTCCAGGATTACAGATCTGCTAGGCTTCACATGTAATCACCAGCTTCTTAGGTTTCCTCTTTCTTCTCCCCTTCTTCTGGGTCTATGACAGGGTCAGGGACTGGGGGAGGGGAGGATGGAGCTTTTCAGATTTCCAGCTAAATTCCTTTGAGCTGCCCTTAATGCTCTGACCTCTTCCCAGCTGCAATCACAACCTACCCAGTCTGGTAGGACTCAGAGAGAGACAGGAGTGGCCTTTTTGTTTCAAACAAGAGGAGCCATGCATTTAACTCCAGAAACCCACCTCCTTTTCCCAAAGAGCACCAGAGCTCTGCTGAAGCAGCCTGTCTTTGACTCTGAGAAGCCACACAGCAGAGGAACAGCATCACACAATCAATAGTGCCAGATGACCTGCATGCCATGAGCTGGGCAGTGCTATGCCCCAGGGGACACATCTACATGACTTCCCACCCATCACCAGCTCCTGAGGATCAATAGTCCCTGCCCCTTCTCATCCAGGGAATGACTTTACAAATGCTTTTTGCATTTATGGGCATTGCTCATTTTTTATCTCCTGTCTTACTCATTTTTTTTTGCCCTCTGTACAAGGCAGGGGTTAGCTATTACTGGGTGAAAGCAGAAAGCCTCATGAGTCAGAAGGACCAAGGCTCCCACTTGAAAACACAGGAGACACAGGAGGGAGACCTGGTTAAATCTAATGATCCAGCTCATTCCTCATGTCATGACTCTAGGCAACCTCCTACCTTAAGGCAAAGTCTCCCAACCAGGACCACAGCACTTTCAAAAGCTTCTCTGTGCATCCTCCAGCTCCTGCACTGCTTCTATGTGAGCAGCTTGTGGAGGAAACATCTTGGGATGGGAATGACTTTGGCAAGCTAAGAGATGAATGCTGACATTAAGCACTGCTGAACTTCAAGCCAAATGCAGATCCACAGATGGCAGTTGTGCAAGCTGTGGTTCTACCAACACTGGGCATCTAGAAGAAGGCATAACTGTAGAGTTCAGGCAGAAAGATGTCACCACTGGGGCTGAAGGTTGGTTCTTGCAGGAGAAAAAGATTCAAATCAGGCTCTAAATTGTGTTCATGTATCTGAATGGACATAAGTGCACCCTAAATGCTGGCCCAGGGGGTGAATGGGAGACTCAGCTCTGATGCACTGCTCTGTCCCAGACATGGGACATGACCAAGGACACCTCTCTCCCCCCTTTCTGCTCAGCAGCTGTAAACTTTCCCCAGCAGTGCAACTCTCTGATCCAGAGGGCAGTTAGATGAGTTCATGTCTTGCCAGCAAGCAGGGTTTAGACCTTGTCCATGGCTAAGATTCATGGATTTCAAGGGTCCACTCCCCTCCAGCTGGATCCCAGGGATGGATGCAAAGTGCTTCCAGAGATGTCATTGCTCTGGGAGGGGGGAGAGAGTGTTCTGGCATGGATAAGGAAAGCTAAACATGAAGCAAAGGGATAACAACCTGGCTTTTGTGTTAAATCCTTCCCTCCAGTGAAAGGCTGTCAACCTGCTCCCAGCTAGTCCCCTTGCCACACAACTTAGAGTGGTTTCAGTGGGAAAAGACCTTTCCAGGTCATCTAGTCCAACCCCTCTGAAGTCAGCAGGGACATCTACACCTCAGAGCCCCAAACAACCTGATCTGAAATGTTTTCAAGGATGAGACATCTACCACCTCTCTGGGCAACATATGTCAGACTCAGAACTTGTTCTTGTCAACATTCTTCTAGGTAGGATCAAGAAAGATGATTTAGTGTCATCTACATGGTGGCTATAAAAAGAGAATAATTCTTCTCTCAAAGAGCATTTCTCTCTCCAATACACACAGCAGAGCTCAGACCAGATACCTGATAGTAATGTAGCATAAGTCCCTCTGAACTTTGAGATCCAGCAAAGCTTTCCAGCTCTCACCAAGACATGGAACACCAGCCTCAGGCATAAGGAGGAGACCCTAAGGGGAGTTTTCAATAGCCAGAGGCAGGAATTGTGGAGAGCTCCAAAGAGGTCTTGTTCTTGGAAACATCTTCTGTACCTTCAGGACACATGTACTTGGGAGTCTGGGTCTTCCAAACCCTGGACTGTCTCTCAGCTCCAAACCTTTTCTATTTCCAGTGCATTTAGCATACTGCTTGGTTTAGGTCAAAGAGAAGCACAGGAATACAGCATCCAACTGGCTTCCAAAAACATTTCCAGAGCATAAAAAGAGCTTAATTCAAGTGTGATAAGCCCAAGGCTGAGGGACAGTGGGAGATGAAATTCCAGATGTCCATATATCTCATGGGATGGAGACAGCCCCTAGCTGAATTTCTTCCCTTGCCATAAATGGCTCATTTGGGACAGCTCCAAGACCTTGAATTGGTTCCTCACCTGCTCACCTCAGCTGCCTGACTTATTTACATCCCCTCTGGAGCACACAACCAACCCAAGAGGAGGTCAAGGGACTCTCTACTCCCTTAACTTATCCCACAGCTTCTGACTCCTAGGATACAGATGTGCTAGCAGCAAAAGAGCTAAAATCAAGCTAAATTATTTAACTATATATCTAATTTTGGCCATAATATGCCTTTTGCTGATAAAGAATGATTTCAAAAGAGTCAGCTGCAGTTTTGCCACTGGGCCAAATCACTTCTACCATCCTGGGCTGAGAAACACAGGCATTCACACACTCTCTTTCCCATGCTTAATGCAGGATTTGCCATCCAGGCAGGCATTTCTCAGAGGCCACCTGACCTTATTTAACAGCCCCTTAATTAGGTGCAATCAAATGCAAGGGAGAGCAGGGTTCAGCCTCAGACATAGCTGAGGGTAATGAGTGGTATTTTAGAGGCAGGGAAGAACAAGGGAAGGGAACAACAGTTGTCTTTGCTGCCAACTGGGGTTAGACTCCTTGCTGGAAAGAGGTTGACTGAGCTCTAGGAACTGCTCTTCACTCTTTCTTTTGTGCAGGACTGCCCAAGAGGAGGGCAACTGGGCAAGAGAATGGGCAGTTTGGGGTCCTCTTCTTTGGAGGATCTAGAGAGAGCCTAACATGAGGCAAAGAGTCTGTATTTCACCTCTTCACCTGGGCCCTTTAGAAGCTCTGCTGACCCTGATCTTACCTAGGGTATCAGTTTTGTCTAGGAGCAGCCCCTTTGTCCAAGGAGGACATTATGCTGTCAACACTTTTCCTTCCTTCCTGGCTTTCAGAAGTTGAACAGTGGAGTCCTGCAGAAGACCTGACCATCACCAAAGAGCAGATGTGCACAGACTGCTCCTCTCTGACCCTAGACACAGTAACCCCTTCTCCAAGATGACAGTCAACACTCCAAGAGCCTACCAACTGATAGAGAAGGATAGAACTCTACAACAGCAGTGCCAAATACACAGCTGCTGGGTGTCACTGCTGCTTTCAAATCCCCAGGTCAAGAAGTCACACTGATTAGACAATCTCAGCTTTCTATTTCCAAACAAGACCATTTCAGTCTTGCTCTGGACCAATGATGGGAAAAAAAACCCATAGTCCTCACACACCCTAATGGCTCACAACCAAACAAATGCAAATGAAAAGGGGGAAAAAAAAGCCAAAGAAATAAACAACCAAACTCCATAAATCTTGTGTTAGCTTGAAAACTTGTGATCTTGAGCCAGTGTTCCTGGGGCCAGCCTCAAACTGCCAACCCCCTGGCAACAGCCACTCCAAACCTAGGAGGTCATGTTCATTGAAAGCTAGTGCAAAGACCACAGTTGAAGAAATGAAGCTATAATTAAGTGAAGTTCTTAAGGATTGCTTTAACTACTGGATAAAACAACCTAGAGATTTGTTATCAATAGTCATGAAATCAAAAATAAACCAACCAGAGTCCCCACCTCTTCTTTGGCAGCTAATTTGCACCTCATAATTCTCTTGCAGATAGGGACTGAGCAGCAAAGGGAAGAAGAATAAATCTCAGGAGACAAATAGGTATAAACCTTCCCCATTTTAATGAGAAACAGACCCAGAAAGGCCAAAAAGACCCTGTCAGTGTGATTTGCAAGGCAGTTCCTTAATTTCTACCAAATGTGGGTTCTGCCATGCTTTGGTTGAAGTACATATTTAGTTGATATTTCATTGGCAAAGTTTAAAAGAGCCCCTCCCTCCCCCCCAAAAATACCTATCTGCTTCTGCTACACATGACCCTACCAGCCTCCCCATCAACATACTGTAATGGTGTTGGGGAAGGATAACACTGCCCAGATGTGTTTTATTCTCAGATCAGGGATGAGAATAGTTTAAAGGGAAGGAACACAACTTCATGCTAGAGCCCAAACCTGCCTGCACAGAGAGGGACAGCAAATGCCCTTCCTTGAGTCAAACCTAAGGTTACCTACCAGCTGTTTGCAGAACAGAGTCTTCCCTAGCTGTTAGTAAACCAAAAGCAGGAGGCATCTCAAAACCTTGGCTTCTTAACAGCACAAAGCTGAGGCCTCTTGCTGTTTGCCTTCTGGGTTTTGAGCCTTTAAGTTCATTTTCTCTGGCTCTTCCCTTTGATCCCTTTATATCAAAGGGAAGAGCTGAGATCCTTGTGTGCTGGAGTTGCTTCCAGGTGCTGCATCAGCTTTGCAAAACACACCTAGCACTAGGAGAGAGCTGAGGTGACCTCTTGCCCAATGAGCCTGCACAAAAGGACACTGAGCCAATCTGAAATCAGTGGGTTGATTATTGATGGATCACCATGCTCAAGGGCTTTGCCCATGTCAGGAGCTCCACTGTACTCCAAGGAAGGAAAAGAAAGGACCCACAAAGTAAAAAGAACAATGCCTTGGCCAAAGTCTCACAGGAGCTTGCAAGCATCACCTGCCTCCAGCTTCCCACATCACCCCCATAGGTGGCTGGAACTGTTTTCACCTGCCTCCAGCTTCCTACATCATCCCCATAGGTGGCTGGAACTGTTTTCACCTCAGGAGGTGACATCCCACCCTTGGCAGATGAGAAAACAACCCCAGCTCTCTCACCACATCCTTTCACCTGAGTTACCATCATCTTGCAGCCTCTTTAATAAAGATGGAGGTATAGAGTTGCTCCCCTCCCTACTCCACATTTTAGGTATAATTATCCATATTTTAGGCTATATTTTAGGTATAACTATCCATAGCTTAGGGAGAAGGTCAGGGATAAGGCAGGGGCACAAAATATTCCAAATAAAATGGTTCAAGTGGAAGAAATCACAGCCATAGGTTGGAAACTCACATCTTACTTTGCAGAGGAAGAAGGAGAGCCAGCCTTGCCACATCCTGAGCTCCTGGACCACAGCAACCCTGCTAACCACCTCCCTCCAAATCCCACATTGTTTATGGGCCAGGAGAAACCTCCTCTTAGCTCAGGTAAAGGCTAATAAATGGCAGTGTCAGCCACAGCCTGGAAAAGAGCCACTTGAAAAGGATAGGAGGCTAAAATCATGGCAAGTGGAGAGGAAATGATGATTTACTGCTGCATTTTTAAGGCAGGGTAGTGAAACTGCCAGGAGGGTGGATGAGAGGTGGAGACATTGTGGCCTTTCTCCAGCCTTAAGACTGCTGACTGACCTCTGCAGCACTGTGCTGTCAGAGGGTAGGAGCACACCCAGGAGGGATATCTTGGGGTTAGGCAACTGGGCAATAGTGGAAGGAAATCACACTGCTCTCAGAAGTGCTGTTGGAACCTGTAAGTGTCCTCTAGGCAAGTCATGAAGGGAGTAAGGAACATAGCAAGTGGGTGGTTTCAATTTGGTGCCACTTAACATGACCCAAGGCCAGATGGGCAATGGTTGCTCAATGAATCAGTCAACACTGATGGAGGGGTGAACATGGCACACTTGGGCTGCTGGCCTCCACTGAAGTTGCCCTCTAGGGCACCTGCCATCACCCTACCCCAATCCCTTACTGCTTCCTTTCTTCTGTGTGTCTAAAGCTGAGTCAACCAGCTCCAAGAACCCAAGTAACCCTGCCTGTCCATGAGACTAATTACACAGTGGATTTCTTCATGCAAAACTAGTTGTTCCTCCTCCTCCCACCCCAGGGAGTAAATTTCTTAAGGCCAAGTCCTCTGCTGAAATCAGCCAGGATTGACCAACACCCAGGTTGGTCCTGCCCTGGAATCTGGCTGCTAAGGTTTTCAACCATAATACAACAAGAACATGCCACTTGGCCTGCACCCCTGGCAGGCAGCACCCTCCACTCCTGTTCACTGTGTCTCAAAGATGCTTCAAGCTCTCCCAAATACTCCAGTGGGAGCCAAATGATTCAGCATCACATTTAGCCATCAGGATCTGTGGCAGATGCAGCCACAGTTTGAATGGGGGTGGGAGAGCAATGTGCTATGGAGCAGATGCAGGAGCAACTCTTTGTCATGTAGCCAGTAGGACATGTACTGCAGAAGGCAATGCTGGGGGTGGTTTCCTCCCCCTTAGTTCTCTACCCCTGGCCCCTTAAAAATCACATCACTGCTAAATACAATGGTTTCTAAGCATGAAAAAGCCATGAGAGCAACAAAGGAGCACAGCACTGTCAGAACTCCACGGGCAGGTCTGATGTCCATAAGCATGATCAAGTGAAAAGCTTTGAAAGCACCAAGGGCTGGCAGAGTTTCTTACCTGCTTCTCAGACATGATGTAGAGGTGTTCATGGTCCACTGAGAAGGCCATATCCCTTAAGATGGGGCCAGTGTCCACCACCTGCACGATCTCATACTCCAGTGTGTTCTTGGTGGTGCCATCCACACGGATCTGCAGGGCAAACACAAAAGCAAAGAGAGAACATGAGTATTTCTCCTTCCTCCATAGAGACAGTAGAATAACCACTGGACAAAGGTATTCTGAATCACAGAATCTCCTGAGTTAGAAGGGACACCACCAGGATCATCCAGTCCAACTTCTCTCCATGCACAGGACACCCCCAAAGTCACCCCATGTGTCTGAGAGCATTGGCCAAGTGCTGCTGGGATTCCAGGAGAGTTGGGGCCATGAGTGCATCCCTGGGGAGCCTGTTCCAATGCTCCACCACTCTCTGGGGGAAGAACCTTCTCCTAAGATCTACCCTGAGCCTGCCCTGGCACAGCTTCATGCCATTGCCCTGGGTCCTGTTGCTGGTCACTGGAGAGCAGAGATCAGCTCCTGCCCCTGCTTCATCTCTGCTGAGGAAGTTCTGAACTGCCATGAGGTCTCCTCTCACCCTCCTCTTCTTGTGGCCCAAGTCTTTTGGACAACTACTGTCACAGCAAGGTGAACTTTCCTCCTTCCTCCTCACTTAAAGGATAAAAGAGGTTTAACAGCTTCTGCTGGTCCCACCAACACAACAGCACTGAGAAGAACCATCCAGAGCCTGCTTGCTTTTCTCTGCCACTATCACTGTGTCAATGTCATTGCCTGGACAAATCTGTTAGGTGGAAAACAATGGCACAAAGGGCAGAATTTATGGTGATGGTGAGCAATAGATAAAAGAAAAACACAGAAGAATCTGCAGGAGTGACTCACTCAGATGCTCCTCTGGCAATATTATTGTTCTTATTGCTGCTGTTCCACAGGGCAATATATTATTGCAGTGTCCAATACAACCCAGACTATTTCTCTTGTTGATCACACATATCAGATATTGAAATCAGCCCTGCACTAATATGGCACCTTATGATTCCAGACACATCTCATAACACTTAGGAACATCAATAAGTGGAATTATCAGAAGGAACCAGACACACAGTCCCAGTCTACCCCTGAGAGTGACACAAAGATGCAGAAGTAAATACACAAAGCACCAGAGTTTTCTTTATCTGTCTAGATCCCAGTTTCTAGAGACTGGGCCCAAAAAGCAGCTGGAGAAGGTTTGTAATCACTGGCAACACTAGGATCACAAGTCAGGATAATCTACCTCTCCCTAGGAGTGTTGTGTCCTTCTGGACCTTGTGAGGCTCTCAAGGAAAGCTCAGAGCCAAGGGTTTCCCATTCCCCATCTCCTCTCTAGACCTGTTTCATTCTCCACATCATCATCCCCATAGCTTTCTGACCAAAGGTTCCCAGTCCCTGGTTTGCACATGTACAGGTTGATAGTTGGCCAAAAAGCATCCTTCCCCCCAAAGGAAGGAACAAGCTGAGGAGAACTTCTGGTACCAAGACCCATTGTCACTCCTCCCTGGCACAGTCCATGAGCTTGTTCCTTCTGTATCAACCATTCAGCCCAGAAACTGAGCCTGAATCATCTTCTCTAGTAGAAGGGCAAAGAGAAAGGAAAAGAGGGAATGAGAAAGGGCCTGGGAAGCTTGATATGAACCAAGGGCAGCTATGATACACAGATTCTCATCTTTGTCCTTCCTTGATCTCCCCACCTGCTGTGGGACAGCAAGGAAACTTTATTCCTTGAGGAAAGTTGGGGAAAAGGAGGCAGGGAGGATGTAGAGGGGTTCCAAGTGAGAGCAAAGGGTGTGGAGGTTACTCAGGGATGCTCAGATCCTACAGTCCATCAGTCAACCTCCACAGAAGTGGGTGCACATGCAGGTATTGGCTGTGGGGCTGATCAAATGACATCCTCCTGCCCCCCAGCCAGGAACTATTGCTCAGCATGGGTCAGATCTCCCTCAGCCTGCTTCTCTCCAGGCTAAGCAGCCCCAGCTCTCTCAGCCTCTCCCCAGAACAGAGATCTCCAAGTCCCCTGAGCATTTCTGTAGCCCTTTGCTGTGCCCTCTCCAGCAGTTCCCTGGCCTCCTTGACCTGGGGAGCCCAGAGCTGGAGCCAGGACTCCAGCTGTGGCCTGACCAGGGCAGAGTAGAGGGGGAGGAGAACTTTGACCTGCTGGCTGCATTCTTCTTGATGCACCCCAGGATGCCATTGGCCTTCTTGGCTAGAAGGGCACATTGCTGCCTCATGGTCATCCTGTTGTCCACCACAACTCCAGGTCAGGATGAGGCAGGAGAAAGGAAGGAGGCACAGAAAAAGCTGCTGGTGGAAAAAGGCAGAAGTCTCCCCACTGGGGCTCTGCCTAGGGCACCTCAAATACCCCCAAGAGTGGAGCCTTTCCTATATCCCATAGAGGATTTCCTGCACCATACTCTCACTCTCAGGGAGCAGTTGCTGAGCTTTCTCTGCTGTTTCAGCTCCATCTCTCCCTCCAGTCCCCTGTGGCTGCTCAACCCTGTCAAAGGGCTGCCCAAAATCCTCTCTTTCTCTCTGCTGATCATGATGCTAAACAAACTCCATGTCTTTGCAGCTTTGACCTTGATTTTTCAGCATCATCAGAGTCAGATCTGGAGGCCACTAGATATGGAAGCAGCCAATTACCACCCTAGGGCTCAGTCACTGTCCTCAGCCTTTGCCAGGCTCCATTAAGAGGAGAAAGAGCTTAGAGATGGAAGAGGCAGGCTGGAGGAATAGCTTGGCTGAAGTTAACAAACCATGCAGACAGGAGGCACAACCTCCCCCCTCAGGGATCTCCCTTATGCCTTTGGTGCAGGTAAAAGATTGCAGAGGTTTCACAGCAGGAAAACAGAGATACTGGGAAGTGATTTAACAGCTATTGCTAACCTAATTGCCTGCAAAATCATGATTGTGCAGAGGAGGGAGGAAAGGAGGAAGGAACAGGGCTCATTCCACCATCCATGTGCAAAAATAACACACACATGTGCACAGATGCACACACAGCCCAAGATCACTGAGTGCAGAAACCTCTCTCTCTCTTCAAAGATAGCAGCTAACTAACAAGAAAACTGAGGAGGAGACATTCCCTGAACCACTGAGGTTGGAAGAGACCTCTAAGATCATCAAGTCCAACCAACAACCTATCACCACCATGCCACTAAACCATGGCCCTCAGCACCACATCCACAGATGATGGAAGCCCTGCTCCAGCAAAGAGGTGATTATCAGAGCTTGCAGCCAGAAGCCTGGCCCTTAACTCATCCTTTACCTATCTTAAACTCTGGCTTTTTAATCTTCAACCCCAGGCTTGGAGCCCAGAGGATCTCCACCTTCCCTGCACACCCTGAGCATCAAACACCACAACAGCAATTTCCCTTAGAGAGAGAGAGATGATATATTCCTGGCTCCCAGACACCCACTAGAACCAGGGCATTTGGGTTAGAGGGAGGAAAAAAAAGCCTGTGAGGGGGAAATGAGAAGATTCTCATCAAAGCCTGCAAGTGAACACCACTCAAGTCTGGGACACAGATACAATCTCTGCTTGGAAACCTCCCCAAATTGCCAGTTGCAGGGAATTTGAAGCACTTTGCTCTGTTCCTGCTCTTCTTTGCCAGCATCAGCCACAAGCCCCATGTGGAGCTGGTTTTCTTGTGACTGAAGTATGGGTGTTCTTGTATTTAAGATGTTCAGTGATAGTCCAGTGGGGATCAAAGGCAGAGCAGAGCTCTCCTTGGACATTGGCCAGTGAAGAAGACGCTTGACCCTCCTGACCCCTCAGCTTTCTCCTGCCTGTGCCATCCATGGGATGCAATCCCTTGCTGGGCAGTTCAGGGTCACCTCTCCTGGCCCCTCCTCCCTGCAGCTGCCACCTCTGACTGCCTGCAGCCCAAGCTGGGACACAAGATGCAGCAGTGCCCTTGGGCTGCAGAGGAGCAAGGCTAAGGCAGAGCCTTTGTGCAGCCCAAGCCTTGGCAGGAACTCTCCCCATGGAGTGTTGTCCCTGCTAGCAGCAGCCAGTGCCTGGGAGAACATGCTGGGAGCTGCAGCCAGTGCAACCCTGAGAAGAGCCTGAGCTGAGAAGTCAAATCCCTGAGCAGAATGAGCTCTGTTCTAGCCCAGAGCAGGAGCCCTTCTCCCACTGCCTACACATCTGTCCTGGACAGGTGTACCATAAGTTACTCTACTCATTATCCCAAGCTCTTCTGTCCTCCTTTAAGCCACTATACATGTGCAGAGCTCCTGGGGAACACTGTGGTCTGGCTGCACATTAATCCTCCTTCCTGGAAGGCTCCACTCACTGGGCTTCGTTCTGCAAAGCTGGCTGCTATTAAAACATCAGCATGATGCTTCCCGAAGGTCAACTACCAGGGGACCTATTCTGGCAGCTGTTTGTTTGTTTGTCTGAACATTATCTGGGTCTGGCTGTTTATTTACATCCATTGAAGTATCAGACAGTAAATATCCTCTCCCAGTAGCAAACAGATGCTTGCACTCGAATGTTCTGGCTAGCCCTGACTTCAAAATGATCTCCTTAATGAGCAAACAATGCTATTAATCTTTAAAGACACAGGCTCTGGCCTTCTTTGAGCTCCCACCCTGGCTCTAGCTAGCCCTACAGACATCCTGGAAAGCAGCCCATAGAGCTGAAAGAAGGGAAAATACACCTTGCATCACTTGATAGATGTTTTTTGGGGCATTCTCTGGGTCTCTCCAGCTGCTGTGGGGGACACAGGAGGGTGATGCTTGAGCATAGTCTCCCAGGCAAACTGGTGGCAGATGCCTCAAGTACACTTCTAAGAGGAAGGTGGGTTTATAGCTTGGAATCATATGGCTATTGAAGAGTGGGGGGGAAAAATAACCCCCTCCTAATCAAGGGTATGAACTCAAAAAGGTCAAAGAAAAAGCAGTAGGGTTGGAGGACAAAGAAGGAATTGGTGCTAGCAAAGTCACAGTCCCATGGCTGTTAGATAAACCATGATCATGGCAAAAAGCAAACATATTTAAGGTCACTAGAACAATAGAAATCCCTGCATTCCAGACTGCAGCACTGATCCTGTCCCATGGTCTGAGAAGACCATGTCTCTCTGTTAGCATGTTAGGGCTCTGCTGAGCTGGTTGGGGATGAGCTTTGTTTGGAAAGCTTCATCATGCAGATGGGGAGGCTAGGTAAGAAAGAGCTGAAGTGTCCAAACATGCCAGCAGCAGAGCTGGGAAAGCCTCTCTCAAATTCTGTGTCCACATTAGCAAACACCACAGTGCCAAGAAGAGTTAGCTGTTAACTCCTGTTACCACCTCACCTCTATTCCACTCTCCTTGCAGCTTGGACATCATCATGGTCACTGGCAGCAGCAAAGGACCAGATCATTTCCACTGTGCCAACTGAGCTCAGCTGTCTCCTGCTCTTCTAAAACCATCACCTTCTGCTCCAAAAAACATCATTCCTAGCCCACCAGAGCCAAAACAAGACCATCTCCATTAACTCTTTTGACCCATCTAGGACTCCTGAGAGCATGGTCAGGAGCAGGATCATGATGACCAGGCAGACAGACCATCAAGAGCAGTCACTGCTTGGATGATAATCATTCCTAATAATGAAATGAATAACTAAGTGGAAGGGGAACTGGTGAACCATGGCTGCCTCAGTCAACTTATCCCTCCTCCACACTCTGCTTTTGTGCAGCATCAGCAGCCCTCAGGCTGGTGAAGTTGAAGGGAATTCATCATTGCCATCTCCAATGCTTCCAGCCAGCACTCCAGCAGCTCCCACTCCAGTCATGCTGGTGGTTTATTTGAACCAGGAAATTACCCCAGTTCCCAAGGGAGGTGATTCAGTGGCTGGCAGGAAGATTGCAAGGGTGGATTTCAAAGGCAAAGCCCTGCAGGTCTCCAAATCTATCCTTGTTGCCTCCTCCTGAGTACAAGGGAGCAATCAGGGCTGTGGCACTGCCTCTGAGAGGAGAAGAAATATCTGTGGGGTAAGGAAAACCAAGTCTGGCAGGACAAACTCTGTCCTCCCCATAACTTGAGGCATCCTTCTCTTGTCCTCCTTGTCTCTCCTTCTCCCCAGGGCTTCTCACTGAAAATCACCATCATTTTTTTTGGCTGTTCCTTTCTATTGGATTAAGGATTTGCAAACTTCATTTCTAGGAGATGCAAGCAGCCCTGGAGCCCAGCACATCAATCCAGGTTGCTCTCAGCAGTGCCCAACCACAGCTTTAAGACTACACAGGGGCCTCTAATACCTCATTGCTTTTCCAATAGCAGTTCCTCCCTGGTTGATGAACCTAATGGTCCCCAGTGGATGCTGAGACTGCTGGCTGCTGTTCCTGGCATGGTGAGGGGGCAAAGACACAGCAGACAGTGTTCTGATGATCTAATGTCAGGCCATTATGCTGATCATCTCTTTCTGATTTCCCATTGATTGGGGTTTACATGATGTAGCTCTATTGATCCCAGCAAGGATGAGGAAGGAGCTGGTGACACTTCCATGCTCCTCCTATTTCCCTCTGCTTTGGCATGTGTTCTCCAGCTGAATAATCCTTTCTAATTTGGCTAAAGCTTATTAACAGGAGATCAATTTCTAATAAAACATGGCATTTCAATAGCCCAGTCTATCTACTGATCCAAAAGGGCTTTAGAAACACTAATTGAAAAAGCAAGGGGTGAGGTAACTCTCTCTTGTGCCCAAGAGCCAGCAGCCCTCTCTTGTCTTCCCCTATACAGATGTTTCAAGGTGCTGCTTGCAGGTATAATGTCAACCCATCCAAAGACAGATCTCAGAGCAATTTCAGCCATATAGAGAGAAGGATCCTGAAGAAGCAGGTGTTTAGTTTTCTGAATTCTCATGCCTTCAATGTTACCCAGCCCCTAGTGTGTCATGATGGCAGCCACTGCCACCACAGGTGATGCCAGCTGATCTGGAGAGGAGAGTCAACCATAGCTTTGACTTCCAAGGCAGACTCACACCTTGAACTTCTCACAGAATCACAGCCTGGGTTGGGTTAGAAGAGACCTTTAAAGCTTATCTAGCCCAATTCCCCTGCAGGGAACAGGGACATCTGCACCTAGAGCAGGTTGCTCAGAGCCCCAGCTAACCTGAGCTGGGATGGTTCCAGGGATGGGATGTCTCCCACCTCTCTGGGAAGTGTTTTACCCTTAGTGTAAGAGATTTGTCCTTCTATTTAGCTTTGGTTTGAAGCCATCAGCCTTTGTCCTGTCCCAGCAGGCCCTGCTAAAAAGTCTCTCCCCACCATTCTGACAGGCCCTTTAAGTACTGAAAAGCTGCAGGAAGATCTCCCTGGAGCCTTCTCTTCTCTAGGCTGAACAACCCCAACTCTCTCAGCCTGTCCTCACAGCAGAGAGCTTCCAGCCCTCAGATCATCTCTGTGGCTTTCTCTGGACCTGCTCCACCAACTCCATGTCTGTGCTGTGCTGAGGACCCAAGATTCTCAAGGAAACACCTTCTCTAGAATACCACTGTCTAACCCCTCTCATCTGCAGGCTTTGTTCTGTAATCCTCCCTCTGCACACCCTCAGTTTGTCTCTGGCAGGAATCCCTGGTGGATTCTCTGGGCAGGAGAATGAGGTCTAATCCCTGCAGAGGAGTCACCTCCTGACCTCTCATGTAATCCAGCCAGGCTGCAAAATTAGGTCAAATAGAGAAATACTTCAGTGCTGGATAGGAGTTGTCTTTTGCAAGGCAAGCACAGCACACTAGGGAAAGAAGAGGATTCTCCTTGCTTCAGCAGGGCCAAGAAAGAGATGAAGCAAGATGTTGATGGCCACCTGGTTCTGGTTCATGGCATAGCTGCTTTGACTTCCAGGTGGGGCAGTGTCTCAGTGCAGTGATCTGGGCACACTGCAATGAATCCTCTGCTTTGGGTCAGAGGGTTCTACAAGACAAGAGGCAGACTCCTAGCTGGGAGAGGTCCCCTCTTGTCCACAGTCCACAGCAAGTAGACTGTGCCATGCCACTGTGGTTTTCCACAACCATTTAAAGCAAGAGATACTCCTGGTTGCAATGGATTTATGACCTAAACCAGACATAAGAAAAAAGACCAGCCATTCTTTCTAGGCTTGGAAGTCACCTAACACAGCAGCTTTATGACTGTTACTCCCAGCACCATAAAAATAATCATTAGAGCTTGAACAGTGGCCAGCCAGGCTGTACCTGGTCTGCAGGGCTCACCCCAAACATCTACAGAGCTGGAGACAGGAGGAAAGAGGAGGAGAACACAGAATTATTAAGGGTGGAAGAGAGCTCTAAGATCATCCAGTCCAACCAGCAACCTAGCACCAGCATGTCACCAAACCATGGCCCTAAGCACCACATCTCAATGGCTTTTCAACCCCTCCAGGGATGGTGACTCCAGCACTGCCCTGAGCAGCCTGGGCCAATCCCTAACCACTCTTTCAGGGAAGAATTTTTTCCTGATATCCAATCTAAACCTCCCTTGGTGCAACTTGAGGTTATTTCTTCTTGTCCTCTCCCTGGTAACCCAGGAGAAGAGACCAACCTCCACTTGGCTCCAACTTTCTTTGAGGTAGTTGTAGAGAGTGAGAAGGTCTCCCCTCAGCCTCCTCTTCCTCAGACTAACCAACCCCAGTTCCCTCAGCTGCTCCTCACAAGACTTACTCTCCAGAGCCTTCAGCAGCCTCATTGCCCTTCTCTGGACACACTCCAGTGCTTCTATGTCTTTCCTGTAGTGAGAAGCTCCAAAGTGAGATGCCCAACTCCTTCCCCTCCCTCAGCAGGGAGAGCACATCAGGTGCATGCATCTTGCAGGCTCATGAGCCAACTGACAGATGACATCATTTTTGAGAGCATGGTTTCCAGGAGCTCCCCTGGCTCTCCCTGATTGATAAATTAGGCACTCAGGAGCCACATGCTAATCAATGCAAATCATTAGTTTGTAGCAACACAAGGCAAGCTCAGCTGAGCTCATTTCTCAAGGTAATGGCCTGCCAAGTGATCAATGCTCAGCAGCAAGCCCTGCCAGGAGATCTATTAACCAGCTGCTGGCACTCACCTCTGGCATGGGGCTGAGGGCTTTGTTGTCCAGTCCCACCAAGGATGGGGCTACACTGCTTGGTTCAAGAAGCAGAGCCCCAAAACTACTGTCCCACCTCCTCCCTTTCCACAAGGCAGCAGAGCTCCTGACCTTTTCCTGGGCTCTACTAACAGTGGCCACCTCAGTCCCCAGGATTTTGGAGTGTAGATGTTCTCACTGCCCATGAATACTTGTTCTCCACTTAGCCTAACCATAAAATGCCTAAAATAAAAGTCATTTGAGACTGAAAAGAATGTGCTTTGCCCTCTCTCTGTGGCAAATGAAGGAGGGAACTCCAAGCATTGACTTGCAGGTATGTCCTAGGAAACTTCATGCTGACAGCAATGTCATCTCTAGGAGCTGAAGACTGCATCAGTTTGGCCAAATGAAGAGACCATTTGAACACTCTGGCCATCAGACTTTTGGCTTCAGGCTCTTACAAGTGCTGCCCAGCTGAGTGAGTACTTTGGGAGAACAAAACTACCTCATGCCACCCTTGACCTTTCTGCCATGGGATGACTCTGCTCCTTCCCTAAAGATTTTGGTAACTCTGAGAGTTTCTTCCTCCATGGGCTGCTAAAGGAGGGTCACCCAGAGCAGGCTGCCCAGGAATGAGGTTCCCAGAGGTAAAGCTCAGTGCTCCCAAAGAGGCTCCAGTTGCTGGATGCAAGGGAAACTTTTACAGACAAGAGCATGGGTGGCAGCTCCTGAGGTGCACAACCCAAAATGCTTGCCTAACTCTGCTCAGCTCTTAAGCAGGGGTCAAACTGTAGATGAAAACCATTGAGACAAGTAATACTACCAGAAAAGCTCCAAGCTCTGCATGCTTTTGGTTCAGAAGTACCCAGAAGTGCAAAGTGTGTGTGAATGGGACAGACCACAGACAAGGATCCCAACATAGCTGACCTGCAGTACAAATCCTTCCATGGGATTGCTCAGGAACTGAGGCAGAAATTACTATGGGATGGTCTGAGGACAGATGGATCATAACATGGGCTGGATCATGAATACAAGTCCTTTATCAGTGCCTGTTCATGGGACTGAGGGACCAGATTCCTCCTAGGGATGAGCTCATCCTGCAGCGCCGGGAAGGCGGTGACCTGGAGGGTTGGGAGCACTGTGGTTTGGGGGG
>VWZX01006860.1:319483-352957 GCA_013399015.1 Galbula dea | reverse complement strand
GGGGGAGGGTGGAAAGCAGGACCACAAAGGGCCCCTTTGACTGTAGACAGATGGAGCAAGCCTTGAGACACCCACAGATCCTCATGACACTAGGTCACTTGAGAGGAAGCCAGCTGCCCTTTGGCAAGGGGAGGCACGCATGCATGTGTAGAGCCAGGCAGTGGCATGGGCACATGGGCAGGAGAGGAGGCAGCAGGACATGGGTGCAGAGAACATGGCAACACAGAAGCATGCAGGAAGGTGGGAATATTCAAGCAGGTAAAACAGGCAAGGGCATGGAGGCAACCAAAACACATGCACACGTGTGCACAGCCCCTGCCCATGGAGGATCATCGGCCTGGACCAAGGATGTGCTCCCCAACATGCCATGGGGGCTCAGTCATAAGGAAGGGGCCATGGGGTGAGGAGTCATGCATGCACTGAGTGTGGAGAACCATAGAATTCTTTGGGTTGGAAGAGATCTTTAAGATCATGAAGTCAACCATTAACCCAACACTGCCAGGTCACCACTAAACCATGTCCTTCAGCACCATATCTACAGGTCTTATAAATCCTTCCAGGGATGGGGACTCCACCACTGCCCTAGTCAACCTCTTCCAGGGCTTGACAACACTCTCAGGGAAAAATTTTTTCCCAATGTCTGGCCTAAACCTTCCCTGGCACAACTTGAGACCATTTGCTCTTGTCCTATCAGTTGTTCCTGGGGAGAAGAGCCCAAACCCCACCTGGCTCCAGCCTCCTTTCAGGGATATGGAGAGAGCCAGAAGGTCTCCCCTGAGTCTCCTCTTCTCCAGGCTAAGCAAGCCCAGGTCCCTCAGCTGCTCCTCACAACACTTGTGCTCTAGACCCTTCCCCACCTTCCTTGCCCTTCTCTGGCCACACTCCAGCACCTCCATGTCCTTCTTGGAGTCAGGAGCCCAAAGCTGAGCCCAGGATTGAAGATGTGGCCTCCCCAGTGCCCAGCCCAGGAGGACAATCCCTGCCCTGCTCCTGCTACCACACCAGTGCTGATCCAAGCCAGGATGCTCTTGGCCTTCTTGCCCCCCTGGGCACTCTGCTGCCTCAGCTTCAGCTGCTGTTGACCAACACCTCCAGGTCCTTTTCCCCCAGCAGCTCTCCAGCCACTCTGCCCCAAGCCTGGAGCATTCCTGGGCTTGTTGTGACCCAAGGTCAGGACCCAGCACTTGGCCTTGTTGAACCTCATCCCATTGGCTTCAGCCCATGGATCCAGCCTGGCCAGATCCCTCTGCAGAGCCTCCCTACCTTCAAGCAGATCAACACACTTGCTTAACTTGGTGACATCTGCAAACTGACTGAGGGTTCCCTCAATCCCTTCATCTAAAGATATTAAATATAACAGGCCCCAAAACTGATCCCTGAGGAGCACTATTGGTGGGTGTATTCACATCCAGCAGAGTCTGGGCTGGGAACACATGTGGACAGCACAAGCATCTGTCCCTGGAGCAGACAACAGAAGGGATCTGCTGTGAATGTGGACATCTCCACACAACCTCAGATGGCACAGTGCCCTGGTGCAGCTCCAGGCATCAGCAAGGGTAACAAGCTGCATCATAACCTGTCACATTCCATCTTGGAGACACACAGATGGATCTGCAATTTCCCTTTCCAGCCTGTCAGAGGCAGACCAAAGGAGCTGTGGAATGCTGACACTTGCTTTAATAACTAACTAACTAAACACAACCACCCCCACACATCCCAAAGTTTAGATCACTGGTCAAGTAAGATTCTCTCTTCTTGAACCAAGATTTGTGTCAGAGTGGGTGGCTTGGAGACAATTCTTGTCAGCAATGTGGAGACACCTTATCTCCAAGGCCAGGGGAAAGAGGAACCTGAAAAAGGAATTCTCCAAGGAAATCAAGCAGCCCAGACCTCTCTGTCCAGTTCATTTTGTCCTGTGTGACATCCCTGGGGCTAAGGTTGAGATAATGAGGTTCCACACATCTCTCTGAGCTCCAGTCCCACTGACAGGTTTGTGCTCTGCAAAAGGTTATTGTAACAATTGCTGATTCTTTCAGCCTCTGCTCTTCTCAATGCCAAGATGACCTCTGAAGAAGTCCCCAGCAGATAAGAAACAACCCTTGAAGCCTTTCTAACCTTCAGAATCCATCTTTATGCACAGGGCAATCAAATGAGGGGGGAGTGGGGGAAGAGTGGCTGCTTATCTCCCACTGTTGCCTCAGTGAGATAAAAGGGAGAACACTCCAAACACTCCACATTTGCCCTTTCTCCCCTTCCTTGTAAGCAGCCAGAAAACTGCCCCAGTGTTGAAACACTGGCTGAGGCCTCTCCTGTTCACCTGCCATAGACTGATCCACCAGTTCCTCTGCTTTTGTCTCTGATAGCTGACCAAGGGACTTCTCTCTCTGCAGGCCAGCCTCAGCACTGACCACCTTTCTCACCACCCAGTCCCAAATGGGTAGCAGTGATCCCAGCAAGTGCCACCTCTTCCATCAGCCAACCTCCCATCAAGATCAAATCCCTCAGCAGCCAGCTCTGCTCTGTTGCATCTCACTGAGACCTTCACCTTCCCAAGGCTTCCTCTCATCTCCCATCAGCTGGTCCCTCTCTAGTGACCCAAAGTCATCTCCCATGCTTTTGGTTTTCTTCCAAGGTCACCAGAAAGGTGGTTGCTCCTCTCCAACACCTGCTGTCTCCAGCACTGAGCTCCAAGATGCTCCTAGCCACCCCTGAAAGGAGAGAGAGTCACCTCACCAAACATAACCCTGCTCACAGGGGCTTTCAGCTCTGGGGTGGGAGGGTGAAGGACACTAGTATATAGAGGGGACATTCAGTGACAGAGAGGAAGAATAGTGCCAAGCCCAGAGAGCAAAACCCTGCTCCCCCATGGTGAAAACAAACATGGGGCCAAGTCCAGCATAATGAATTCCTCCAGAGATGACTGGATATGGAGCAGTGGAGCAATGAATCTCAAGAGTCCTCCTCCCCAGCACCCTCCTTTACACAGCTTCTTACTCCAGCCTTTGCTGGTCACAAGCCATGGTCTCTATTCTCCTTCACCTTCTTATTTGGCTCCAGGGTTAGAGCAAGTGACTTAGGAAAACCAGAATCTTGCCTTAGCTGAGCTGTGAACTGGGTCATAAGGCTTCAAAGATGTCACCTACCCTGTCAGGGCTTCAGTTTCTCACTGAGCTAGGAAGTGTAGAGGTAAAGAACACCACCAAAGTCTCCTGCATCACTGGGCATCCCTCATCTCAGAGGGTGACAGGGGGAAAACCAGCATATTGCATGATCACACCACCCCCATGGCTCCCAGAACTTTATTAGGGACATCTCCAGAGGGGGTTGGGGAGAAGTCACCATCCCTGGAGGGGTTCCCAAAGCACAGAGATGTTGTACTTAGGGCCATGGGTTAGTGGTGAGCATGGTGGGGATAGGTTGCTGGTTGGACTTGTTGATCTTAGAGGCCTCTTCCAACCTTGATAATTCTGTGAGTCTGTGATTCTGAGTAACAACTGTTTGGTGTTGGAAATCTTGAAGTGAAAAGTATTGTAGGAGTGAAGTAATTAATACCTCCAGTAGCATAAGAATAGCAAGAGCCTCCAGACCCTTAATCACAGGGGTAACTTGGACATCAATCAGGAGTCAGATGTGTTATTCAAAGCCCTTGATTGAATTATCTCAAAGTAATCCAAATGAAATCAAAAGGAACAGTGGAGCAGGCACATTTTTAACCTTGGTAAATCACCAGCCAGGGCCATCAGTGGAAAGACTCATGTTCAAAGAGACAAAAAGTGGAAATGTAGTGGGTGGGGACAGCAGGGAGGGATTTCCTCCCAGCCAAGAACACCTCAGCACCTGCAGAGCATCAGCCCAGGTCTATGGAAGAGAGGCTGACCACCCCATGGAGGAAACAAGAGGCTTCCATGTAAACCTCAAAGGTTTAGGAGATCTGCTGGGAATGGTCCTAAGGAGCTGTATGGCACAGAGGGTAGGGCACAAGGCATGATCAAGAGAGAATTAAGAGAGCCAGAGGGATTTAGCAGGTGAGTGTTGAGATATTATTCCATTCAGGCAGAGGCAGGGGACTTGGGAGGGAGGAGAAAAGCTGCCTGAGCCATTTAGGTCAGGGTCAGGCTGCTGAGCTGGGAATCAACCCCTAGATCAAGCTGTAGAGGAGTTTAAGTTGCCCCATCAAAGGAGTTAGAATGGCTTTCATGAGTCTAACATGACCCTGTAGCATTAGAGCAGCCCAGAAACCACTCACCTGCTGAAACTGCAGGGGAAAGAGGAAATGTAAGAGAGCCTGGAAAAGCTGAGTGCAAAGGAGACCCTGCTGGACCATCTCTAGGGGTGCTTTGGCTAAGCCAACTGATGCACAAGGACCACAGCCCAGCAGAGAAGCCAGAGCAGAGCTAAAAAGAGGCACTGTCCTTCCAGCATGCCCAGTTTGCAGGTCTCCAACTCACCTGGTGCCCCAAATCTTCCCCCAGGCCCTTTATTGACTTCTGGCAGTAGCAGAGCAATGTCCTGCCTGAGGTAAGGCAGCTAATGACTTCTGATGTGAGAGACTGAGCTCTAAAAGTAGCAGCCCACAAGGGTGTCCTCCATCCTCTGAAGGTCTGTGGCCTGCTATGGACCTACACAGCTCAGTAGCTCTCTACAAGTGGCTCATACCTGGCCATGTACCAGTGGACACCAAGAAACAACACCTGGGGACAAAGTGCAAACATCCCTGGGGAAGTCACCAGCAGGGTACAAACCTCTCCCTGGAAGCTGCTGCTGGAGTTGCTTGCTTGGATAGCAGAATTAGGGGAAAAGTCCAGAACTGCTTCCCAAAAATGTTGATGGCCCTGCTGTTTCAGGTCCCTGGGGTGCCCAAACAGATCCTTCACCACCCTCCTGAACATCTGAAGCATGAGAGGGAGCATGCAGCAAACCTAGCTGAGCCTTGGGGGATGAGAAGGTGATGGAAAATTAACCTGAGCAGAATCTTCTCATGTCTCTGTAGGTCCTCACCTACCTCCCAGGGGCTGGGGGGAGACAGCAAGAACATGTCACTCATGGGAGACAAGAGATCACTTTCCTCTGGGACCTCAGGGTAACCCAGGCAATGAAACTCTACCCAAAGCCATTTGGCCATGAGGTCGTGGAGAGAGACAAAGCAAGGTCAGGAGTTCAGCATCAATACAACAAGTGCCAGTCATGACACAAAAGCCTCAGGGATCAGATATACCTGCCAAGAGCTGCCTGGGAGGGAGGCTATTGAGAGGCATAATGACTCCTCTTTTCATCTGTGCTGCTCTCCCCCTCGGTTCACACGGCTCTCCCTGCCTTTGTCCTTCCACAGGTTGCCTCCAAGTAGGGTCCTAGCCAAGGCAACCCTCTGGAGCCACCTAGCACAGGTGAATGATGAGGGCTGGAGGAGTTTCACCTCCCTCTTTCACTGAAGCCACAGCTGGGGCTTCAGCAGAATCACTCCTAAAAGCAAGCAGTTAGTTTTCACCTCCAGCTTGGTGCTGGATTACATCAACAGAGTTACTCCAGGTTTACCAGCAGCAAATATATATATATATAATATAATATACCAGGAGCAAAGACTCCAGAAGAACTACTGTGGATTGGTGACTGCAAGAAAAGAAACAGGACCTCAAACCTCCAAAGAAGGAGCAGATCTTTTCCCCTTGAAGTCCTGCCAGAGTGGCTTAGTGCTGCTGTTTCATATTCACAAAGTTTGGGGTGTTACTGAGTGAAATTCCAAGTCAGGGATCTAGAATCTGTATTTTTGAGGTCCAAACAACAGCTTGAAACATCTGCAAGGTTGAGGATTTGCTTGAAAACAGATCCCTTACTGGAGTCACCATGTGCTGACTCTTTCCCAAAGCCTGGGCTCCTTTGGAGAGGAAGCTCTCCACATTTCCAGGGCTTTGTTGTGGTGAAATTAGATCAGGTTCATGAAACTGGAGCAAAACAGAGTGATCTCAGCTTTGGAGATCTTCACACTCCCTTGGGGATGCTTCACAGAGCCCTTGGGAAAAGAGATTTACAAGTGCCTGGAGCTCACTTGTTTTCTTCCCCCTCCTAAGAGAGAGAAGAAGGAAAGAAAGCTTTGGAGCAGTAACTGAACCAACCCTTATCAAGGTGCATCTAAATCTTTCTTGATCCAAGGGAGATGATGATCCAAAAGTGGAGGAGGTGAGCAGCTATGCCTCCACACCCAGCCCAAAAAGGAGGAGGAAGGAGAAAGGGTTGAGGACTGACTGTCAAATATTTGGGGGCATTTCTAGCTCCAAAATGCTCCTTTTTGGTCAAAGCTCCTCTCCATGTGCTGCAGTGTAGCTGTCCCACTGCCACCTACTTGTCCCCACATCAAGCCCAGGGCCATCTGCAAGGGCATCCTCAGTAGCTGCTGATCTCATCCTGCCCTTCTGTTTTGGCTGAGTCCTGCACCATGCAGCCCCCACCACCAGATTTGGGCCCTTTCAGAGCAGTTGAGAGTGCTACAAACAGGCCAGCAGCTGCCCCAAAGAAGGGGGACACACATCCACAAGGGCTGCAGGAGGCAAAGCTCCATCATGCAGAGATGGATGGGCCATAAAATTGCCCATCAGTGCCTCCTGGGACACTGGCATGATTCACAGCCTTGAACTCAGCCTCTCTTCAGGACATTTAAACCAGGGGGAGACAAAGGACAGGCTCCAAAATAGACCATGGGGAGCAATCCTGCCTTGGCTCAGGTGTTTCATTTCCATACCAGGAGAGAAAACTCATGTCCCTGATACAGGCTTTGCCCCTGCAGATGATGCCAGTTTGGGTGATGGGAGACCAGAGCCTAAAGAGCTGCCCCAGAAGCCAACCTCCTCCCACTGCCTGCACTCTTCTGGACCTGGCTGCATTCATTGGAGAAGACTGACTCTTCTCATCCTGCTTGTAATGGTTCCCACTGGACTACTATTTCTGGCTGGGAGTGACAGTGGCAGGCAGTGTGAAGCCTTTATTTTGGGGACTCCAGGCTATCTTTGCAGGCTTTGTGGTTGAAAGGGACATGCTTGCTGCCTTTGTGACAATCGACTGCTTCTTGTCTCATCTTCAAAGGCTAAAGCTAAAACTTCTAACACTGCCAAGTTTGTCCTTCCCCCACCCTCCTGTGGTAGTCAGGA
The DNA here is from genome assembly GCA_013399015.1 of Galbula dea. Taxonomy (NCBI): domain Eukaryota; kingdom Metazoa; phylum Chordata; class Aves; order Piciformes; family Galbulidae; genus Galbula; species Galbula dea. The sequence continues at coordinate 345,818 of VWZX01006860.1, read as the reverse complement.
GCAGAGCATGATCATGCTTCTCCTTCTTCTTAGTTCTTTTTTTTTGCTTTCTCTGCTTTAGTGATGCTCTCTTGGGGGAGGACTAGATGGTTGCTTCTACAAGGGGGAAACTTGTGGCTGTCCACAGATCTCTTAGCACTTGGGAAAGAAAAGAGAGGGGAGAGGATTAGCCTGTGTGGAAGCACTTTGGCAGTTGGTGGCAAAGTAACTGCAAGAGAGAGGGATAAGGAGTAGGAAGGAGAATCCTAGAATCATTATGGGCTGGAGAAGACCTCTGAGATCATTAAGTCCAACCATCCACCCAAAGCTACCACACTCACCACTAAACCATGACCCTAAGCACCACATCTCCATGGTTTTTTCAACTCTTCCAGGGCTGTTGATTCCACCACCTCTCTGAGAAAGAGTTCAAGAGAGGTGCCTGTGTCCATATATTTGTTTGCAGTTGCCTTCTCCCACCCATCCCCTATCCTAGGAGCTCTTTAAAGCTCCTTGCTCTTGGCCCATGGCCTTGAGAGCAGAGCAGAACCAGCCACAAGCAGCCAGCTGCCACCTTTATTCCTGCTGTAGCACCCAAAAGCAGAGCTGGGAGGTGGCTGGGAGATTTCTTTCTTTTTCTTTCTTCCTGGAACAGTCTCTTTTTTCCTTTTTCCCTAGAATCCCACTTTTCAAACCCCAATTTTTGCCCAACCCTTCTGCATTTCTTCCCAACAGCCACAGGGTGTCAGCAGCTCTATGGAGTGCTTCTCCTCTAGGCATCCCAACTCCTTGTGATGTCCCAGCCCTGGAGTAATGCTTTGAGCTGGGTCTTATCCTGCCCTATCCCCCACCAGACTTACCAATGAGCAATGGAAAGCTTTGTCCCACAGGCTGCTGCCCCCACAACACTGCCACAGGATTTGGGAGATTTTAGGGCAGATGATGTTAGTTCTTCCCTGCTGGAGAAATGATCCCAAATGACCCATGAGCTGGACATGTGTCCTGGCACAGGAGGGGGATCTGAGGGGTAGCTGGGGGTCTGGGAGAGGAAAAAAAACCTCAGAGCTGACAGGGATCACAACGAGATGGACTCCTCTTGAGGACCTCTCCTGTCAATGCTCTTCTCACCATCAACACTGTTCAGTAACAGCTTGGATCTCCAGTGCATCACTTACCAACAGGTAAGGAACACCTGGCACCACCTAACCAGCACTGGGCTTCCATATCTTCCTGCAGCAACCCAAAAAACCCAAGCAAAGCATCCTCTGCCTCATGTTATCTCCCCTAAATTCCTCCTGATGAGGACCAACATCCCTAGGAGAAATGCTGCATCCCAAAGCAGCAGGTCACTTCCCACCATCTGCTCAGCACATTTCCCATCCCCTGCAAGGGCTTTTCAAAGCAACCTTCTCTGTTTGTACAAACACATGTATTTACTGTGTCAACACACATTGGAAACAGACTAGGAGCTGAGGCTTCTCCAAACCTTGCTCCATCACAGATCTTCTCCTGGATCACAGGTTCTCATTCACAAAAGCCTCACCCTTCCTCTCTCCAGTTTGGGCCTGCACAAAGAGCTACAGGGAGCAAGTTTCTCTGGCCAGCAGATATCTCTGGGCTGGATAAATGCCTAAAGATGGAAGTGTCTTTGGGATTTTGAGGTTCCATGGACATTTTTGGGTCAAAATCAGGAAATGCAGGTGGGATAGAGCAGGGAGGGCAAGAGAAACAGGGATGTAAGGAAGAGAGGATTGCTACAACACAATTCTGGTTCAACATTTAGTCCCAGCCATCTCCTTGCCTGCTATAATGTTTGACTTCATAGAATTACAGAATGGTTTGGGTCCCTTTCCAAGGTCATCTAGTCCAACCCTCTGCAATCAGCAGGGACAGCTGCAACTAGAGCAGGTTGCTCAGAGCCCCAAACAACCTGAGCTGGGATGGTTCCAGGGCTGGGACATCTCCCACCTCTCTGGGTAACCTGGGACAGGCTCTCATCACCATCACTGTAGAAAACCTCTTCCTTAGATCTAGTCTAAATCTCCCTCTTTTAGTTTAAAATCACCACCCCTGTTGTGACAGGCCCTGCTAAAAAGTCTGTCCCAATCTATAGGCTTCCTTTAAGTACTGAAAGGCTGCAAGAAGATCTCCCTGGAAGCTTCTCTTCTCCAAGCTGAACAGTGGGAAAAATCCCACAGTTGTGCCATCTGAAAGCTGCACTGGTGACAAAATCATCTACTAAACTCCATCCCTCACCAGAACATGTCCCCAGAACCATGCACACAAGCCTGTGCTGATCTGATGCACGCTGAGCATCCAGTGCACACTGACATGAAGAGCAGGGATCCTCCCACTTGGAGGAACCCAAAGCCAGGGCAGATCTCTGCAGCACTTTGCATTGCACAGCCTCAACATTCCCACACAAGGCTGCCTGTCAGAGCAAAGCCTGGCTCTGGGGAAGGGAGCAGCAGGGAGACCTTCAAAGAAAAATCAATGCCCAAAGAAGTGATTGACACTTCAAAGGGTGTTTGGCACCTCACAGAGGAAAATTCTCCCTTGCTTTGCAGGACCAAGCTTACAGGGGAGTTCCCTGACCCACATCCACTTGCCTGCCTCCAAACCATCCTGCCACACTTGTCCACTGCCTGGTAGATCCTGCTGATGAAGGATCATTCTGCTCAGAACAGAGTCCTGGATGCTATAGGACGCCTTGGAACTCTGGTGGTGGGAGAAGGAGTCCTGTGTGTACATGCATGTGTCCAGGTACAGGTGAGGAGATGTTTGTAGATGTGATTTGATTTGGTATTTGATTTTGGTGGGGGGTGTTGCCCTGTGCATAAACAGGAGTTGGACTTGATGATCCTCACTGGTCCCTTCCAACTCAGCTGATTCTGTGAATCTCCAAGAGATCTCTCCATTCACTTGTGGGAATTCAATGCCTAATCTTCAGAGCACAAGGTCCAGAGTTACTCCAGAGCAACCCAAGAGTTTTGTAGGGTGCCTCATGCTAGGGAGCTGGTGGAAGACACATGCAAGCCCTCTGGTTAGCATTAGCTGGTGTTTCCCTCAATGACCAAGATCAAGGAAGAAGCTTGTTAAATGAAGAGAGGCTGCCAAGCCTCCTGGAGAGCAGAGCTTGGAACACAAAATGATGAAGAAATAGTTCAGAAGAAAGAGGATTGGACTCCAGGAAGACAAATACTCTCAGACAATGATAATTGAGTGCCCAGAGGCAGGCAAGAGGAGCATGGACTTAGCAGCATTGCAGGACTGAGGTGAGGGAGGTGGCAGATACCTTGTGCTTAAGGCAACAGTAGTGGGATGCTGCAGGAGATCCAGCAGATCCCAGCATCCCTGCTGCAGGGGACAACAGGCACCATGTGTCCTTGTGAGCACATGGCACAGTCCAGCTGCCCTGAGGGTACTGCTGAGGCCATGGGTGGAGAGGACAAGATTCATGGGGGCCTGGACTTATGTGGCAAGGCAGGAGGAGCTGTGGCAGTTTTGAGAAGATGGTGAGGAAGCAGGATCATCATCTTCAAGTGTGGAGAAGAAAAAAAGGAAGAGAATCAACCTTTCTCTGTGTCTGGGGTGGGAGAAGAGGAGGGAGGCTGGCTACAGATGCTGAAACTTTCTAGCCATGAAGGTGAAGGAGCCATGGGACTCTTTGCTGTGGAGCTTGGCAGTTTGGTGACCAAACAGGCTTGAGGAGCATCAGGCAGAGGGATAGAGGTAATCTTGATCCTTCCTTCAGTGGAATGGGCTGGAGAAGCTCTCAGGGTTCTCCCAAGCCTATTTCCCACTGTTGATTGTCAGCAAACTCCATGCACAGGGAAAGTTCTGGCTGGGACTGGCTCTGCAGCTGCTGCTTTGGAGGAGAGGAGCTGCTCCCAACCCCACTGAGCTGGCAGGGACCCAAAGCTTCCTCCCAGCAATGACAAATCCTTGTTCCTCACCCCCTGCTGGCATCATTCAAATCGTGGATACTGTTTAAATTAGCAGCCACCTGCACTGCCAGGGAGTCCCAGCTCTCATGAGTGCATTTACCCATGTGGCTGCACTCCCTCCTCCCTGATGCTACCTCCTGTTGCTCCAGGCATGCACCCTGATGGTCTGCAGTGTTGCAAGCAAAAGGAAGCATCCTCTCACTGCTCTTTTCCTCAGACACCATGGGATATGGGGTCTTAAAGGCCTTTTCCACCCTAAACCATTCTGTGAGTCTATGATTCCATGGTGGCTGTGCTTTCCTGGGCACATGGGGGCAAGGTTCTGCAGGGATAAGGTGGGGTGGTGGTGTCACAGGTTTCATCTTCATCTTCTTTTTCCTTCTGCATCCTACCTGGCATGATTAAATAGCACCAGCAGCACACCAAAGGATCTTCCCATGTGATAGAAAGTATGAACCAAGTGGAGATCACAGAATCATTAAGGTTGGAGAAGACCTCTAAGATCATCCAGTTCAACCATCAACCTGTCACCACCATGCCACTAAACCATGTCACGAGGCAATGGAGACCAGTTCCTAGTGTCTACCACAAGGACCAAGACAGCACAATCCATGGAGAAGGCAACACCAACTACAAAACCATCCTTTTTGAGATGTCTGCCCTGCCACCACATGCTGCTTCTCCAGAAAGAGTGCAGCAACCCCCTGCAACCAGTTCAACATCTCCTGCTCCCCAAACAATACATGATAGCCACATTAAAGTCCTCCTAAGTCAGGCTGCATCTATCTGGATGAAATGTCACTTGATCTACTCTGGACACTCTCCAATGCCTCTCTGCCTTTCTTGTAGTGAGAAGCCCCCAAAACTGACCACAGTATTTGAGGTGCAGCCTCACCAGTGCAGAACAGTTCCCAAATGCTGAAGCCATCATTCCTTATGAACCCCCACAAGCTCTCTCCTATCAATTCCTTGCCTTTGCAGCAACAGCAGCAACTCTTCTGCATCCCACAAGCCCTATCCAGCCAGATGTCAAAGGGTCAAGCCCCATCCATCTCTCCAACACAGAGCTGGGAGGATATGGACCTTGCATGGAGGCAGTGAGGTACAATCCAGCTGCTGTGGCCAGAGCCATTCAGAGAAGAAAACCCCATGCTGTATTTCAGAGTGCTGAGGATCTACCTGCAGATGCAGCATGAGTTGCAGTTACATTGGAGCCAGGAGGCACAAGGGCAGTGCATTCCTCTGAAAGGCAAGGGCAGGGTGAAGGAGAGCACAGGGGTGGGGATACTTAATTCATGATAAATTGGTAAGAGGCTGTAGCTACCCAGAGGTGGAACAAGAGCCAAAAGGCATTTGCAGTGATACCTGACATCCTCCTAGGGTGAGATCTGAGCACACACCTATACAGACACACATGAGGAGCTGGGGAAGGGTGAAGAGCACAAGAGGAGCAGCTGAGGGAACTGGGCTTGCTTAGCCTGGAGAAGAGGAGGCTCAGGGGAGACCTTCTGGCTCCCTGCAGCTCCCTGAGAGGAGGCTGGAGCCAGGTGGGGCTTGGGCTCTTCTCCCAAGTAAGAAGTGATAGGATGAGAGGAAATTGCCTCAAGTTGCACCAGGAGAGGTTTAGATTGGACATGAGGAACAGTTTCTTCTCTAGAAGGGAAAGTCCTGGCCCAGGCTGCCCAGGACAGTGGTGGAGTCACCATCCCTGGAAGATTTAAAAGCCATTGAGATGTGGTGCTGAGGAACACTGTTGAGTGGTTGAACTGGCAGTGCTGGGTCAACAGTTAAACTCCATGATCTTAAAAGTCTCCTCCAAGCAAAATGATTCTCTGATTAAAAGCTCTTTCCTAACTCTTTCCCTATAGTTCACTACTTTATAGGAAACCTGAGGAGGAATTTGAGGGAGGATCATTCAGGCAAGACAGTCCCTAGCCCAGAAGTCAGGGAGGCTGAACAGAAAGGACAAGGTAGCTTAAAAGTTATGCTGCTCTATCTGTTCAAAGCCCAGGTTGGATCATGGGCTGGAGAAGAGAAGTGATCTTATTTAACCCTTGATCAGTTTAATCTAAAGCAGAAAGTTGGCTGCAGCATAGCATAAGCTTTAGAGTTGTGGGGTGAGACCAGATGTGTGTGGAATCTCCAAATTAGGGCCCCAACTAAGCCAAAGCTAGGAACAGCATGTTTTGAGTTAAGCTTGCACACATGTCCCCCTGCAATGAGTCATGTTCAGTCATGTGTTCAACCAGGTTGCCAGAAAAACAGGCACCCAGCAGCAAGGCTGGAACAGGTTAGCAGAGCTGGGGCAAGTTTGGCATCTCTGGGAACACAAGAGACATGAACCAGTTGGCACAGGCTGGGGACATCTCTGAGCCTGGAGCAGTGGTGGGATGGGGAAGGAGAAGATGCATTGATGGAGGTAGATGCCACATCTCAGAGCAGATAGAGAGGTCTTTCATCATGTCTACACCTTTTCAGACCCTGTCCCTCCCCATGCAGCTAGCCACCCATGCAAACCACCTCAGCCCTTGATCCAGCAAAGCTTTCTGTGGCTGAAAGGTTTGATTTTAAGGACACAGTGTGAGGTGTTGGAGCATTATCCCCTCTGGGAGGTGGGTCAGGGAAGCTCCTGTAACACTCTGTGCACAGCAAAGTCAGGATTCTTGCTATGTGACATGCTTCAGCCCAAAAGCTCCTCCAGGAGACACTGCATATTTATGAGTGCTAAGACAAGGATCAGCACACCTACAAGACACAGGCTGCAACTTGGTAAAAAGAAAGGGGGCAAGGGGAGAAGGTTGGAGGAAGGGTGGAATATCAGTCCTTCTGGATTTTCCAGCTTGCAGAGAGCAGGAGACAATCAGAGGCAGGGAGCTGGAAGAACCTTTATCTGCTGGCTGTTTCCAAAAAGGCATGTAGTCAGTGGTACACATAGGAGCTGTGTGTGTTAGGAGGGGCCCTCAGGCTGGCAAACCTCCAGAGGATGTCTCCTCCTCCCAGACACAAGGCAGATGGGTTGGCATTTCACTCCACACATCCCCAAATCAGGGCCTTCTCTAGGCTCCCAGACAGTGCCATGGAGAGAGGCAGCTCTGGGAGGTGTTTGGTCCCACCAGCTCTCTGCACCTCCTGACTCCAAAAGGAGTCCAGCTAACCACCTCAGCCTCAACCCAGACCTAAACCTCCTCTCTCTGAATCTCCCCTTGCTGCAGGTATCTGCTAGCACATGCTGGTCTCCACACTCTAAACTGATCCATAGTTCAAACTTATGGCCAGCATCCCAGGAACTCAGGCAGTCTGGGATGCTTTCAACATCCAAAGAGCCTTGGTCAGTGACAAGACAGCAGTTACTGACACACATGGTGCTTATATCTATAACTAGCCTTAAAAAACCATCTTGACTGGCTTCTTGCTCAGTGCAGTTACAGCCTAAGCCTGGGGAACTGTGAGGTCTGAGTGTTAAACTCCTGCAGCCATGAGGAAGAACATTGCTGGAAGGAGCTTCCATGTCTTCCATGTCTCCATCATCAGAAGATGAACCCACCTAGCATGGCTGGACACCACCCTGGCAGCTGCAGTGTTGAAAAGTTAGGCTCAGGCTGCAGTGCTTTGAGCACAATGTGGAGCCACTCATCACATCAGCCTCTCTTAACTTGCAGCTCCCAGCAACCACCAACCCCTGCTGCTAGCTTCAATCATGGGAGCAAGACTGAGAGCCAAGCTCCTTCCCCTTGGGACACTCTCCAGAGAAAGAACTCTGCTCATTCCTTTGTCACTGCCTGATGGCAAGATGGTCTGCAAAATGTTTGGGCTGCTGTCCATGCCTCTTTCCAAGATCCTTCTCTGATGATAGCAGGGAAGGAGCAGAAGATGGGCTGGAAGAAGCATTAAACTCACCCCAGGGAGATGCTACCAGTTGGCAGGCTTGGGTTGCTCAGGCTTTGGGTGGAGCTCTCCTACCAAGGCCTGGCCTGAACCAGCTCTGGCTACACTATCATTAAAATCTCATGGAACACATGATTAAAATCTTATGCTTCATGATATCAAGTATTTTCTTAAACCTTCTCACCCAAAGAACTGAGCTTGTGTCCAACACTGGTGATCTAACTGTGTAAGACAAACCAATGACCAGCTGCAGAAGGGACCTCAGACACAAAGCTGCTTCTTCCCTCTGGCTACAACTCCTTTCCATGCTGCTTGACCTCCTCACACCCTCAAGAGGGGGGCAAGGGGCTACTCTGTCCATCAGGTTGACAAGAGTGGCAATGAAATTTCATGCCTGCCATTGCCCCTCCAGCTTGAGGGCACAAAAGAGCTGCTGCTGCTGTGTTCCCTCCTGGACACCAAGCAGGCAGCAGGCAGCAGTGCCCTTGCTCTGCCTGCACAACCAGGTCTGACATCCCTTCTCCACTCCTGGTCAGCTCTGGCATGAGAACAGGACCTGTAGTTCTCCCTTTTTATCTTGAGCTGGCTTATAGTCACCAAGGTTGCTGCAGCTCACCTGGAAGGGGTCTGGACAGGCAGCTTTGTTGTGCTGCCCTGAGAAGTCAAGCCTGGCTGATCATTACACTGATGGCAGGAGGACTGCAGCTAGGGAGATGCTAAGCTGTGCATTTGCTCAGCTCTGTGTTGTCTCTGCATCAAGGGAAGCAAGCTAGCAAACCTCAAGAGCTCAGAGCCAGCCCCAGAGGTGGTCCTCACACCTTGCTCTGCTCTGTTCCACTCACACCTCTGTTCCTTGCTCCCAGTCAGCAGAGCTTTCTGATCTTTCAGCTCTGGTTGTCTTTTCCCTCTTACCATCCTCCTGTTCTTTATCCTGTTTTCTTCCTGTCCCTCACCACCATGGGAAGGACACACAAACAGATCTTCCTCAGCTTCTTCCAGCCCTATGGATACTGTGTTTTTTAACAGGTTCTAAGAAGGGTTGATAGTGGAGAAGAGGCCAACATGTTCATGTAGGGCAGGAGACTCAACCTGAGGCACAACATTTTCATCCTGACATGTCAGGGGCAAAATACCAACCTCCACACCTCACCTCACAACCCCCCAGGCATGGAAGATGCCTGAACCTTGGGGTTTCCTTCTGGAGGATCTGGCCAAGCCTTTGCTCAGCTGCCAGTAGTGGGAGCTGAGTCCCTTCCCAAATGTAGTGGTAGGAGCTGCCCCAGGAGCATCCAACCCTCCTCCTCCATGTGTTAATAAGCAGCTTTGTTCTGCATCACCTAACTGTATCCTAAGCAGCAGGAGTTTATACAGCCACAAATTAACAGCACAGGAGAGCAATCAGCACAGAGTGATACACATCCTAATGTGCTTGCTGGAAGGGGACACCAAGATGAATGCTGGGGACACTCTGCTTGCAGTCTGTGGCCTCTCAACCCTGCCAGCTGGGCTCTGCTGCCACCACTAACAAGTTGCTTTCTTCTGCCAAGGATAACAGAGCCATTGGCACCCTTACCCTCTTTCAGATGCAGTGGCACTCTGCTCTTGGCTGCCTCAGGAACCCAAAGCAGGAAGGGTGGGGGTTTTTTTGCACTTGTCAGTTCTCAAGGAGGGAGGAACATCTCTCCCAGCTGCTTCTGCTGAAACCTGGTCTTTATGTCCTCAGCTGTGACCTCTAGCTGTCTGTGTTTCAGGCTGCCATGGCTGTGATAGCATTCATAGAGTTAGCCCTAAGTCATTCATCTCCTCACCTATAAACACCTTAGCATCATCCCAAAGGACCTGCAGTGCTTGGTAGATGAAAATGCCTGGAGAAAAGGGTGGTTTGGCTCCTGAAATGCAGCTGCCTCTTGGTGTGGAATGGACAGCACATTTTCAACAGCTTCTGGTGACTCTGACCAGCAGAAAACTCCCAAAAAGCTGAAAAACCATCCTCAGCCAGGAGAATGAGCTGCAGTAACATAAGCACTTCTGCTGAAACAATGTCCAGGCCAGCTCTGCATCTCCATCCCACATTGCATCCTGCTTTGCATGCTGGGAGCAGGGCAAGAGAAGGAAAAACCATCCAAGCTATTTTAGATACCCCCAGCCACTCCTGCCAGGCTCTGCAACCATGAGGTGGAAGAGAGATCAGAGCAGACACAAAACCAAGAGACTCAAAGCAAAGACTCTAACACTCCACAGCATGATGTTAAATGGACAACTATNGGGGGGGGGGGGGGGTGTGTCACCTCCTCCATTCCTGCCCCTGCTCCCCCTCCCAGTCCTGCACTCCTCAGGAATTGACAATGAGGTGGGATGAGATGTTCACTAACACAAGAGCAGTTGTCTCATCTCTCATGTGACAGCAGCTTTACCAATTTGCTTCCTTCATAGACACCGCTCTCGGGTGCCAGACACCTCTGCTAACTAGGATCCACTGGCACATCTTGCCTTGAAAGCAACTGCCTCCTCCTCCTCTTCCTCCCACAACTGCCAGGGGAGCTTTTGAGAAGCTTGTGGGAGGGGAAGCACTTCTCCAACAGGGAATCTCTGAGCATCCTTTGTCTGCAGAGGGGGAAAGGCACAGCATAGAAGTCCTTGCCCTTCGCTACCATCACAAGGGAAGGCTGATCTATTTGTTGGCTGGTTGGTTGATGTTTTCACCTTGGGTTTTTGTTGTTGTTGCTAGTAGTTTGGAGGGGAGAAGAGAGTGCATTGTGGTAAATAAGTCACATCTCCCTTTTCCTGTGCAGTTGTAAAGAGATTAGAGGATCATGACTACCCTGGAGGACAGCCAAAGGATGGGTTAGCCACCATGCCTGATAAAGTATAAGGACCCTCTTCCAAGGGTGCAATGCATCTTTCAAGGGTGTGGATGGACAGAAGGACTGGGCCTTTGGCTCATCATACTGCCAATCTGCAAAGGTATCTCCACCTTCCCTGTGCCTGAATACACCTTCAATCTCAGACCACTGCACAGCCCAAGGCATCTCATTCAAATCACCCTGATCTGATCCAGATCCGTGGTCTGATTGGGTTCACACCAGAAATAAAGCAAGTCAGGGAGTATTTATTCCCTCTAAGTCACCATCCAGAGCCTGCATCTTATCTGGGTACAAATCTCCCCATGCCATAGAGGATTTGAGGTTGGAGGCACCTCTGGAGATCATCTAGCCCAAGCCCTTGCCTACAGCAGGGTCAACTAGAGCAGGTGGAGAGTCCACAGACTGTCAAGCTCTTTCAGTGTTCAAACACCCTTAGAGTCAAAAAAGTTTTCCAGTGTGAAAGTTTTCTCACTGCTGGAGAGGCCTGGACACACCAGGGTCAGATGGGGTGAGCCAAGGTGATGATTGATGTCCATATCTAATCAAGAGGAGCCAGACCAATTGACCAAATGCAAATGCACTGGCAAGCTCCCAAATGAGACAGCATTGACTGAAATGACAATTAAACTCCCATGCAGCTCCAATTGGGGAACTATAAATGTTACAACAACAGATCCTACAGAACTTCATAGTGAACATCATCAAGCTGGCTTGAAAACACCAAGAGCAGCAAGGGAGGTGACCCAGCCACACAAAGTGCCCAGACTTTGGCAAGACAGGAGAAGTAACTGCTTTTTGTTTGGATGTTGTCTTTTATTCTGGGCAGTTAACATGATGAAACCCCTTTTAGCACCTAGAGCAGATGCAGCTTAACACCTCCAAGGTGGTATTAGCAGGTGAGAGCAGACCTCAGGAGGGAGCAGTGTGTGTAGACACAGGAGTAGGTGCATGTTTCTCTCTCTGCAGAGAAAGTGCTGCAAGAGGGATTGAGCAGCAAATGAAATCTCCATTTAAGAGGATATTCATGGCATTTATTTCACACTAGCTTCATCTTTTTGTTTTTATGCCATCCTGAGGACCAAAGCTGGGGGCCTGGAGATGTATCTCTACACTAGTCCCCGTGTGCTGCATAGCAGGTCACAACATGATGCATGTGAGCTGAATCCTTGTCAGGCAAAAGCCCACCAGAAGATGGGAACACACTGAACAGGCTCCAACCAAAAGCCAACCAGAAGATGGGAATACACTGAACAGGCTCAAACCAAAACCTAACCAGTCTCCAACCAAAACCCAACCAGAAGCTGGGAAGACACTGAACAGGCTCTGACCAAAACCTAACCAGGCTCCAACCAAAAGCCAACCAGAAGATGGGAAGATGCTGAACAGGCTCCAAACAACAGCAAACACTGGGTCATAGAATCACAGAATCATAGAATTACAGAATCATTATGGTTAGAGAAGCCCTCTGAGACCATCAAGTCCAGCCATCCACCCAACACTACCATGCTCACCACTAAACCATGTCCTTCAGTCAGGACCACTAAGTTGCAGTCACAGTAAAACCCCTGCATAACATAGGGTGACTCTAGATTTAGGGGGAGAAAGGCAACAGTTGGGGTCAGCATCTCCTCTCCTGCCACCCTACCCCTTGCCAAGGGGCATGTCTGCCCCATGACTGTGCATCTGTGCATGCATCAGTCACACAAGGCCCAGTTCCTCCTCACCAAGTGTCCCCAGAGGAGAACTTCTCCCACTTCACATTGCCCCAGACCAGAAAAGTTCTTCTCCAGTGGCCTTTGAAGTTTGATGCCACACAGCATTTATCACCATTAAGGGGAACCCTCCAAGATGAAAGAAATGAAGTCTGGGGCTATGCTTGTGCCTTGTGGGACCAAGGGCTCTGTTGTCAGCTCTCCTGAGTCATAAATCAAGGGGGTTGCTGCTGGTTTTCTTGTCTGAGGGCAGATGCTTGGTAGGATCTGTGCTGTTACAGAGGCACAGGAGCACAGCAATGCTGATGAGCAATATGTCAAAACCAGGGACCTGCAAATCCTGACTGTGCTGTTACCACTCAGCTAGAGAATTAAAATGAGCCACAGACACCTCTACTGCCACTGAATGACATGGCAGAGCTTGAGTTTATGCTTATGTTCTCTCTTGCTACCAACCCTGGGGGGTTCTCTCAACTCTGCTTACTGAGGAAGGTTCTTGGGTGTTAACCCTTAAAGCAGGTCTGGGTGGAATCCCAAGACACCACACTGGCAGATATATTATTTAGTCTGGGGGAAAAGGAGGCTCAGGAGAGACCTTCTCACCTTCTATAACTATCTGAGGGGAGGTGGGAGTTGGTCTCTTCTCCCAAGGAACAAGTGAGAGGATAAGAGGAAATGGCCTCAAGTTGTGCCAGGGAAGGTTTAGGTTGGCTATTAGGAAAACTTTCTTCCCTGAAAGAGTTGTCAAGCCCTGGCCCAGGCTGCCCAGGGCAATGGCAGAGTCACCATCCCTGAAGGGATATGAAAGCTTTGTAGATGTAGTGCTGAAGGACATGGTTCAGTGGTAGAATTGGCAGTGCTGGGTTAATGGTTGGACTTGATGATCTTAAAGGTCTCTTCCAACCAAAACAATTCTATGATTCTGTAATTCTATGAAATTAAACAACCTGGTCACCAGAGGCCAGAGGTGGTATCCAGCATCCTACCACAGAGAGAACCTGCAAACTGCCTGCAGCAGCACACAGCATCCTGACTCCAGTGAAACAGATAGAGGAGACACAGCAGCTGGAGGCAATGCCAAGAAACATATTCCAACCTCCCAGCTCTCTTGTATGGCTGAGAGCCCAGAAGATGCTTCAGACCCTCTCTGGAAACTGGCTGAGGAGTCAGTAAAGCACAGATGAAACTTTGACAGTCTGCCACCTCCCTTCATTATGCACAAAAATGCTCCTGCAGGCTGCTGACAGGTCTGGTGATACACAGCACGAACTCGGTGTCGAGCGAGCAGCTCACACCTTGTGTCAGCAACCTGGTTGGGATGCTCTGGAGACCACCTCTACAGCTGCAGAAGGGACCTAGGGGGAAAATTCCACCAGTGTCAGGACAAGAGATGATAGAAGACTGCACCCAGGGACTGCTGGGTGCAACAGACCATGGATAACTGCATGACCACGTTGGTATCCAGGTTGATCCCTGCTCTTGGCAATATCAATGAACTCAGAGCTGTTCATCAGATCCATCAGGATTATTATCCTTTAAGGGCATTATATTGGACCTTAAGAGCCACAGGGAGAGCCTGGACCCCACTGTGCCTCACTGCAAGGAAGACATAAAGGCATTGGAGCTTGTCCAGAGAAGGACAATGAGGCTGGTGAGGGGTCTGGAGAATAAATCTCTCAAGTTGCACCAGGGGAGGTTGAGATTGGAGAACAGGAAAAAAATGTTCCCAGAAAGAGCTGTTAGGCATTGACCCAGGCTGCCCAGGGCAGTGGTGGAGTCACCATCCCTGGAGGGGTTCAGAAAACACCTAGAAGAGGTACTTAGGGCCATGGTTTAGTGACATGGTGGTGGTAGGTTGCTGGTTGGACTTGATGATCTTAGAACTCTCTTCCAACCTGAATGATTCTGTGATTCTGTGCTGGCTGCTGCCCCATCACCAAAGTGGAAGGCAGAACATCTCCTAAGGAGCACAGCACCCAGCTCAGCCCACCTCCCCTGCCAGGCAGCACACTGCTGCCCACTCCTGACTTATCCCAGAACAAGGTGAACCCCAACACATCCATCATTTCCTCAAAGCATCTCTTAATGCTCTCAGCTTGCTCTCCTTCCCAACTGGCAGAGCCACAAACACACTTAGGGGTTGCAACGAGTCAAGCCTCCCACAGCGGCAGAGATGATCTCATGACACTGTCCACCTCTTTTACAAGGATGGGCTCCCTCCTTTCTCTACAGCCTCCAACTGACTTGTGAACTACCCTAGATGATCCACCAGACCCTGTCTGTCCTCAGCAGCATTCCCTGCTCTCTAACTTTGCTGTTTGAGCACGTTCCACACCGCTTCAGTTTCCATATGTCAGGCCACCGCTCAGAAACGGCTGCAAGCATTTAAGAGAGCAACATTTGGCTTTCAGCTCGAGAAGTGGCACCAATCATAAAGGCAGAGGGCTGTCAACATGATGTGGGCAACATCTGCTAAGCCAGCCCTTCACCCAGCCACTCTTCCAACTGCATAATAAAAGTGTGTTGAAGGACAAACAGGATTTTTCACATTTTTAACCTGTCTGGAGGTCCCGGGCTTTGATCTCAGTTGCTGGGGCACCTTAAAAGCAATCCAGAAGGTGACCCAGGTAAAGGTCAGGTTTAACTTCTAACTACTCACAGAACACACTGACAGATGGTGAAGAAAGAGGAAACCTGTGTATATGCTGTAGGTTTCTGTTTGCATGCTTGCAGGATGTTAGGAATATTAAAGGCATTCCATGTGGCTTGTTATGTCCTGCAGCCATACGATGGTGTTGGTTGTTGGGTGGTTTTTGGTTTGGTTTTTGGGGGGTTTTTCCTTTGTTTACCCACGAGCCTTTGCAAAAAGCTCAAGAGAACCAACTGTTGCTGAGTGAACTTTTGAACCTCTGCAAAAACAGTATGTGTTCCATTGCCAGAAAAAGGAGAAAACAAATGTAGGATGGTTTGTGACATCCACAATCTGGGATGTTTCCCTTCCCAAGGAGAAGAAAAGGGATAACTGAAAGGTTTTCTTGTTTAAACATCATAGGCCTAGACATAGATCAAGGCATTAAGGCTAACTGAGAGCCTTCAATAAGAGAGCTATAAACCACAGCCAATTTAATATGGTTAACCAAAGGAATGATGCTAGAGGTGACCCTCGTATGGAAAAGGACTGCTCACTAACGAGGGCAGGTAAAGAAAAGTCCCAGCATAAAACTAGAAATGCTCTCCCAAAGCCTGCAGCCCCTCTGGTAGTGTCCTGTACCACGAAATGAAGCTGCATCTGTAGCCTGAAGAAGCTTTTGTGTGCTGCTTTCAATAGCCTTGAATAACTCCATCCTTTGCCTGTTTCACAGGGCAGAGAAGAAAACCTCCAGGGCTAAGAAGAAAAGCTCCACGCAACATCACCCTGGGAGGCTGTCTGCTTGCTCACGTGCCCTCCCTGACCTCCCTACCCCCCACCCTCTGCTTTGCAAACAAACCAAACCCACCCCCCTTTGACTTCCCAACACCTGCTCCCAGTCTGCCCAGCTCCCAGATGGTACCAGCTCCCTCAGCCTCATCTGCAACCCTCGGCATCCTGCCAGCTCCCCACCAGTATCGGCATCCCTGGCCGCTCTGCTTTGGCAAACACTCTTGAGCTCCTGGCTTGCCCAAAGAGGCTGAGGAGGGGAAGGCTTCAGCATTTAACTGCTCATGGATTTGTTCCTTTGGGGGTTAGACTGGATGATCTTTAAAGGTCTCTCCTAACCCAAACCATGCTACAATTCAATGATTTGATGATTCAATGATCTGAGGTTTCAATGACCCTGTGGCCTTCTTGACAGGCTGAGAGAGTTGGGGTTGTTCAGTTTGGAGAAGAGGAGGCTCCAAGGAGACCTTCTTGTGGCCTTCCAGTATCTGAAGGGGACCTAGAAAAAAGCTGGGGAGGGACTTTTTAGGGTGTCAGGTAGTGATAGGACTAGGGGGAATGGATGCAAACTAGAGGAGGGCAGATTTAGATTGGATATCAGGAGGAAGTTCTTCACTGTTAGGGTGGGGAGACACTGGAACAGGTTGCCCAGAGAAGCTGTGGAAGCTCTATCCCTGGAAGCTTTTAAGGCCAGGCTGGCTGGGTCTGTGGGCAACCTGACCTAGTGGGAGGTGTCCCTGGCAGGCAGGGGGGTTGGAACTAGCTGATCTTTAAGGTCCCTTCCAATTCTGTCAGTTCTAGGATTCCATGATCTTGATTCCCTCCAAGGCAGATTTAGGAAGAAAATTATTTCCTCCCCCCTTTTCCCCCAAAAGTGAAGAGGGGAGTGAGCATCTACCCTCAAAGCATCCACATACCTCCTATCCAGTTCATAAACTTATATTTTATCCCACATGGTCCTGCTTGCTTTCATCTCCCACTGAATTGAGTGCAGGCATCCCTGGCTCGTGAGAAGATGAGTCCCAGATGAGAAAGCAACCTGACAGATGCTTGCAAAGGATTAAGAGTCACTTAGAGTGGTGCCTGCACTGATGGAGACATGATCAGAGGGAGAAACCCTATTCAAACTAGACCAAAAAACCTATCTCCAGTAAGTGGATTATGGGAGTGTTATCATCTAACATGAGCCTCCCTCTGCCATGTCTCCTGGTGGGGATGGCAGGTAATATTATAATAACCATTGCAGCAGCTCTGCAAGGAGATTAATGAACCTGCTGCCTGACAGGGAAAACTTTGGGGAACAATTTGCCCTGCTGCTTCTTCTTCTCCAGCTAAACATGAGAAAGAACTTCTTTGCTGTGAAGGTGCCAGAGCCCTGGCCCAGGCTGCCCAGAGAGGCTGTGGAGTCTCCTTCTGGAGAGAGATTCCAAGCCCAGCTGGAGGTGACCCTGGGCAAGCTGCTGTGGGTGACCCTGTTGGAGCAGGGGGGGTTGGACTAGGTGACCTCTGGTGGTCCCTTCCAACCTTAACCATTCTATGATTCTTTCAACTCTCCTTACTATGGCATAGGAGGGAAAGAACAGGTCTTAATTCAAGAGGAATTTAGGGTTGTGCATTGATATTCCCCACACCAAACAGAAGAAGCTGGAAAGGCTGGGAACCTGCTCAGAAATACTGAACTCCAGTATTTAACTTCCTTCCCTTGACTGGCTGTGGTGAGCACTGTGTAGATGAAGGTCCAGAAGAGGACACAAAAATAATCAGGGGGCTGGAACCTCTCTGCTGTGAGGTCAAGGTGAGAAAGTCGGGGTAGTTCAGCCTGGAGAAAAGAAGGCTCCAGGGAGACTTTCCAGTAACCTTCCAGGACTTAAAAGAACCTATAAGAAAGATGGGCAGGGATGTTCTAGCAGGACCTGTTGGGACAGAACAAGTGATGATGTTTTGAAACTAAAAGAGGGAGATTGAGACTAGAGAGAAAGAAGAAATTGTTTCAATTAAGGGTGCTGAGAGCCTGTCCCAGGTTGCCCAGAGAGGTGGGAGATGTCCCATCCCTGCAACCATCCCAGCTCAGGTTGGCTGGGGCTCTGAGCAACCTGATCTAGCTGCAGATGTCCCTGCTGACTGCAGGAGGTTGGACTAGATGACCTTTAAGTGTCAATTCCAACCCAAACCATTCTAGGATTCTATGATTTTGTGACCCCAGTTGCAAGCCAAGCAAAACCTCTCTTGTTGCTCTTCATTTTGCTCAGGGTTAATCCATGCCACTTGTTTCCTGTCCTTTTCTTACAGAAATGAAAGGTTTGTGAAGGGAAATGGGTCAGGTAGAGCAAAACTATTTGCTTGACCTGAAACAAAACCTTTCCTCTCCCTTCTTTGCATTGGTCTTTTATTATCATCATCCAACCCAATGTCACCACCATGTCACTATCACTCAATAGCCTTCCAGCTGGTTGCTTTCTTTCAGTGAATTTTGAAGATCAGCTTTGTTTTCAAGAAGAATAATTCAAAACTTTCATTTCAAAACCCTACAACCAAAACATAGCCCAAATTCCTCCCCATGTCTTGCTTGTAGATTCATTTCATTGGACAAGAAATGAATTGGCTATAAGTTTTTGCCCTGAATTTGCTATAAGTTGTTCAGTGAGGATCACCCTCCATTTTTTGATGACTAAATTAAGGAGGTAAAAGAGCTTGCAGCAGCATTTCCACACTGTGAAATGAAGTGGAATCTCCTGACCCTCTCCAAGGAGTGTTGTACAGAGCAAAGCCCTTCCTGGACAAGTTGGATTTCCAGTACAGTGCTGTACAACTGATCCCTACACCTGCTTTGGAGGTGCTCAGGGTTTCTGGCTGGGTGGCAACCAGACTAAAGATGCCCTGCAGTGGTTCTGCTCACTCCTGAAGGAGAAAAACCCCAGCAGATTTATAGAGAGAAAATAAAAACAGAAAAAAAACACATATGTAAACCTCAAACCTCAAATACAACCAGAACTATGTTTACAGGAAGGGAAACCACAGAATCATAGAATGTTTTGCATTGGAAAGGACTTTAAAGCTCAGCTAGTCCAAACCACCTGCAGTCAGCAGGGACATCTGCAGTTAGAGCAGGTTGCTCACAGCCCCAGACAACCTGAGCTGGGATGGTTCCAGGGATGGGACATCTCCCACCTCTCTGGACAACCTGGGACAGGCTCTCACCACCCTCAGTGTGAAAATTTTCCTCCTTAGATTTAGTTTAAATCTCCCTTTTTCAGTTTCAAACCATCACCTCTCATCCTATCACTACACTCCCTGATGAAGAGAACCTCCGAAGCTTTTTTATAGGCTCCCTTTAAATACTGAAAGGCTGCAAGAAGGTCTCCCTGGAGCCTTCTCTTCTCCAAGCTCTCTCAGCCTGTCCTTACACCAAAGAGCTTCCAGCCCTCAGATCATTTCTGTGGTCTCCTCTGGCCCTGCTCCCTCAGGTCCCTGTCTGTGCTGTGCTGAGGACTCCAGAGCTGACCCCAGCACTGCAGCTGAGGTCTCCCCAGAGCAGAGCAGAGGCACAATCCCCTCCCTGCCCTGCTGCCCATGCTCTGGGGATGCAGCCCAGGATACAATTGGGTTTCTGAGCTTCAAGCTCACATTGCCAACTTATATCCAGCTTTTCATCCACTAATGAAAATATATGCCCAGAAACCCAGATGCATCCTAGCCCCAACCTGAAGCCATCTCATTCATCTCCTGAATTTGACAGCAAACTCACATGGGCAGCAGTGGTGACAGCTCATGTTGTCACCCAGAGGCTGCCACGAGGTGAGAGGAGAGCTGGCAGTTCAGAAGGTAACACTACTTTCCCTGAGCCATCACCAGCTGGGCTGTTGGAGACACTTTCTGCTTTGAATCTATTGTGCTTACTCCTGTTGTATCTAAGCCTGGAGCAGGTGAATCAATCAGATGCAAAGAGGAAGGTCTCTAGAGGACCTTCTCCCTCCTGAGTGTTGCTATCTGCTTGGGGTGGGATGAGCTGTGAAGGGCAAATCATGGTTATCTGAGAGAATGAATGACACCAGGATACTGCTGCACAATTAGAAGCATCTTGAGCAGATGCAAGTGAAGCTAATCAAACACTGCTTTGTTAAGGACTATCATCAGCCTTGTAATTACTATTTTTCAATCCCCAGGCAGCAGAGACAACAAGGTTTTCCTTCAGGAAAGGTGTCCTACAAAGGCAAATCAAAAATCACAGTCCCTGTCCAAAACCACTTGCAGAATCACAGAATCATTAAGGGTGGAAGAGATCTCTAAGATCATTCAGTCCAACCAGCAACCTATCCCCACCATGCCACTAAACCATGGCCCTAAGGGTGACACCTACATGTTTTTTGAAGCCCTTCAGGGATGGTGACTCCACCACTGCCCTGAGCAGCCTGGGCCAATGCCTAAAAACTCTCAGGGAAGAAATGAGTTGGAGAGAGTGAGAAGTTCTCCCCTCAGCCTCCTGTTCTCCAGGCTACCCAACCCCAGTTCCCTCAGCTGCTCCTCATAAGACTTATCTGTAGACCCTTCACCAACTTCATTGCCCTTCTCTGGTCACATTCCAATGTCTCTGTATCTTTCTTACAGCCTCTGGTCATCTGCTTCATGTCACATCACCACCATCTCCCTCCCACCACCCTAGATGTTTACCACAATGCTGGCCCAAGCCATCTTATCCTCATCTAGAGCTCACAAGCTAATTGCTCACAGCAGGAAAGCACTGGAATCCTTTCCAAGAGCAGGACAACATCAAGGCAAGGTGTTAACAAAGTGCCACTGGCTCCTTCACCCACAGCCCCACGTGGAGAAGAGAGGGTTGTGATGTCAAAAGCAGATGGCTAGGTTGTTGGGGGGGGGGGAGGGAGGTAAGCTGTGCACACCAGATGGGCACTTCAGATACAAAGATCCCTTTCATGCAAATTGCCCCTGATGATAATTTAAAGAGGGGGGACTAAAATGAGAGAGAACTGGAGAAAACATCTGATGTGTGAGCAGTACAGTCCTGAAATAGACTATTTTCCCCTTTTCCCAGGAAGCATCAGGAGATTCTTAAGCTCCAAAGTACTCTTTTAACTCCTCAAGGCTCTAGTCTTATATTTTCTTTGCATTCTCTTGCCCTGATGCATCACCCCCCCCAAAAAAACCCCTAATTTCCATCTCTCCAAGTTCATTTTTAGAAAGCCAAGTGCTTTGCACCTGTCTGCACACATAACAAAGCACAGATTTACTTGATGAACACCTCCTGTGACCAGCCACCAACTGGATTTAACTCCATTGACCACAACTCTCTGGGCTCACAACCTTCCAGTCAGTTTTTTATCCAGCCAAGCATATACCTAACCAAGCCAAACCACCATATACCTAACCAAACCACCTTTCCTCTGGCATATCAAGTTCACACCCAAATTCTAGCAGTATTAAGTGAGAGGAGAACCAAGCACATAGGATGGAATCCCTTCTTGGTCAGTCTAGGCTCACCTCTGAGAATATCTGAGATATCAAGAGTGCTTTAAATAAGAAATGATAGAAAATCACCTAATCCACTGAAAAAATGCACCTGATTCTGGGGTGAGACAGGACAGCAATAGAAAATTGATTCAGCATCTGGAATTCTCCCAGATGTTCTCAGGGTGCTTTAAGGAGCACAAGGGAAAACAAGGGTGTAAACAGAGCTACATCTTCATACCAAATCTGCTACATAAACATGACCAAAGCTATGTAGGGGTCAAGAAGAACAGGTGTATTTAAACATGCATCAAGTAAATAACATGTGTTTAACACATTCCCACATGGCCAGGGAAAGGAAGGTCTGAATAATGGATGGGAGATGCTTTTCTCCTGAACTACATCAAGCCTCAGGTGCTTGGTCCTTTTCCAGCTTAAGGATGTAAAGCTCAGGAGAGGGCATTTTTAGGGACATCAGAGGTATGCATATGCAGCAGATGAAACAGAGGAGCTGCTAGTCCATAAGCACTGGAACATGGTTCTCCCCACAGGGCTTGGGCAGCCCTGCTCTCTGGAGGTGCTGGCAATGGAAAAGCAGGGATGGGACAACTTCCCTCTCTCCAAAGAGCCCAGCTGGACCATAAGTCATCCTGACAATGATAAATACAGGCATTTACTTTGGGCAAGGAACTCCAACCCCCAGCAGCACATCTGCTGTGAGAACTGGAGGGTTTTGCTTGCCCAGCCCAACCACTGCTGATGCTTTCAGCTCCTTCATCCTCACAGGAGCCCAAACCTTAGCCTTTTGCTTTCCTTCCCTGCCACTTGTGAGGCACAGCCAGGGATGCTGCCATCCAACTCCTGCCCAGGGCATCTTGTCATCTGCTGTGTTGAACCAGCTTCCCCTGGGAGCTGGAAACTACCATCTGAATGAGGTCTGAAGCTAATGAACCCTCCACAAGGAGTAAATAAATAGCATCCTGCCCATATGCCCCAGCTGCACCCAGGACCCTGGTGACAGCTCACTGACAAGGGCAACAATGATGTTTGATCCTTTGCCTGCAAGGTATGGTACCACCTGCTTCAAACCAGTGGGGAGCCAAGGTTACAAGCCCCAGGGAGCATCCCCTCCTCAGAGATCCTTTGTATTCCCCTGGATCTGAAATTGTTGCCCACATGGCAGCTTGCACCCAAGGAGGATGAAAGGCCAGGAAGATGTAGGGAGAGGGATGGATCCAAATGTGTCCATCAGGTGATGCTGATGCTTTGCTGGCTGAGTTGCTTGGGCTGCTGAATGCAGAGGTGAGATCAGCCCTGGGTAAAGCCCCACTGGCAAAGAGCCTGGGTGACATCAACTGTTACTGCCATAAATCACAACTTTTCTTTCCCTGTTAGTTCTTTCACTGCCTCTGCCCTTTGCCAAAGTGAAAGAATGAAGAATGCTCAAGTCATTATGATTGGAAAAGACATCTGAGATCATCAAGTCCAACCTTCCATCCAACACTCCCATGCTCACCACTAAACCATGGCCCCAGGCACCATATCTACTTTGGAACCATATCTTTTGGAACTTTTCCAGGGATGGTGACTCCACCACCTCCCTGGGCCAATGCCTGAGAACCCTCTTGGGGAAGAAATTCTTCCTTAAATCCAATCTGAACCTCCTCTGGTGTAATCTGAAGCTATTTCCTCTTGTCCTACCACTAGTTACCTGAGATAAGAGACCAAGCCTCACTACCACCTCCTTTCAAGAGCAAGAAGGTAGCAGGCAAGGTTATGGCCAGCAGCAGAGCAGGTGCATCCTATGTCAAGGGGTTAATGCAAGCTCAGTTTAGCTTGTTGACTCAGATGAATTAATAATTGACATATAAACCCCACACAGAGGCCTTCAGGAGGTCAAACCAACCTCCTCCAAGGGAAGGGTGAAATCCCTTCCCAGTCCTCAAGGAGCACTTTGTGTCTGCCACCCTGGTCCAGACTTTGGGCTTGCAGTGGCATTGATGGCCACAGGATGACAATGAAACCATCACCACTCTGTGGCTTACAATTTGTAAGAGGTTGGTGTTCAGGTGGCCTGGAGCATGAAGAAAGGGAAACCAGAGGTGTCTGCAAAAGATGCAACCTACATCTAGCTGGAGCAGGTCAAAGCAATGAGTCAAGCAGCCTGGGGTGGACTTCCAGTACATAGAGACTGTGGAGTCCCTGCACGTGTATGTTAGCCACCAGAGCAGTCAGAGGTCTCTGCTGCTCTCCTCCTTCACTGTAGCCAACTTCAACTTCTCATAGGAACAATCACATCTTCAAAGATGCCTGAAGCCACCTCAAGGGCTGACTACTCCAAAAGAAAAACAACAGCAAGGACTAAAACCTGGATTTCAAATGACAGCCACCAGCAAATTGGTGGCAGTTTGGATGCTGGTTTTGGGGTGCAGATCATCATCTGTGCAGTGGCTGGACAAATAGTCTAGCTCATGGTTGAAAGCTCCTCAAAACTGAATGATCAGAGGTTTGGGGGGCTCTGGTTTAAATCTGTCATAGTTAATCTCCAAACCAACACAGACCTGGGGTTCAAACACAAGCTGGTTCTGATAGTAGACCCTGAAAGACTTTATAAATTAGGAATTTTTACTTTTCTACACTTTTTAACACTCCACTTTTTCTTCTTTCTAAGGTTTGGCCAAGAAATGATGCTAACAAATTAAAACAGGGTCACATTTTTATTTCTGGGGAAAAAAAACCCCTAAGTTGTTACTGGTTTGCTTCCACCTGACTGAGCTCTGGACAGCTACTGCAGTGCTGAGTTGGGAATTAAGTCATCTTAGCTTCCCTTCTAGTCAACAGCAAAAAGACAGACCCCTTCACAGAGCAATTCAGCTCTGAATTACCTTCTGGAAGCTGTAATCATGGAGTAATTGGTGCATTAACTTGTTATTTTTAAAGCATTTCTAGCAGCTGAGCAAAGGTGAAGAATTTCATCTTCCTGGAGTCCAGCTGTAGAGTCTCTTGTTCATTGCAAAGTGAGAAACTCTTTGTGGGCAGCTGTTGAATGCTGCTTTGGAAAGGATGGTGGTGTAAAGTAGACTCAGAGAGGTCATCTGTGAAGCCTTCCCCAGTATCCCAGCATCACTAATCACATAGCACCAGTCCTGGGCTGGTCACCTTTGAAAGCTGCTGCTGCTGCTGCAACATTTTCCCTGGTCTTTGTTCCTAATCCATGTGTTCCTGAATCCAGTTGTGGGGTTTTTAACCTGGGAGATTAACAAACAACATCACATTTAAAGCAAAAATCCACTGCAATCCCCACTCAGCAGCCTGATGGCAAGGAGAGCACCAAGAGAGAGGCAAGGCAGGGAGGACAGAGCTGGTGTTTAGGGCTATGGTTTAGTGGTGATAGGTTGCTGGTTGGACTTGATGATCTTAGAGGTCCCTTCCAACCTTCATGATTCTATTTATTAAGAAGTCTGTAGGACCTCATATCTCTTGTAGGCTGTGCTCACTGGAAGGAGAAATCCCCACACTGAAGATGGTCTCACAATCCAGGGACAAACACACTGCAAGATGATTTCTTTCTTTCCCCACTGTCTGTCATTGGGATCTACACATCATCTCCTTCAGGCTTGTTCCTCACATCACTGAGCACTCCAGCCTCCTCACTGCAAGGTCTGGCTAGTTTTCCACCCTGACAGGGATATCTTATTCTACTGTCTGATTCCCTGACAGCTTTGAAGTGTCACAGTGGACTGGCTGCAGCAGTTTTGAGAGCAGGTGCTTCTTCACTATTGCTTTACAAGGATGTGTTTTATTTTCTTCTTCTTTTTTGCCTCTTTTCTCTGTGACTTGGTGCTTCAAATCTGAAATGTTTGTGGGTTTCTTGCCAGCTTGTTACTTGCAGGTTGAGTCCTACTTTAATGTGCTCTTGCTTTCCTGCCTCCTACCAGCAAGTACCATTTTTCTCTTGAAAGTTTCTACTGCAGCAGCTGAAAGAGAGTCAGTAAACCGTTGTCCTGCTTTGAGCTAGAACAGAGCTCATTCTGCTCAGGGATTTGACTTCTCAGCTCAGGCTCTTCTCAGGGCTGCACTGGCTGCAGCTCCCAGCATGTTCTCCCAGGCACTGGCTGCTGCTAGCAGGGACAACACTCCATGGGGAGAGTTCCTGCCAAGGCTTGGGCTGCACAAAGGCTCTGCCTTAGCCTTGCTCCTCTGCAGCCCAAGGGCACTGCTACATCTTGTGTCCCAGCTTGGGCTGCAAGCAGTCAGAGGTGGCAGCTGCAGGGAGGAGGGGCCAGGAGAGGTGACCCTGAACTGCCCAGCAAGGGATTGCATCCCATGGATGGCACAGGCAGGAGAAAACTGAGGGATCATGAGGGTTAAGCCTCTTCTTCAGTGGTCAGTGTCTGAGGAGGACTCTGTGCTCTGCCTTGGATCCTGATCCATGTGTTGCTGAATCCAGTTCCATAATCCAGCTCCTGAAACCAGTTCCCATCTGCCACTGAGTCCAGTCTGTGACTTCCCCAGTTCCTGCCCCAGCATCAGTGGTGCCAGTGCTGGAATTGCCAGCAAGGGTTGGGTTTGTTCTTGGTTTTGTATCTATTTGTATCTATTTCATGTTACTGTTATTGTTTTCATTGAAGCTGTTTAGTTTCTTTCCCAACCCATCAGCCTCTCTCCCTTATTCCCTTTCTCTTCCCCTTGGGAATGCAGAGAGCTTCCTACAGGATATCTACCATTGCCCTAGTGGCCAGCCCAGCCCTGACCCTTGACAACTATGCATAGGAAAAGGCAGGGGGGAGAAAAAATAACCCTAAAACAATAACAGAAACTATTTCTAGTCTCAGCCCCTATTTCTGTGCAAGCTAGAGATCAGAGAAAATAAACCTAACAGTGTGGTTTCAGTACCACAGGGGCAGAGGCTAAGGATGGGGAAGATGAGAGCTGGGAGAACTCCATCTCCTGCAGGGCATCTCCTGCTCAGCCCATCACCTGCTCTGGAAAGCCCTGGTGTGGAGCAGTAGAGGGTCTGGATGAAGAGGAGGAAATGAGAAGGAGGAGAAAGAGAAGGGAAAGGGG